>JAVTVJ010000199.1:600000-1099063 GCA_034509425.1 Eopsaltria australis
AATGCAGACTTTATGGCACCCACCAGCTCCTGGGACCCCATCAGGCCAGGCTGGGCCTTGGCCCAGGCAGGGAGGGAGAGCCACCTCCTATTTAGACAATAGCACGCGGCCTGGATCCGTCAGCGCTGGGGAATGGGCCACACAGTCCTTCCCTCTTAGGGTAAAGACGTCTGGGAAGCTCATGGCTGTAAAAGGAGCGGGATGAAGGAAGACAGCCAGGGGTGAGGAGGGAGGGGGATGGAACCCTCGCTGCTTCATTCCCATTTCTCAACTCACCCTTGAGCTAAGGCCAGGTGTAAGGGAGCACTGGGGTCCTGGTGGCAGGGTATAGGGACAAGGAGCAACCTGTCCCCACATCCTGTCAAGCTTCAAGCCCCAAGATGCCCACAGCCCAAGGAGGCTGTGCTGGGTTTAAATCCTGGGGGAACAGCAGGGAGGGAGGGCCAGGAAGGAGGGGCGGCTGCAGGATGCAGCTGGCTTTGCTCACAGGGATGTCATGACCAGAGGGAGTTGTTTGACATTCCAGCTCCAAACGCCTTCCCGGCAGCAGTCTCATCCAAGGTTTGATGGAAGCTGGGACCAGGCCAGTGCGGGGGTTCAGGAGCCACTTCCCAGGCTCCACTGGTCTGGGTCAGGCTGGCCTGGGATGGAGCCGTGGGGAGCCTGAACAGGGCTGGACAGGACGGGAGACAGCCCTGCACTTCTGGCCTCTGCAGCCTCCTCGCTTTCTGCAGCTTCTGGGTCTTTAGTTGGCACAGAGTGTTGGCATCTTGTCCCTGGGGTGGGACTCAGGCAGAGTCTCAGGGTCCAGCACTTCATCCCTCCTTCCTGTCATGCTGGATCCTCCAAGCAGACGGGGATTTCCTAAGAGGCTTGTCCACCCTCTGCACAACATGGGGCCCCTGCCTGCCCAGAGCCATACCGGAAGGCTGTCACAACAGCTAAGGAAAGGCCACTTCAAACAGTCTGCCCTAGAGCAGGATCACGAGGATGCCTCTGGTTAACCCCTCTGAGCTGCTTCCCCTCCAAACAGCAGTGCCCAAGAGTACATATCCTCTCCCTGGAGCACCCCAACCCTGCATCCCCTTGCTCTGTGGGACGAGGATGGGAACAAGGGCTACTCAGGCCTGAGATGGGATTTGCATCAATCTACCTGAAACACCAGGGCAGGGGGCCAAGCACTTCTGGTCACAGCATCCCTGAGGAGTCCATCCTCCCCACACTCCCAGCTGGTGCAGCAGTGGGGTGGGGTCATGGAAAGGGGTGGCTGAACTCTGTTGCTGGTGGTGTGCTGTCCCAGATGCCCTGAATCCCCCTAGTGGGGTATCCACCTGCCCCTCTTCACACCAGCTAGGGGCTGGCTTGCCGTCACTTGCAGCACAGGCAGGGCACACGTGCGGGGCTCTGGGATGTGCAGGGCATACTGGGAATGGGGCCAGAAGGAGGAAGGATGCTGTCTGTTTTTCCATCTACTCTCCCCCCACAAGCCCCCCTTCCTTCCATTCTCTCCCTGTGCTGGGATGAAACAACCCCATCTGGAAATACCTTCCCTTTTAAAGGCAGGCTCCTCCAGGCAGCTTGTACTCTCTGGGAAGACGCCACATCATTCTGCAACTGGGTGTCTGGGAGAGGCTCCAGGGATGGGAGGCTTGGAGGGGCAGAAGGGATGCAGGGCATTGAGTGTCTGCCCCCTGCATGTCCGTGTGACCCAGACTTTAGCTCGTTCCCCAAGTGACATGGAGCAGGGAGGCAGCAGGGAAGGGCTCCTCCCAGAGCCAGGGCAGCTGAGAATACTTCCATGACCAAGCCAGAGCCTTTGCCTGGTGCTGAAGCTTCCATGGGTGAGCCATTGCATTGGTTGGCTTCTGTGTTACAGCCAGGACAGAAGGCTGGGAGGTGCAGGGCCAGGCAGGGCTGAGTGCTGTCCTGCTGCTGAGTCACACTGTGCCCAGTGGCACAGCGGTGCCCTCCACCAGGGCCTTCAGGGACAGAGGCACTGGGGCTGAGCCAACTGACGTCAGCCAAAACAGCCCAGCTTGGACAGAGCCGGGGGTCACCAGATGTGCTGGGGAGCCTGGGGAGGAGGGGGTGCTGCCCAGGCAAGGGGAGCCCTCATGAGGGGTTCCCCCAGCACAGCCACCCTCCCTCAGGATTTCCTTTTTAGCTGTCATGGGTTTGTGCAAGGCCCTGAGGGCCCCTGACCTGGCCCACCACTTGTCCAGGAAGCTGTAGTGGGGGTTTTTGGACGGACTCAGAAATTTCCCATTCTGGGAGCTTTTGGGGAGCTGGGCTGAGCTTTCTGATCCCCAATGTACTTCCTGGCCAAGGAGAAAACTGAGGAGACAGGGCAGAGCCTGCTGTGCCTTGGGATAACCTGGGGACTTTGTTCTGCTCTTAGGGTGATGGGGACCAGAGAGGCGCTAGGGCTGCTCCGGGCAGGGTCGCCATCCAGCTGTGCTTTCCACATGCCTGGAGCAAGAAGGGTTAACAGAGTGCCTCCCCCACTATAAATACCACGTATGTATGTCCCACACCCCACGAGTATGAGCCGGGGAGGCTATTTTGGTTGAGTGCCTGCTGCTTTGGGAATGTGCCGGAGCGAGGACAGGGGCTGACGTCACCGTCACTGGGGCTCGGACCCAGCACCTGCTCGGGGTCACTCAGCAGCACTTCTAAAGTGCCCAGACCCTGGCCAGTGCTCAGCCCCCCATGTCAAACGGAGAGTTTGGGTGGTGGGTCAGTACAAGCTGACAGTACAATGCTCAGGGCAGGGGTCCCCCCACATCAACCCCTCTTCAGGGCCCTTCCTTGCTCACTTTTAGGATGGGGGGGCTGAAGGCTGGCCCCGCAGGGAGACCTGATCCATGGGGTCTTGCCAGGGGGTGAGTCAGGGCATCGTCAGGGGCTGTTTGGGGTGCTCAAGACCAGCTTGGGGACCACAACTACCCGGCATTGAGTTTGGCTCAAGGGGGTCGAGTAATGCTGTGAAGTTCTGAGTTCCCTTCTTTCCTTCCATGGCGTCAGTCTAGGCTGTCTGTCTGTCTGTCCGGGCCCCCTGTGGGTGGCACTGCACCCTGATCGGGGGCTCACCCCCAGCCTGCCCCACTTCCTCCCCTCGCACCCCCAGGGACGGGGCAGAGCAGTGTGGGCCGGGGTCAAGGCCTCACCAGGGAGCTCTGGGGGTGCCCAGCGGTCCTTGTCTGCTGGGGGGTGCGGGCAGGTGAGGGGCAGTGGGCGGGGGCCGCCGGCCATCCCCCCGCGGCAGCATCCCGCAGCTGCCCGGCAGCAGGAGGGGCGGGTGATGTCAGCAGGATACAAATAGCGGCGCGCAGTCCCTCCCGACGCCTCTCCGAGCTGTGCCGGCCGCTCGCCAGCCCTCTGCCTGCTCCCTGCTCCGGCCTCGCCTCCCCACGCCGCCACCATGAGCCAGTCCTACTCCTCCAGCCAGCGGGTCTCTTCCTACCGCCGCACCTTTGGCGGCTCCCCGGTCTTCCCTCGTGCCTCCTTCGGGAGCAAGGGCAGCAGCGGCAGCTCCGTCACCTCCCGCGTGTACCAGGTGTCCCGCACCTCGGCCGTCCCCAGCCTGTCCACCTTCCGCACCACCCGCGTGACGCCCCTGCGCTCCTACCAAAGTGCCTACCAGGGTGCTGGCGAGCTGCTGGACTTCAGCCTGGCCGATGCCATGAACCAGGAGTTCCTCCAGACCCGCACCAACGAGAAGGTGGAGCTGCAGGAGCTCAATGACCGTTTCGCCAACTACATCGAGAAGGTGCGCTTCTTGGAGCAGCAGAATGCCCTCATGGTGGCCGAAGTCAACCGCCTGCGGGGCAAGGAGCCCACCCGCGTGGCCGAGATGTACGAGGAGGAGCTGCGGGAGCTCCGGCGCCAGGTGGACCTGCTCACCAACCAGCGGGCTCGTGTGGAGGTTGAGCGTGACAACCTGCTCGATGACCTGCAGAAGCTCAAGCAGAAGTGAGTGGGGGGGCCTGGAGAATCCCTGTGGGCATCCATGTGTGCATCTCCGTCCCTAGGGGAGGGTGGGGGCAGAGCTCACCCTGGCAGCCCCTCAGGTGCTGTCCTCGTGCCTCATGCTCTGTCCCCTTGACCACTTTCTGGTTGCCCAGGTGGCACCCAGAGGGCAGAGTGGCTCCCACAGCAGGGGTGTCTGCTATGCCCTCCCTTGCAGGGGGGCTGAGGCCAGGCTGTGACACCACAGGACACCCAGAGCTGGGAGATCGAAGTGCTCCTCACCCCAGGGTCCCCATCTCTGCTCACAGTGGGGAGGGCTGCTGGGGCCACGGGTGAGCTGAGCTCTGTGGGATCGATGGACAGACAGATGCAGTCAGGCAGGCAGAAGCGAGGGGACAGATAGCCCAGGGAGGGTGCTCCATCAGCTCCGGATGTGAAGGAGGGAGGGGAGGAAGAGGCTGCACTTCCACAGGCGAGGGATGCTCCAGGCCTGCCGCCGGTGTCCATGGTGCCCTGTGAGCAGTGGTAGACCCCAGGGATGCTGTGGACCTGGCTGGTGCTGGGGAAGAGAGTGGAGAATATCCACAAGGGTGGCCAGGCTGAGGGAACCCCCAGGGACTGATGAGTGTGGGGAACCTGGCAGTAGGGGCAGATACTCAAGGGGAGCTGTATGTTCTGATGATGGTCAGCACCTTCCCTCCTGAACCCCGTGCCCTGGGGACACTATTCCCAGGGGGTGACACAGCCTGCTGCCTCCTTCTGTAACCCCAGCCACCACCTCAGCCAGCCAGCACTGGGGTCCTTCCTGATGCTGGAGGGCTGGGGGTGGTGGCATGAAGGAACTCTTAGTGTCAGGGGAGGAGCAGGGCCCAGAACAAATGGGTGTTGGGTTTCTGCCACCCCATGTGCCAGCACCACCTGGGCGCCTCCATCTCCTCCCCGCTGCCTTTCTACTGACATGCAGCCTGCAGTACTGTCCCCTTCCCTGACACAAGCCAGGATCTCCAGCCCTGACCTGACCCTCCCCCACAGCAGTCCTCACTTCATACCCCATCCCACAGCACCGCTGAGACCTGTCAGTGCTCCTGCTCTTCCTGGGATAGCTCAGCAGGTGGCCATCTCTTGGACCCCCTGTGCCAGTTCCTGCACCCTGTCCCCCCAGCTGCTGGTCACTCTCCCCTATAAGGGCTGGGGCAGTGTGCGTGGCACTGAGCTGACCTCATGTCTTTGTGATCTCTCCGGCGTTGACTATAATAGGGAATGGGAGGAAGAGCCCCTGGCCCCCCGCCAGTCCTCCACTGCCTGCCGGGAACACAGGACAATCTGTTTTCTTCCTATCGGGCCATGCTGGGCTTAAGGACAGCTTGGGGGGACATCACCACGGAGGGACGGAGCTTCCTCCAGACCCCCCTAGCCTCCCTTCTCTGCCTACAGGCTGCAAGAGGAGATCCAGCTGAAGGAGGAGGCTGAGAACAACCTCGCTGCATTCAGAGCTGTGAGTACCTATCCCCTTAGTGTTGTGTGGGATCCCCACCCTCCTTCCCACCCCCATCTCCCTCCACCAGCCTGGTCCCAGCACCAGGGCACAGTCCCAGACACAGCTTTGCACCTTCCAGCCCTTGTGCTCTCCCTGTAACTCCCCACTATCCCTCATTCTGTGTCCCTCCCAGGATGTGGATGCAGCCACACTAGCACGCATTGACCTGGAAAGACGTATCGAGTCCCTGCAGGAGGAGATCGCCTTCCTCAAGAAGGTGCATGAAGAGGTAGGTCAGGAGTGGCCCCCTTTTCCAATGGCACTCATGGGGCAGGGAAGATGGAGTGGGTGCCCTGAGATGTCACCTTGTCCCCACAGGAAATCCGGGAGCTGCAGGCACAGCTGCAGGAGCAGCACATCCAGGTGGAGATGGACATCTCCAAGCCTGATTTGACAGCTGCGCTGCGGGACATCCGTGCTCAGTACGAGAGCATTGCTGCCAAGAACATCGCCGAGGCTGAGGAGTGGTACAAGTCCAAGGTGCGGGGGGCAGCGGGCTCTGGGCTGGCCCTGGCACAGCGGGTTCCCTCTCGGTGGCCGTGCCCACTGACCATGCTCTCTCCCCAGGTGTCTGACCTGACGCAGGCAGCCAACAAGAACAACGATGCGCTAAGGCAGGCGAAACAGGAGATGCTGGAGTACCGGCACCAGATCCAGTCCTACACCTGCGAGATTGATGCCCTCAAGGGCACGGTGAGCTAAGGGCAGCATTGGGAATAGCCCGAGCTTCCCTGCAGGGACCTGCTGCTCCAAGGCTGCTCAGGGACCTCTGGGACATCTCTGGTGTGGGGGGCTCTTCCCAGCTCTCTGAGTTGCTGCTGTAGGGTGCCTTGTACCCTGCATTTGGGCTGCACCTCCCCCAGCAGTGGCCTGGGCTCCTGTAAAGTGTTTTGGCAGAGTCCTGGAATCAAAGTGCAGATTGTAAAATGTGACCCAGCCTTGGAGGCTCCAGGCAGGCGGGCACAGGGCTCGAGGTGTCTGGTTGCAGGCTGGCAAGGTGGTTGCAAACAAACAGGGCACAACAGTCCCATTCTGACACAGTCATGGTCGCAGGAGCCAGCCAGAAGCCACCAGTGCCACCCCCAGGCAGCCATCCAGTGCTTCTGCAGCTCTCTGTGCCCTCTTGCAGGGGTAGGGTGGCTTTGCTGGAGATCCTGGGCACCAGGGTGCTGGGGTTGCCCAGTACATGCCTAGCTTGCCCCTGTCAGACCCTGCTGCCCAGCACTGGGCAAGTGGAGGATGACAGTCACCCATCATGGTCCCACATCAGCTGGACCCAGCCCTGGGCTAGCCACAGCTCTCCCCAGGATGCCCTGGCATCCCCAGTTCCCATCCCAGGTGCTCCTCTGGGTTCCCCTCTCACCGAGCACCCCTGTCTCTCCAGAACGACTCGCTGATGCGCCAGATGCGGGAGATGGAGGAGCGCTTTGCGGGGGAGGCCGGTGGGTACCAGGACACCATTGCCCGCCTGGAGGAGGAGATCCGGCACCTGAAGGATGAGATGGCCCGGCACCTGCGCGAGTACCAGGACCTGCTCAACGTCAAGATGGCCCTGGATGTGGAGATTGCCACATACCGCAAGCTGCTGGAGGGCGAGGAGAATCGGTGAGTGGAAGGGGGGCAGGACAAGCAGGGGGCACTAGCAGGGTCAGCAGTTTTTTGGGGTCCTCACTTTGTGAGGACACACCTGAAGGCTAGGGCTGGCTGGCACTAAGCTTTCTTCTCTGTGTTCCCACAGGATCAGCATCCCCATGCACCAGACCTTTGCCTCTGCACTCAATTTCCGAGGTGAGCATCACTCCGTGAGGAGGGGGACCTGGGACGAGTCCCCTGAGTTCCCCACTTCTGGGGCAAATGTCCCTCCTGGGTGGTTGTAGCCAGGCTGGCAGGTTGGGGACACGCAAGTGCCACACAGAGCCCCTGGTGTGGGGACACTTCTTTGGGTCTTGCTGTGAGCTGAAGGGGGGTTAAACCAAGGCTGCTGAAGCTCCTCAGTGACCCTAGGCTCACTGCTCTGTCCCCCATGCCACATGTCCCTGTGTCTTCCCCCTGCAGAGACCAGCCCAGAGCAGCGGGGCTCTGAGGTGCACACCAAGAAGACCGTGATGATCAAAACCATCGAAACCCGTGATGGGGAGGTGAGCGCAGGGTGGCACCGGAGGGTGGTTGGGAGGCGGAGGACGGAGCACGGTGCCTGTCCCCGCACTCAGGACTCCGGTGCAGTACGGCACGGGCACGGCGTCTCACGGTGCCTCTCTCCTACAGGTGGTGAGCGAGGCGACTCAGCAGCAGCATGAAGTGCTGTAGAGGAGGCTGCTCCAGCAGCCCACTGGCACCTTCTGTCCCTGCCTCCGTCCCTCCGCCATGCCCCCCTCCTGCCCCCCGCCTCGCCTCTCGGCGCTCCCCCGGCACTGCCTGAGGAGTCTCCCCCATGCAGCTGCCTCTGGGCCCCCCACACCCCCTGGGCTCTCTCCTCCGGCTTCAAAAGGCTCGCTCTGCTTTTGCAGCTTCGCAGCGGCAACGCCAGCGTCAGGATCAGGCCAGGGCCGGGGGGCGGCAGGAGGGAGGGACGGGACAGCTGGGAGGGGCTGGGGGGAGCAGGTGGTGGCCTGGGCCAGCTCCACGGAGAGCCGGACGGTCCCAGCAGCGGGTTCTGGATCCCCCCACAGGCCCCTTCCCACGCTGGGCACAGGCTTGGGGTTCATCCCACACGAGTGGGGACCCATCCCCCTCCACCAGCACCGCCGGCCCCCTGGAGCTGGCACTTCTCCAGGTGCACGGCGGCGATGCTGGGATGGGGAAAAGCTAGGCATGGTCTGGGCTGAGCCCCCTGTTCTCTGCCCAGCTCAGAGCGAGGGGGCCCCCAGCTTGCGTGTCCCTCCAGCCCAGGGGGGCTCGGGCCCCTGGCTCCCCCCGGCCCAAGAGGCAGCCCCGTGGGGCAGAGGAGGGCAGTGCCCGCCCCCCCCGTGGCGGGGACCCCCAGCAGCAGGAGGCTGCACGGGGCCAGGCTCATGAGCCGAGAGGGTACCCGCAGGTGGACACAGGAGAGAGGAGGAGTGAGTGAATGGGACAGAGGGGGTAGAGAATGAGAGGAGCCGGAGAGAGGCCCGGGGGGCCAGGGCAGGCATCCCCAACCCTCGCCCCAATGCACCCCCACCCCACCACGTGTATGAGACTCTTCAGGTGGCTGAAATAAACAGCGGAGCATCACCCTGTCCTCCTAGTGCATCTCTGGGGCAGGGAGGGGATGGGATGGTGGGGAGGCAGCACCTTGGGGAGGCATCACAAGGGTCAGGTGGATGGAGGAGCCAGCAACTCCTTGGGCTGTTTCCTTGGGCCCTCTAAAGGTGTGTGTTCCTCACACTGAAGGTTCTTGAGCATTTTGCTGCCTGAGGTGGTGGGTTTCACAGCTGCACTAGTGGGGAAGTCCTGCTGGGACAGGCACCAGTGATAGCTAAGCCCTGAGCAGGTTCTGGGCTCTGGGTGATGGTCCCATATCTCCCACACACACCCAGGGTCACACACCATGTCCCAGTGGCTCTCAGCTCCACATCCACCTCCGTTTTACCCCCATTTGGGAGAGCTCTGCCCAAATACACACCTGCCTGGGACTTCTTCAGGCCCCTCCAAGTGTCACCAAACAAAGCCATCCTCATCCCTAAGTGACCTCCTCCCCTGCACCCTGTGAGCATCAGATCCACCACCCTAAGCTTGCGTCCCAGGCTCGACCTCCGGCCTCAATCTGCCAGCACCATATGCCCTCCTCCTCCCAACACACGTGCCCTGCTCCCTGTGGTCAGGTTGTGGGCATCTTGGCTTCAGATCCTTCATCCCAGCAATAGGGGTGCTGCAGTGGAACCCAGAGTTGAGCATCCTATGTGGGAGAGAAATTCAGGGTTGCTGTGCCCTGGGAGATCTTGGAGGGTCCACAAAACTCTGCCAGGCAGCAGATGCCAGAGAGTGCAGTGGGCTGAGCAAGGGGTGATGTTTTAGGGACAAGGCACATGCTACTGCCAGCAGTGAGGAGTGGGCAGGGAGTGTCCCTGATGGAGAAGCCAGCGTAGCAAACCCCAGCTGGGAAGTGTTGGATCTCAAGGGATATCTCCAGCAGGTGGCTCTGTGACATCGAGGACAGTCCCCAGGTTGCCTTAGGTTGGGATGACACCTCCCTCCCTGCCGGCCCAGGCTGGCTGTGTCAGAGTTCAGCCCCTGGGGGCAGCCTGGGGACAAATCATTCCTTTGCCTGCAGGGCAGGGAAGAGGCCCCAAGGCCTCTCTGCTCAACCTTTTCTGGCTCAGCCACACTGCAGCCACGCTGTGGGTTTTTTCAAGGCATCCCATTCCACTGTGCCCCAGCCATCCAAGCTGGGAAATCCTGGGTTCTTCTCCTTGCTGGTGATGCTCCACTGCTGCTGGCACCCTCAGGCTGGTGGCAACGGGCTGTGCCAAAGCCGTCGGGGCTGGCCTGCAGCTGGGAAGCACCGTGCCGTGTTGCTGGCCTCCTGCTCACGCAGATTTACAGCCCCTGGCGAGGGCGGCTGAGGCCGGGTGCCGAGGCATGTGCCACCGCTCCCGGAGATGGGGAAGCCCTGCCTTGCCCAGGGATGGCCAGGCAGCATCTGGCACAGACCGTCCCTGACTGCTTGCTGCTGGTGGGGCAGCTCTCACGGGGTGCCCCAAAGCCGAACAGCTCCAGCAGGGCTGGCCGGGCCCCACACTGCCCAGTGCAGCGAAGCAGGGGCTCAGGAAGAGAAATGGAGTCTTGATGTGCTTGCAGCCCTCCAGGCACGGAGGGTTTGTGGTGATCGGGGATGCTGGGATCCCCAGCTCTGCTGTCTGCTGGGAAAGGAGTGAACGGGCCCCGAAAGGCTGGCTCCTGCCCGGGGTCTTGCGTTGCAGGAAGCATGACGGTGTCCTTTCCCTCCACATGCCGTCAGGGTCTCTCTCTGCCCTGATCCAATGACACTCCCGGAGAAGGGGAAGCGGGGGAGGAAGGCTGGGTCCCCCCCGAGTCTCTCAGCTAATATGGAAAGGTGCTGGCCCTTTTCTATCTTTGCAAGTGGAGCTGGGCTGCAGGGACGGGGCAGCAGGCGCAGAGAGGGGGAGCCCAGCCAAGGAATGTGACATATCAGAGGCAGCTGCCACTTCAGGAGAGGGGGCAGAGGGAGCGCAGCTCGCCGGGGGCTGCGCGGGACGGGACGGGACGGGTGAGGGGGGGGACGCCACGGCCCCGGCACGGGGACGGCTCAGCGAGCGGGCAGCACCCACGGGACTCGCACCCAAGCCGGCGAGGAGCAGGTGCCGAGGCGCTGGGCGGGCTTGGGGTTGCAGCAGAGCATGGGGTGTGAGTGCCACACTGCACCGGGCGCTTGGTGAGTGGCGGCTGGGCGAGCAGGAACCCAAGTCCCAGCCTAAATATAGCCCCTCGCTTGCCCACAGTGCTGCGACCTTTGGGGCTGCAGCTTGTGCGGGGAGGCACCGAACCGGACGGTATTTGGACTGGGGGGTCGCCACTGCCCCAGCGCCCCAGTCAGGCACCCAGCACCCCCAGACTGCAGGCAGGGGGAGAGGAAGGGCACAACGTGCTGGTTTGGGGTGACAGGGGTCGCTGGTGGCGGTGGGGGAGCTGCAGACTATGCAGCGAGCACAGGGACGCAGCGGCACGAGTAGGGCTGGTGGGGAGCCCCGGGCAGCCCCGCCGAGCCCTGGCATCCCCCCGAAGCGCGCCAAGGTCACAGCAGAACCGGGGCCGCCCGAGGAGGGCTCAGCTCGCCTGGCAGCACCGTGTTTTGTGAGGAAACTGAAGAATGCGGCGATCGGCACCGGCTGTGACATCCGGCTGCGAGTGGTGGTGGTGGGCAACCCTCGGCCCAGCCTCCGCTGGTACCGAAACGAGGAGCAGCTGGCCCAGGGTGGGGAGGAGTATGGCACTCTCTGGATCCGGGACAGCAAGAAGGAGGATGCCGGTGTGTACATGTGCGTCGCCGAGAACGCGCAGGGAGAGGCCATGACCAGTGCTGTGCTGGCTATCATTGACATGGAAGGTAAGGGTGATGTGGCCACCAGCACGGCCGTGCTGGCACACACCGTGGCACGGGTTCGCCGAGGGTGGCAGCAGTGCTTTGCAGGCTCTGGATGCAGTGCGTGCCCTGGGGCCAGACAGGGCTGCTGAGCTTTGCTGTGCCCACCCTGCTGCAGGCTGGGGTGCCCGGTGCCGGCAGCACTGGGGCGGCTCTCCAGCCTGGAGCGAGCATGTGGCTGCAGTACCCGCTGCCAGGCCAGGCTGGGTGCCAGCACTGGGCACAGAGGTGTTGGGAGCATGTGATGCCAAGCCTGCTGGGGCAGGAGGAGAGAGAGAGAAAGAGAGAGAGAGAGAAAGAGAGAGAGAGAGAGAGATGGGCATTGGGCACATGGGCACCACAACCACCAACGCGGTCCCCGGTACACCCCCACCAGCTGCCCACGGGCAGAACTCCCGTAGGATCACCACGATAGCTTTACCAGACACTGGAAATGCACCGGGTGAACTGGAACCCCAGTGCGGCCAGGAGGAGGAGCCTAACATGTGAGAAGCGGGGCTGACAAGTAGGTGGAGCCTGCGCCCTGCGGTAGGCGAGGCCTGGTAGTTAATTAGCCAAGGCAATTTAACAAGCATTTGCTCATCCCTATGGCAGCCCCTCTGCTCATCACAATCACCCCTGAGTGCAGCAGTCATAGAGGGAGTGCATGGGGACTGCTGCCCTGGCATGGGTGGACTTCATCCTGCAGGTTTGGGGCTCAGCCCCCTCTGCCCCATCATCATGGAATCATGCAATAATAGAATCACAGAATTATTTATGTTGGAAAAGACCTCTAAGATCACCAATCCAACCCTCAACCCAGCACTGCCAAGTCTACCATTAAACCATGTCCCTAAATGCCATATTTACATGTCTTCTGAATACCTCCAAGGATGGTGGCTCCACCACTTCCCTGGGCATTCTGTTCCAGTATTTGACAACCCTTTTGGTGAACAAATTCTATCTCATGGAGGATGGATGCCGCCTCCCTAGGACATTGAAGGCCTAAGTGTTAGGGAGCGTGGAGGTGGGTGGCACTGCTCTGAGATGTGAGCTGTGCTGTCTGCATGGGGACAGTGAGGATGCGGAGTGGGGGAAGCAACACTGAGCACTGAGGCTCCAGGGAAGGAGCTGCACCTGGGACTCTGCAGCACAGGAGGCACGCTAGAGATGCTGCACCTTGAGCAGGGGACTGGATGACTGTGGCAGGTCAGAAGGAGCCTTCACAATGCTGAAGGGGAGCACTGGAGGTGTGAGCCAGGAGGCAGGATAAGTGGTATTTGGAGGATGGAGGAAGGTTTCTGTGCAGTTCAGGAGCCTGGTGGGGTAGGAGGAGGAGCAGAGAAGTGTGCAGCAGGGGTTCTGCCCTGCACAGAGTCTGTATGGAGTCACTGTGCATCACACCTTTGGGGACTGTGGCATGGAGCAGTTGGATGTGGGGTGTGCAGCATGGGAGACATGCACTGCCTCGGGGGAGGAGCAGCCTGTCCTGGGTGGGCAGCAGAGAGGTCACCCTGTTTTCATGCTCTGGTGTGCAGCTGCACCTCTCCATGACCACACCAGCCTGGGCCCCACTGGTGCTGCCCAGCAGCACGGCACAGCCTGATTTCCCCAGGTGCCCGTTCCCGTTGTGCTGACGCACTCTTCCCTGCTCCCAATTCCCAGCCGCCGGCCCTCACCACCGCCTTTCTGGGGCAGCTGAGGGAGGGACGGAGCAGCCAGGATTGCCTAACGAGCAGTGTGAATGTCACCCTGCCTTGGGCACTCCTCCCGGCAGGCTCTTGGCCATGGATGCACCACCACGGAGCAAACAGCCACCCAAAAAGGCATCCCTGGGCCAGAGACACCTCTGGAGCCGTGCAGGCTCTGGGGCACTGGGCTGAGTGAGGAGCAGGGCAGCCCCCCGTGTGGCTTTGTCCCTGTGCCAGCACAGAACTGTCTTTGTGTTGTGCTGTGGCAGTGCCAAGAGAGCGTCACATCCTGCCAGGTGCTGGACAGGTCTCCAGGGATCATGGAAGTTTCACTCAAAGCTCTGCCACCCTTGTACTGGGAAGGGACACCCCATCCTTGTTTCCTGGGGCACTCTGTGAGCTAGGGCATCAGCCATGTACAGGGCAACAGGGATGTGTGCAGGGTCCCCAGGCAGGATAAAGTTTTTCTCTGGACTTGGGGTCCCACTCCTCTGTGTTTGGAGGTGTTGTGTCCTTGCTCCATCTGCCTGTGATGGGTGGTGGTCTCTGGTGGGCACAGAGCCCCTTTTCTCCCTGGTGCACTGCCAGGCTGAAGAGCTCTTGGGGGCAGCACTGGCTCTCTCCAAGGTGGCCTGGGGGAGCTCCATGGCGCCCATCTCTGTAGTCAGCCTGGGAAGCTCCTGCTGCACCAGCTCAGCAGTCCCCCTTGCTCACACAAGCCCGATTTAGCTCCTCTAATCTCTTGCCCTGAATCTGTCGCTCCACCCCACTAATGATTTTCTCCTGTTCTTCTCCCAGGTTCCCTGAGTGCGTCAGTGCTCACTGTGGGGAGTGGGGAGAGCTTGCATGGGGCTGGCCAGGCAGCCAAGTGCAGGGGCTACCAGGGGCACACCATCCCCCCTGTCCCACGCTGTCCCCTTGTGCCCCACTGTGCTGCCCCTCTCCTGCTGCAGTTCTCTCATGCCCAACTCCATAGGTGCAGGTGGAGTGCATTGACCCTTCTCACACCAGCACCAGGCTGGTCCAGGGGCTTCCCAGCTCCACTCAGGGAGCCTCCAGATCCTTCCAGCCAGCCCTGGCCCCTACCATAGCTTCATTACTCCTAGGCTTGCTAAAGCCTTTATCACTTCTCAGCTGCATCTCCTGAATTTTTTCCCTGTAAACTGGATTAAATCACCTCTTAAGAACCCGAGCTAATCTCCTTTTAGAGCCCAGCCCTCATTCACTGTGCCAGCACTGCCTGATCCTCCCCATCCAGGCTGCCTCTCATTTCAAGGCTGGATGTGTCCATCTTGGGTTCCCAGTGCAGGGTTTTGCTCCATTCGCCTCCACCTGCACTCAGCAATCAAACTGTCTTGGAACCTTTCCTCTGCCCAGGAAACAGCCAGCACCTGCCCGGATTTGGGAGTAGGAAAGGGGGCAGAAACTTCCTGTGTATGGTGGCCCTGCATGGACCTTTCCTGTGTGAGGAGTTACAGTGGGGTGATGTGGGCATAATTTTTCAGCTGGTAGTGCACAGCAATGGCAGTGGAGCCCACTGGGGATGGCTGTGCTGACAGTGTCCCTGGTGGCTCAGCATCCCTGACCATTTATCTCAGTGCCTAATTTTAGTCCCCTAATTTGCAGCACCGTGCCCATGTTTAATGCCAGCTGCCCCAGAGTGGCTCCCACCTCTGCCCCCATCCACCTGGGCAGGGGGCTGGTGGGGTGGCCACGTGTGCCGGGTTCCCATCCCAGGGTCTGTCGGAGCGAGACGTCTGCTCCCAGTGAGCAGGGTGCTGAGTGCAGCTGTCCAGTCAGTCACCTCCACCCCTGCCCTCTCGCCTGCTGCTGGAGGGTTATTTTTGCTGAGGAATGTGCCATCCCCTCAGATTCTGGCAGGCTGCAGGGCTTGTGTTACAGGCAAGAGGCCGAAACCCAGGCCTGCAGCTCGGTAAATATAGCACCAATATTCGGGACTGCATGAGGGGCTGACAGCCCCTTCCTCCTTCCAGGGCTGCCCAGCACTCCCAGTGCCATTCCTGCATCCTGACACCAGGCTGCTGGCTAGTGCCATGGCATGGTAGCACTGGGAAGGAGCTGGTTGCTTCCACCCTGCTGCCTGCACTCTTGCCTGCTTTCCCCCACAGCATGCAGCCCCTCAGCCCCAGCTAGGGGCTATGCTGCAGGCTGGCAGGGCAGGGATGTAATGCCTTGTGCCATCCCTCTCCATGTCCCGGCGCCCAGAGCCAAGGTCACATTGCTGCTTTGTGTCCCTCTGTTCTCTGCCTGCAGTGAGTGCCTGTGTGCTCAGGCATCCTTCTTGTGGCAGCAAGGGAGGCGATGCTGGAGAGGGCACTGGGGTGTCCCAGCCCTTGGGAGAGGGGGGACAGCACAGCACTGCTCCTCCACAGGGTCAGAAAGATTCTGTGGCACTGGTGACAAGGGACATTCCACTGCTGTATTTATTTTCCCTGGGGACAGAGCTATGGAAGGTCCCCACCTACCAAGGCTCCCGGCACATCCCCACCTCCCGCCGACCGTCCCCAGCAGCTCCAGGAGGTGCAAAGGCATGAAAGATTCATGCCCAGACCTCCTCCTACTCGAGACGCCGCATGCACACACTGCCATCAATTATTCAAGCACTGAGACAAGGGGGCTGCTGGCTGGGACCAGGGGCAGGGGGTTGGTGCCAGGCCAGAGCTGTGGTACCGGGTCAGGATCCGTACAGAGCAGCCAGGAGGCCCAGCAAGGTGTGGGGGGCTGTGGTTCTTGAAACAGCAGAATTAATACTGCATTTTGAGCAAATGTTTGCAGTCTGCTTTGCTTGGGGCCGATGTGTGTGCAGCAGGCAAAGCTGGAGCCGGGTGGCAGTGGGGCCACCTGACCCAGGTCTGCTTCTTGTTCATGCCACAGCTGCACTGGCCACCATTCCCTGTCCTGGGTCCCTGCCCTGCAGAGGAGCAGGGCACTGTCAGGGCTCCCCTGGGTTGGGGCAGGGCAGAGGGGCTGCCCTGGTTCCAGGTGGCCATCACCTCCATAGGACACCTTCTGCAGTGACTTCAGCTCTGCCCTGGTGGGGTGGTGCTGCTGGCACTGGAAAGGAATTTTGGTCCCTGCAGCAGGAACAGCCTCTTGGAAGTGACCCAGCTATTCCCAGGGGTGCAGCATCTCTGGGACAGCCCAGAGTCACTCCTGAAGCTTTTGCTGAGGGATGGACACAGAGTCACAGACGCAGGGAAGAGCTGTGTGCCCAGCCAGCCAGGAGCTGTGACCAGTGGGCTGGACAAGGGTGGTCATCCCCAGGGCCAGCCCTGGGGCTGTCCCTATGGGTGCTTTGGTGACAGCACCCTTGCCCTGGCACCACTGTGTGACAAGTCCAAGCCTTGATGCTTCTTCCCAGCATCCCTGATAAGTTTTTTAATCCCACTTGAGTGAGAAAAGAAGGCACAGGTTGTGTGTGTGCAGCAGGACCACAGGCACACATGGACAGGGTGAGAGTACCTGGCAGGGAAGCCCTGGGTGCAGCTACCCTGAGAGATGAGCCCCACAGTTCACGTGTTTACCCAGCTCTGGCTCAAGGGTACCCATCTCTGTGTCTACCCAGGGCTGTGGGGTCCAGCAGAGACCTCTGTCTCTGACAGGAGATTCCCTTAATGCCAGCTGTAGCATTTGTAGGACTTGTCTGACGTGCAGGGTCTCCACGGAAACCCCGCAGCATCACTCCAATTGTGGGACTGACAGAAATGTTGTATAAACAGCTCCTTTTGTACTGGGTAATTTGCAAGTTATTATGGAGCCATGAAAAGCCTCACGTTTGGAGTCATGAGCTGCGAGGGGAAGCGGAGAAAAGCTACCAGAGCTGCCAAGCACCATGGGGAGCGTGATGCCTGTGAGCAGCTCCTTGTGGAGCAGCTGGCTCCCCAGGGAACAGGTGAGCAGCATGGGGACAAACGCTCAGTGGGGAGCCTTCCAGCAGCATCCCCATGGATGCTCTGCAGTGGGAGGAGGCAGCTCAAACACATGGTGAGGCCAGGACCTTGGCAGCCTCTCCAAGGGCCTGGAAAGGGGGCTGAAGACTGCTGCAGGGCTTGGTGAGTTGATGAGGCAAGGCACCAAGGGCTGTGGGGGGCATGGCAGGCAAGACAGGACCGCTGAGGCTATGGGGCTGGGACTGCCCCTCTGGCTTCTTTGTAGCATCACCCAGAAAACCAGGACAGGCCAGCAGGGCTGGGAATGGTCAGCTGGGGAAGGTGTACTAGGGTTGCACCAGCATCCCAGGAGCACTTATAGGTCTTAATATCCCTGACCAGCCTCACTGGGGACTCCCACCCCCAGCTTCTGTCCACATCGCAGGAGCCCCATAAGAGCTCAGTCCTGGGCACAGAGTCCTGTTCTGAGCTGTACCGTGGGTCCTCACCCCAGCATGAAGAGAGGTCTCGTGTGTCGTGCCACATGGACAGGGACAGCAGCCTACCTTCCCAGGTCAAGCTTGTCTCCCCATCAGCCACAAAGCAGTGATGCTACCCCAGGCCTGAGCAGTCCAGCCCTGCAAACCCATGTGGGTCCTGAGGCACCTGAGGGACAGGGTACAAGGTTTGCCTTGGCACCAGCACTGGGACTGGAGGTTGTGTGGTTTGCCAGGGGGATTGTGTGAAGGACTGTGCCCATATTATCTCCTGTCCATGTCCAGCTGTGCTGTGTCTTGGTAAGGGGTTCTGTCTTCATTACCAATGACTGGAGGATGTGGGGCACTGAACAGAGGCTGGCAGAGTGATGGTGAGCCTGCATCTTGGCTGGGCAGTGCCATGGCACACTGCTGGGTGCAGCGTTGTGGCAGCTGTGGCAGTGGAGCTCCCTTGTTCAGGAACTTTGGGGACAGCAGACAGAATGCTGCTGTGGTGTGTTGCTGCTATCCCAGTTGGCCTGCATGGGCTGTAGTGGGGGGCTGTGTCCTAAGAGAGAACCCCTGTCCTGGGCAGTGGGGCAGGATGGGCAGGTGAGAGGGAACAGTGGTACAGCTGCACTGCCTGGCAGGGGGCTCGGACCCCTGGGTGCCGTGTAGATAAAACCAGAGGTGGAGAGACCATGTACCCGCCTCGGACACGCCCCCTCCCTCCCCTCTACGACGGCGACCCTCGCCCCCCACCACCTGTGCCCTGCCTGTCCCCCACCGCTGTCACTGTGTGCCAGGGCTGGCGGGGAGGCGGAGGCGGAGGCAGGCGGGGGAAGGATGGAGGGAGGAGCACTCCAGTGATGCTTCATGCTCATAGCTCCAGCCCTCCCGAGAGCCCAACCTGGCGAGCCCCTTCCTCTCCCTCCACCGTTCCCGGCTGCCGGTGGTGAAGGATGCTCGGAGCATCGCTTGCTGCCGCGACGTGCTGACAGCGGGGACCCCGCCGGGAACGGGCTGCCGTCCTGCCGGGCCTGAGTCCGTGTCACCGGGCCAGCAGGGCTCTGCAGAAGCATGAAGAAGATCTGGGTGAAGAAGCGTTTCCAGGTAAGGGCTCCAGGCTGCCGTGCCGGCGGGTGCCGGGAGAAGGGGGCAGTGCCGAGAGCGGCTGGGGATGGCAATGGATGCTGATGGAGACGGGGATGGGGATGGGAATGAAGATGGGGATGGGAGTGTCCCTCCAGCCCTTGCGTTGCCCCCTGGGGCTCTCCAGGGCTTTGCACAGCAGCAGCTTCAGCCCCGCTTGCAGAGCTGCCAGCTGCTTGCCTGGCCCCACCAGCCCGGGCAGGAGGGGCAGAGGGCAGGGGCTCAGCACCTCCGGTGCCAGCACCCGGGCTGGGACCCCCGCCGGGGCTTTCCCCACGCCCCTCTCTTCCCTCTCTTCCCTTTCTGGCCTCTGGAGCCGGGGCAGCAAATGGAGGCTGCTCCATGGCTCCCCCCAGCCCCACCGCCGGTGGTCACGGAGCCGGAGACGAGGCTTTGCATGCGTCATCCCCTCCGCGTCAGGAGCATGCCTGGCACAGGCAAGGCTCCTTCGCGGGCCCGCCGCACGCTCCGCTGCCGAGCAAGGAACAAGGACGTCACTTGGCTTCGGCGGGGGGTGGAGGATGGGGAACATCCTTCCAGGAAGCCCCCCGCCCCCAATTCCCTGGGGCACAGAAGCCCAATGCGGGCGCATCGCCTCCCCGCTGTCACTCTGCCTGGTGGCCCAGAAGGGACTGGGAAGAGGCTGTCACGCAGAGCCCCTTCCCAGGGGTGCAGGTTGCACGACGGGACACAGGTCCCCAGGGACAGAGGTGCTGAGGGTCCCTCTGGGGCAGGGTGGTGTGCACAGCCTGGCTGCCCCATCTGCATTTGGGGGCAGCAAATCCAGGGGCTTGCCCGTGTGGCAGGGCAGGGTCCTGCACCACCGGCTGAGCACAGGAGGGGTATCGGAACAGCCGCAGGGGCTGTCTCTCTGCACCAGGCAAGCCACTCACTCCCCACCTCATTCCATCCCTGCTCCCTGTCTGCCTGCCTCACACAATAGGCACCAGTGCCATGTGCTGCTGGGCTCCACATGCCAGCTGCTGGCAAGCTCCATGATCCCAGGAGATCCTTCACTCCCATGGGACTCCTTGGCCCCACAGCCAAAGTGAGGGATGTCCCATGCCTGGGCCAGCACAGGACTGCAGCCTGGGCAGGTGGATCCATGCCTGGCACAGGGGAAGGAAAGAACTCCAGGTGTCACCCAGCTGCCTTGTAGTGCAAGAGTTGAAGCTGAGTGTGGATCCGAGCCAGCTCTTCTCTCTACTCCAGGCTGGGTAGGCACAGAGCGTGCTCCTGGGGCTTCTCCACCCCTTTTCCCAAGCTACAAATGAAATCCCATGCAGGAGGGTTACCCCCACTCTCTGTCTATCCCCTTCGTGCAGACCCTGACCCCACACCAAGCTGCTTCTGTCCCCTTTCCATCTCCTGGCCTGGGGCTGACCCTGCATCACCCAGCACTTGCTCCCTAGTGGGCTGCAGGTGGGTGCTGTGCTTGAGGTAGGTCCAGTCTGCAGGGTGCCCTGATCCCGTAGGGACCTGTTGTGAGGTGAAGGGGCGGGGGCTCAGCCCCTCTGTAGCAGAGCCCAGCCCGGGCCCACTGGGTGCAGTCACCATGTTTGATGGGGAGCCGATGGCGCCTGTCCCCGGGGAAGCCACAAGAGTACCCGATAATGGCACTCAATTGCATTTTCATTTTTTAATGGGGGAATTATCCGCCGATGGTGCAGTTAATCACTCATCTCTCCCTGGCCTGGAAGACGGGCTGCCAGCCAGAACCAGCACAGTCAGCCGAGAAGGGGAGGTGAAGCCTGGCTCAGCCTGAATACAAATGTGTCTCGTGCAGCCACTGCCCTCTGGCCGGCACTGCATGCAGGCAGGGGGCTGGTGGGAGCCCCTGAGCACTGGCCATGTGCAGGGTCTGCCACTGCAGTGGCAGCAGCTTTGAGGCTCGTGAAATGAGCCTGCTGCCCTTCAAGGGCAAATAACTGCTCGCCATGCTTGGCTGTCCATCCCTCATGGCTGGCTGTCCCTGGGGTCTGGCTGCCGTGACCTGCTTGGGAGCTGGAGGGGTGGCAGGGAAGGAGGGGATGGTGGAGCGAAGGGCTTCAAGACAGTTGGGTGTCCAGCCCTGGGCTCCACACTGGGGAGACAGGGCATGGGCCATCAGTGTCCTGGGGAGACCCTGTCACCCAGACTGGCTGGGAAGGATGCTCAGTCCTGGCAGCCCAACCCTGCCTGTCTGCACTCCACATTCCCACTCCTGCCTGCCTTGGAGATCACCCCATCCCTCTGCTTTCCTGGTATACGGCGTCAGTGCACACTGTGTCTGGCAGACAGGCTGCCCTCAGCTGGTCCCTCCCCTGGCATGCAAGTGCCCAGCCCTGGGCTGCAGCGCAGAGGGCAGCCAAGTTGGCAAGGAGCTCCTGGTGCTTCCACCCCATGCTCGGATCCCACCTGCCTGCCCAGACGGCGTGGGCGAGCACAGCCCCTGTGCCTCCAACCCCACACCAACAGGCCAGTCCCGTGCTGCCAGGCAGCCTCTCTCTTGACTGGCATGGCCTCTGCGGGGGGTGGAGGATGCTGTCCCCGTACTGGGACGGTGGCCATGGTGGAGTCTGGGCCAGTGCCTGGAAGACATTTTGCTGGCCAAGTCCCCATGCTGGCTGGGTGGCTTTGAAGGGGCTGCACAGCACTTGGGCACCAGCCCAGGCAAAGACTTCGCTGCAGGCCATGCCAGCTGCAGGCAGCACTTCTGGGGCATCTGGGATGCCCAGGGCTGTCACTCTTGGGCTCGGGCTGTGACACAGGGCTGGGGTGCATAGTGCCATCACCAAGGGGACTCTGTGTGTGCGTGCGCGTGCGCACAGGTGTGTGTGAGCGTGCGTGGCCGGGCATGCGCCACACGTGCCCACCTACACCCATCCATCTCTGCGTGTGCGCGGGGGCGTGTGCCTGTGGGTACGCGTGGGTGTGCAGCGAGGCTGCGTGTGAGCGGTGGCAGGTGTGCCCTGCCAGTGGGAGGGCACGAATGGTGCGACGTGTGCCATGCTGGGGTGCGTGTGAGCAGCTGTGGGTGTGAGCGGTGCTGCGTGTGCCGAGATGGGGCGTGTGTGTGTGTGTGTGGTGTGCAGTGCCAGCGGCGTGCGTGCGTGGCAGGTACTGATCGCTGTGCCGTGGGTAACGCTCTGTTCTCTTTCCCTTTGCAGAAGACCGGCCACTCGCGGCGCTTCGGGCGCTTCACGCATGGTGCGTTGAGTTACCAGGATCTGACTCCCCCCGCCGCCCCAAGTGGGATGGGGTCCATCACCGTGCTACAAGGGGCAGCGAGCAGAGGCTGGGCAGGGCTGGGCTACATCTTGCCAGCCACAAAATAGGGTCCTGGTCAGCCAGGAGCTCACAGTGTCCCCCCTGCAGCTGGTCTGCTCCTGGCCCTGCACCTCTACTTGCTCAGGGGCTGCCAGACTGTTGTGGCCAGGATTGGGAATCTGATGCACTAGCAGTGCGTGGAGCAGCTGGTCGTGTGCTGGGCTGCAGAGGGGTGGCTTGGAGTGGGGGGAAGCAGTGTGGCCCCCTGCACACCTTAAGAGTGCAATGGAGAGGAGCAGTGGTGGGGCTGGGGACATGTTCTTCACTGCAGGGTTTTCTTGCTGTAGCTGGTGAGGGCTTGGGCAGTGGCAAGGAGGAAAGTCAGTCCTTCCCTGTCAGCATGGCACTAGCTTTCCTGGAATGGAACATTAGGGTGATACTGAAATGGCCTTGCCACATCCAGCCTGGTGGGGGGCAGCTCTTAGTGTTGCCATACCCTGAGAATTTTGGCTTTATCAACCACAGCTGTGCTGCGGAGCACAGCTGTATTGTACAGCACTTGCACTGGTGGGTCAGGGGGTGCGCTTGTACATGCCAGGGGGAGGCTGTGTGCACATGGACACGTATCCATGTGCTCCAGCACCCCCGGGAGGGCTCAGCAGGGGCACGGACTGAGATGCACTGCAGGGATGTGTGGATACTGCAGCGGTGAGGCCAGCAGCTCCAGGGATAGGGTCCTGCTGTCCTGCTGGGCAGGATGTGGCTGTGGCACAGGGAGGGAGTGGTGCTGTGCACTGCACAGGTGGGACGGCGTGTGCGAGGAGAGAGTCTGTGTGCAGCACTGGAGTGGTGTGCAGTGAATGCAGTGCAGAGTGGAGACATGGTGGGGAAGTGCTGGGGACAAGGGCCCCCCTGCTGCCCCCCGCGTCTCCGCAGGCCGGGCCGATAACCGGGTGTTGATGTCTCTCTCTCTCTTGCTGCCCCTATGGAAGCGAAGTTTTCCGCTCCTGCAGGAAACAAAGCTACGGTAGGAAGACCCCTTCCCAATGCCATTTCTGTCCCCATAGTGGGCTCTGTGCCCCAGCCTGCCACCCTGCTCCATCGCTTCCACTGTCCCTTTGCCCTGCTTTCTTGTCCCCGTGCCACCTCTGCCAGTTGTGTTCCCACTGCTGGCACTGCCTCCCTTCCTCCCATCCTCTAACACTGTTCCTGCTTGCTTTGCCTGCCCTCTTCTGCCTGCCCTTGCTGGACTTTTATACTCCCAGTCCTGCCTTTCCCTACTGGCAGCTTGTCCCTGCAGGTCACAGTCATGTCCCCTGCCCTGGAGCTGCCTGGGCACTGCTCTCCTGCTCCTGGAGCCAATGGGTCTGCAGCAGGCAGTACCAGTGGGGTCTGCTGTCTCTCTGTACACTCACTCCCTACTCTCCCCTCCCACCCCAGACTCGGAGACAGGTGAGGATGAATCCAGCGACCCCCAGGTGACACAGCGCAGTGATCTCCAGGATGAGACGGCCTTCAGCACCCCCACGGGTGAGCAGGGACACCTGGCTGGCACTGAGCCCTGACACTGGCTGCTGGCCATGACTCCCCACAAGGCCTGTGCTGGCCGGGCTTTGGGGGTGTCCATGGAGAGGGAGCTGTGATCCACCCACACAAAGGGGAGAGGGCTTGAGGCAGCAGGGTGCTGCTCAGGACATGCTGGGACACCCCATGGTGGTTCAGCCCTCTCTGAGCAGGGTGCTGAGCTTGTCCCTGCAGGCAACCAGTCTTGGCTCATCCCTCTTCTCTCAGGTGGGTCTGACACCCTCGTGGACGCCTCCATGAACACAACGCCGACCTCGGTGCTGGCCCTGTCACAGGCAGAGGAGCGCTCCAGCTGGTCAGGCAGCCAGCAGACCGTGGTGGAGAAGGAGACAGATGCCAACCTCTCTGCACGGGGACCCTACCTCCGTCCCACTGCCTGGCCGCAGCCGCAGGGAACCCCAAGGCAAGCAAACACGCCGGCCCCACGTGGCGCCGAGGTGCGGCACCTGGGCGTGGAGCCGCTGGTGCGGGCATCACGGGCTAATCTGGTGGGCACGAGCTGGGGGTCAGAGGATAGCCTTTCGGTGGCCAGCGACCCGTACGGCAGCGCCTTCAGCCTGTACCGAGGACGGGCGCTCTCACTCCACGTGTAAGTAGCCAGGGGAAGCACACGGAGGGGACATCGCGCTGGGGCCATCTCCTTCCAACCCCTGCAGCCATCTCCTTCCCTCCACCTGGGCTTTTTTTGCCTTCACCATCCCAGATGAGGAGTGGGGACTCTGAGCAGTAGGCAGCCTGTTCTCGGTGAGAAGGTGGGAGCAATGCAGGCTGGGGGTTGATGCAGAGTGGGGTCCCTTTCTGCTGGGGCCAGGTTGAGGCTGGGCTTGAGCTGCTTGAGCTGCCAGTACCCCACCCACAGGTTATGCCATGGGTATTCTCCCTTTTCTCCCTGCCATGGTGCTCTGTGGAGCCTACAGTGTGGGGAACTGGAAGTGCACAGTAGCCTGGGACACACTGGCAAGGGTCTGCTCACTGTACAGGGGTGGCAGCAGGGTCCAGGGACATGCTGCCTCCCCAGATCCTGCTCATGTGCTCAGAGCCCCCATCCCTCCCCGCCACCTTTGGTTCCCATACCTGTAGGCCTGCTCCTTTGACCTCCATCTTGCTCTTTTTTTTTTTGTTTAAGGCTGCTTGTTCCACCAGAACCTCATCTCCACCTTATGATTTCCGCACTGCGTTTGCTGAGCCCCTCTGGGGGCAGTGGGATAGGAAGATGTGCCCACAACAGCATGTGCATGGGCAGGGCTTGCAGCCTTGGGGAGCCCCTCTGGCCAGGCTGCAGTGCCTCAGCACACCAGGACACCCCAGCCCCTGGTCCTGTCTGCATGGTGGCCCTGGGGAGGGGACTCACTGGGTATCCCAGCATCACCCTGCTGCTCCACAAGTACCTCTGGGCAAGGGCTCCAAGCAGCCCGGGACTCTCACCTAACCCAGCCAGCTCTCAGCGGTCTTGGGGTGACCAGATGCCCTTGCTGGGGCCCCTTGAGTCTCCCCAGTTGCAAGGGTGCCTGGACTGTTTGACCCCCTTGCCATGCCCCATTGGGCACTGTGGTGTGGGCTGGAAGCTGGGATGCAGCCAAGCAGGTACAAGGGTGGTCTCTAAGCCATGCTCCTCTGTCTCTTCCCTTGCAGCAGCATCCCCCAGGGAGGCTACCGGAGAGATGACCTCCACAGAGGCCCTGTCTCTCCAAAGCCTGGTGCAGAGCCCCCAAGATCTCCCGCTGCCCTTCCGCTGACTGCCAAGCCACCCATTGTCCGCTCACCATCTCCTCGTGCTGGCACATGCCTGCAGTCACCCACTGGCATCGTGTCCCAGCCTGCTGCCCGTGGCCCTGGCGTCCCCTCCTTCACACCCGTGACCCCTCGCAAGAAGTCCTCAGTGCCAGTAGAGTACCAGGACGTCGTTCCTGAGGAGTACGAGGAGAAGATCAAGAAGCCCAAGTCCTCTGGCTACTCACAGGGCAGCACACAAGAGTCCCGTCCGCAGACACCCATGAGCGACACCTCTGGCCGCATCTCTGTCCGGGCATCACCCAAGCTGGTGCGTGCTGGCTCCAGGATCTTCGAGAGGCTGCAGTACTTCGAGGAGCGGCAGAGGAGCCTGGAGCAGGACAGTCCCTTTCCCACACACTCCAACCTGCCCCTGCGCAAGACGCGCTCCTTCGACCAGCCCGGCACTGGCTTGCGCCGTGCCAGCACTCCGGGCGGCTCGCGGGAGGACCTGCGGGAAGGTGGCTGCTGGGAGCCGGGCAGCACGGCAGCGTGCCGGCGTTTGGCCTTCCGGCAGAAAGCCGCATCCTTCGACGAGCGGGGCAAGTTCGCCAACCGTGTCTATGCCATCGAGCACAAATTTGCAGAGGAGCTGACCCGCATCAAGCGGACGGTCTCCAAGCAGCAGCTGCGGCGCTCCCAGGAGCTGTGCAAAGCTGGGTCGTCCCCGGCACCCTCACCCCCAGCGACCAGCGAGCCCCCTGCACCCCGTGCCCCCCGCACCTCTTCCTCTCAGGGCACTGGCGGACGCAAGGCACTGCCACCCAAGACCACCCAAGCAGAGAGCACACACGTCATCCAGCACCTGGCACTTTCCAGCGTGGCGTTGGTGGGACCCGATGGGGAGCCACTGCCAGGGGGGCAGCGTGGGAAGAGAGCCCCAGTGGTGGGGGGTGGGGCGGCTGGACAGCCCAGCTCAGTGGAGGATGCAGGTGCCAGGAAGGGTCTGCAGCAAGAAGGCACTGGGGAAGTGAAGAAGAAGGAGCAGTGGCTGTTGGCGCAAGCCAGCCCGCAGGGAAGGGTGGCCCTCTCGCAGGCGGGTCCCGCCGAAGGCAGCCCGTACCCAGATGGAGGCCCCGCCCGTGGCCCTGGGGCTCTGAGTGAAGCTCTGGCTGCCCGACTGGCTGTGCCCCATGGACTGTACCGGCGGCCGGAGACGCCCACAGAAGTGCGGTTCCTGCCTTGGGCAAAGCCAGGGATGGAGCAGGAGGCTCGTCTGGAACGAAGCTGGGCAGGACAGCATGGTGTGGGCAGGGAGGTGGAGAGAAGGCAGATGAAAGTGTCAGAGAAGAAAGAGAGTGGCCGGACGGCTCAAGAAGGCAGGAGCACACGGAGCAAGGGGAAGGGACGCCGAGCCAGGCCCACCTCTCCAGAGCTAGGTAGGGGCATGGCTTTCTGCCCTCCTGCAGGCACAGAGCTGGCCTGGATAGCTGCTGGGTGGGGTGGGGGACCCCCAGCCTGCCCCTGGGAGGCGTGGGGAGCCCCGGGATGGAGTGAAGAGTCATGACTCTGGTGGCTGGGGTAGTTGGCACCAAGCAGTGCCATAAGACAGACCAGCCTGGCTGCCAGTTTGCTGGGCCTTGAAGTCATGATGGCCTTGAAGTCATGAAGTCATGATCTTCTCCATACCTCTTGCCTGGCACAGGAATGATACGGCGTGCTGACTCTGAGCCCTGGTCTGGGGCACAGAGCACCCACTGCAACTTGTCCTGTCTGGGCCATGCTGGGTGGTCCAGGCAGGGCAAGCAGCCTAAGCTTCCCCAGGGGAAGGTGGCTTGGCTGGGGGAGAGGTGTCCTGCCCATCTCAGCATGCAGCAGTTAGACCAGACTATACCTGGGCTGCGAGCTTTTTCTAGGCTCTCCTCTATCCAGAGAAGTGCCTGGCCCACGTGTCTGAAGTTCCTGGCACAGACCCAGGACTTTTGTCCATGTGCTGGGGCCATGAGAGGGCAGGGAGCTGGGAGCTGCTTGCTGATGTATTGGGGTGCAGCAGCCAGCATCCCATGAGGGACTGGAGGAAGTTCAGGGCGAGGGGTGCAGCAGGCTATACAACCCTCCTTCTTCCACACCCCACTGTCACTTCATGTCTAATGCCCTATGGGGATGTGCAGCAAGCTGTATGCTTCCTGCCCCATAGTCCCCACTGCCTTCTCTGTGCCATGGTGGATCCTGATGTGGCCTTTTCCTCCACTGCACGGCCCGAGTACCTGCAAATGCCCCAGCAAGAGTGTGGTGCATGTGGTGGCAGGGATGAGCAGTGGGTTGGGAGACCCACGCTCTGCCTGCATGCAGCCCCGCGTGGCACAGGACCCGCTCCCTTCACCCTGACAGCCACGGGACCCATCTCTCCCTGTGCAGAGTCCTCAGATGACTCCTATGTCTCAGCGGGTGAAGACCCCCTGGAAGCCCCCATCTTTGAGATCCCCATCCAGGACATGGCAGTGGTCGTGGGGGCAGAGGTGCTGCTCAAGTGCATTGTCACAGCCAACCCCCAACCAGAAGGTGAGCCACCCTGGGGCTGGGTGTCAGGGGCACGAGCATGGCAGAAGGACTCTCCGTGTGTCCTTGTCCCACCTGTGTGGTGAGTGGGACACGCAGCACTGAGCTGGGTATCTCAGGGGAGGTGATGTGCCCGCCCTGGGAGCACCCCTTCTGCCCTTCCTCCTCTCAGACAGGAGTGAAGTGCTTGGGCACTGCCTGCCAGGACAGGGTGCAGGGGACAGGGACAGCCTGCTGTCCCCCAGTGCTGGGCTGGGCTGTTGGGAAAGTGGGAGAAGGGCTACTGAGCCCTGCGCGGGCAGACACGGGTGATGCAACCTGATCTAGTGAGTGACGTCCCTGCCCATGGCGCGGGAGGTGTTGCTGGAACTAGATGATCATCAGGGTGCCTTCCAACCCAAACCATTCCATGATTCTCTGATGCTCTGGGCTGCTGTTGAGACAGCTCAGGTCGTTTCCCGGGGCAGAAATTTAGGGCCGATGGCCTCTGGGTGCGCTGTATCCAGGAGGTGCATGGAGGCAGCTGGGCATCCAGGGCCGGTGCCAGTCACCAAATACAGGCAGAAGCCAAGCCGCTTTAATTCCCTCTTCCAGCCTCCACTGGAGGGCAGGAGGATGTCAGGAAGCAGATAGGGACCAGCCACGGTCTCTCCGTCAGAGGGCCGTGAGATCCCGGGGCTGCTCCCCATAGCAAATGGGTCCTCAGGCCAGGCAAGGGAGCGCCTGCCCTCCCCGGGGCCCTGCGCAGACCCTCGGGAAAGCTCGGACTTTCCTGGCCACGCGTGACCCCCGCCTCTGCCGGCAGTGTCCTGGAGGAAGGACGGGGTCCCGCTGCGGAGCAGCACGACGCGCCCCATCAAGGCGGAGGGCGAGCGCCACACGCTGCTGGTGCGGAGCGCCCGGGTGGCCGACGCCGGGCTGTACACGGTCACCGCGGCCAACGAGGTGGGGGCCACCTGCTGCAGTGCCATCCTCAGCGTGCGGCCCGGTGAGTGCCGCGGCCGGCGGATGGAGGGAGGCAGGGAGGGAAGGAGGGAGGCAAGGAGGGAGGTAGACTGGGAGGGAGCGAGGGCTGGCGCCGCGGCAGGCTGGCTGCCAGCTCTGCCGCTGCTGTCACTGGGAAGAAACCGGCTTCCTTACCCTACAAGGCACTGTCTGAACCAAAGCAGCTGACGTGCTCCCGGCAGCCATGGAAGGATCCTGCCGTGGGGGGAGCGGGGTCAGGCTGTGAGCATCCCCTGGCGCCCAGCAAGCAGCCCGGCCCCCACACCTGCCCCGTGTCCCTCAGACATAGGGGTACACCAGCCTGCCCTACGGGGGTACACCAACCTGCCCTACAACCCGCAGACAGTGTGGGTACCCCTGCCCTCAGCCTGCAAACCATGTGGGTACTCCTACATCCAGCATGTGAACCGTGGGCATATCCCAGCCTGCTCCCCAACCCGCAAATTGTGGGTATATCCTTGCGCTCCACTCTGCCAGCCGCGGGGAGATCCCTGCCCGACAAACTATTACATGTGGGGTTACCCTGCCTGCCCACCAAGCAGCTGGCCGGGAAGAACCGCACCTGACCCCGCCGGCAATGGGGATACCCAGCCCCCTGCAGCCCCAAAACCCTTCCCATTCCAAGAGAGTGTCTCTGGGCGGCAGGCAGAGGCCCAGAGCTGCCCCGAGGGCTGGAAGCACCCAAAACTTCCCCGCTCCGTGGTTACGGGGGACTGCACAGCCAGGGGCAGCGGTGTCCGGGCAGGGCCGGCCGCGCAGAGCGGCGCGGGGCCGGGCAGGGCCTCGGCAGACCCCGGCCCGCCGCGGGCCCTCCCCCGCGCTGCTGGCCCAACCCCAGGGGCCGGCCGGCGCTGGGGCGGGGAGGGCTCAGCGGGCCGGCGGCGCTGCGAGCTGGAGGCACCCGGCACCGGCAGTGCCACCGGCACCGACGGCGGTTCGGCGGCGTGGCGCGGCTCGGCTCGCGGGGCTGCCGTGGCCCCGGTGAGTGCGGGGTGCTTCGGGGGGGTGCGCACAGGGGGAAGTCGTGCTCAGGCTCCCAGCTCTCTGCTGGAAGCTGCCCGCGGGCATGGAAGGGGCGCGGGGACACAGCCCTAGCCCAATACCGGGCAGGCCGCCCGCCTCCCCCGGCGCACGGTAGGGAGCTTGACAGCGCTCCGGCGGCCGGGCTGAGGGGGTGGCACCCCCATGGTGGCGACTGGGTTCTGTCAGTCCCCTGTGCCGCTCGTCGCTCCCCATCTCGTCCCCCACCGGCTCCTGTATCTCGCACCCCGCGAGTCCCCCAGTCCGGCCCCCGATGGAGCGGACCGGCGGGCGGGCGGGCTGTGGGGGGAGCGCAGCTGCCAATGTCACCTTCAGCCGTGCCGGCCCGGGCAGGGACAGCCATCCCGGGAATCCGGGCGGCTTAAGGATGGGAGCGCGGGCTGCTGCGTAAGAGCCACTTGAGCCCTGCTGTCGCCTTGCGGAATATCGCGTCCCCTTATCGTCCCGCGGCGTGCTGTTCACCCCCTCCCCCGGCGCGGCCACGCACCCCTTCGCTGCCGGCCATTGCCGAGCCGGGATGTGCCCCGGCGTGGGTGTCCACCCCTGTAGTGCAGGGTAGTGGAAAGGGGTGCCCTAACCCGCCTGCCCGGCTCCGGTTGCTGCCAACTCCTTATCCAGCTTCTTCTGTGCTAGCACCCGTTGTGGAGCGGCATGGGACCTTGCCCCCCGCCATCGGCCAGGCCAGCCCCATCACATCGGACGAAGAGTACCTGAGCCCCCTGGAAGAGTTCCCCGAGTCCGGCACCCCCCAGCACCGACCAGCCATGAAGCTGCAGCCACGAGCCGAGCATGGGGCTGCCCGCGGCTCCCCAGAGACCACCTTCAAGGCTGCACCCACCTTTGAGGTGAGACAATTCCCCCAGGACCTGGTAGAGGGGGTGCAGTGCCCTGTGACTGCAGCGCTGTGGTCCTTGGTGCCAGGAGGTGCTGGGTCAGGTCTTGCTACTCCTTGATCTGATGTGGGGTGCTCCCAGCACCTGGGCAGGCTCCACCCCACCAGCTTCCCTGGTACTCCTGTTGTGATAGGGGGCAGCCAACCCTGGGTGCAGTGGTGGGGTGCCTGGCCCTGTGTGCTGCTCTCTGACCCCTCTTTCCCCAGGTATCCTTGTCGGACCAGTCGGTGCTGGAGGGGCAGGATGTCAGCATGAGCGTTCGCGTCCGTGGGGACCCCAAGCCCATCATTTACTGGTGAGTCCTGCTGCTCTCTGAGGTCACAGCTGGGCAGAAAAGGAGGAGACAGGCACAGTGACTTCTCCATTCAGGGATGGTTAGCATGCTCTCATCCTGAGCAGGGAGTGTCAGAAAAGGTGTTGTTTGGGGACAGCCAGGCTGTGTGTGCAGGGCCAGCTATGACCATGCTGCTCTGCCTCTGTCTGGAGCAGGCTGAGAAACAGGCAGCCAGTGAAGTATGGCCGTCGGCACCACGCAGAGGAGGCAGAGGGAGTGCGGGGGCTCTTCACGCTGCACATCCTGGCGGCAGAGCACACTGACACCGGCTTCTACACCTGCAAGGCCGTCAACGAGTATGGCACCAAGCAGTGCGAGGCCAAGCTGGAGGTCAGAGGTAAAAGTCCCTGAGTATGTCACCCAAGAACCTAAGGGGCCAGCTGCCTCTAGTGCCCTGCATGAGCTGTGGGGAAGGGGCCACTGCAGATGTCCCCTTGGGGACATAAGAAGGGGACAAGCCAGCCCACGTGTGTGGTGGCGCAGGCGGGGAACAGCAAAGTGGAGCTGCGTGCCTGGGCCTGTCCACAGAGGCTGGCCCTGCAGCTGAAGGCAGGCTGCCTTGCTGTCTCATCCAGATGTGCAGCCCTGGGTCCCACCTGTTGCCTGCTGTTCCAGAGCCCCACTGATCTGACCCAAACCCCACTGCTTCTCACAGCCCAGCTTTACCCCACATCCCCCCACATACCCACTTATGGGGCCAAGTACTGCCCCTGGCTGCCCAGGGAGGGCTTTTGGCCTTGGGGGCTCTGTAGGAAACATGTACTCATGCCCTGTAGCTTGCTCCCTCCTTGCCCCAGGCTGCCTGCAAGCTGTGTGCCAGGCACAGGGCAACTTGCAGGGGTTCCTCCCTGCCCATTTCCAGCAATGTCCCATATGCCTGGGACTTGACTGTCCAGTCCCGTTTCCTTGCTATCGCTCCCCAGCCCTGCTGTGGTCCTCCTAGGACCCTAAAGTATGTGTGCAATTTTGAGGGGGTGAGGGGGGGAGTTGGGACTGATAGCCAGGCTCTGCCTGGTATCCCCAAGGCCAGGGAAGGAGCCTGTGGGGATGAGTGATGCTGCCTCCCTCCTCTTGCCCTTTGCTGTGTGTGCCCTGCTCCCCCCAGCCCTCCCTGCTGATGGCTGCCTGAGCCCCCCTGGGCTGTGCCGATCCCACCCCGGCCTTGGCTGCACTGCTTGTACTCTGCCGGGATTATGCTCCCAGCCTACAGCAAAGCGCGGCGGCACGGGGGTGGGAGCGGAAGCCGTCCCAGTGTCCCACGACTGGCAGGAGCTGGGCTGCAGGGGTGATGGCCTCACCCCAGCCTCTCTTGGGGGGCTCAGCAGATGGCTCCGTGCCTTGTTGGCCACTTGCACCCCTCGTGCCGGCGCTGGCATGTGTGTCCGTGCCGGTCCCGTCGCTGCTGCACTAACCCTTCTGCTTGCTGACTGCGGTTTTTGTCTGTACGCAGGGGGAGTACGATAAGGGGGTGCATCTCTCAGAGCCGCGGCTGCGGGGCTCTTAGTTGGACACCTCTTAGGCAGTGGACCTCACCTTGTGTTATTACCTCCTTCTCCATCCGCCGCCTCGTCCTGGACGCACCGCGGGGACGCGCGGGCCCTCGACTGCGGGCAGGGGCTCGCCAGATGGCCGGGGCAGGCGTGACTGAGGCGGGGCGGGGGAAGCAGCAGGGGAGCAGCAGGCGCCCCCTCAGCCGGGCCAGGGCGCCCATATGATGCTGTCTTGTCTCTCGCTCCATCCGTTTGTCCCTGTCTGCGTGTTCTGCTGCCTCTCTCTTGCTGCCGAGGGAAAGGGAGCAGGGAGCTGAGCCCGCGGTTGCCGCCGTGTCGGCCAGGGCTGTAGGGAAGGAGCTGCAGTGCGGTGGCAGCTCTGTGACAGTCACCTTGGAGCACGGGAGACAGGAGGCCCCAGGGACCCTATAGGGGAACACCCTGCCTGAGGTGCAGGGGGGAGGGAGAGCACTGGCCCCTTTGGCTTCACGGTGCCACTCAGGTGCCAGCTTGGCCACCAAGACACGTCCCCTGTAGCCCCAGGGCTTGGGTCTGTCAGGAGCATTCCCTGGCTGCGGGTCTCCTCTCCCCAGGGAGGGGGCTTGACGGGCGGGGGCGGGCTTCGAGGCCGTGACCCTTTTTTTTTGTAGCTCTAATAAAATCTGTTTGGTAAAGCGCTGTGTGGTGTGTTCCTGGCACGGACACCTCCCCTCACCCCCAGCCCCCTCCCTGGCTCAGCTCTGCTTTCCACATCTCGCCTCCCCTCCCACCCTTCCCTGCTGCACTCCCTGCCCGCTGCACCAGGCCCCCTCCCTGCATGAACCATTGCCCTGCACGTATTCCCACTCCATCCCTGCTACCTCTCATGGTTGCTTTTCAGTTGCTGAGATGCGTCTCTCTCTTTCTTTCTCTCTCTCCCCCCTCCCCGGGCAGCTCGCCCTGAGTGCCAGTCCCTGGCCATCGTGGTTCCCCTGCAGGACTTGGTGGTCGGGGCGGGGGAGCTGGCGGTCTTTGAGTGCATGGTGGCCGGCCCGCCAGACATGGACGTAGACTGGCTGTCCCGGGGCCGGCTGCTCCAGCCTGCCCTGCTCAAATGCAAGATGCATTTTGATGGGCGCAAGTGCAAGCTGCTGCTCACCTCTGTGCATGAAGACGACAGCGGAATCTACACCTGCAAGCTCAGCACTGCCAAAGGTAAGTGGTGGGCATGCAGCTCCCCCAGGGGGGATTCTCACTCAGGGTTGGGCTTAGGGCTCTTGTCCCCAGGGATGTAGCTGTGAGTGCAGGAGATGGGGTACAGGGAGACAGGGGGATAGGGAGTGGTTGGTGCCCTAGGCGCTGGGAAGATTTCTCAGGGAATCCTGGTGTGCATCAGTTCTTGGGCTCCAGCCCCCTGAGCCCTGCAGCTCTGTCCCACCCCACCCCACTCAGCTCCTCTGCTCCCTGAAACATGGGAAGATGCATTTGCACTATGGCTGCACCAGGTGGATGCAGGCCTGGAGTCCAGCTGTCCCTGTCCCCTGGCTTCAGAGCTTCTGGGCACCCAGCTCCAGTACTGATGTGTCTCTGCTGGCTTGGGAGGTGGTGGGGAAATGGGCAGGGAGTCAGGGCTTCCCAACCTCTCCCACCAAAACATCACTGGTGGCGGCTCAGCAAGAGTAGCATGGGCCTCTGTCCCATGGCTCTGACATGCCTATGCCTGTGCCTGTGCATGCTGCCCACAGCTCTGTCCCACAGAGTCCACTCTCTTGCCCACCAAGGCAGCAGGGTTGGGGGGAGGGTTTCAGGGAGAAGCAGCATCCCCCACACCCTGCAGCTGGTGCCTGTGCAGTCCTCCATGAAGGAGGCTGTACACCTGTGGGGCTTTGAAGGTAGCAGCAGTTTGGGGCTCAGGGAGGTGACGGTGTGCCTGGGAATGGTGTTGCCCATCCTTATCCAGGGTGAGTGACAACACTGTCATTGCAAAGTGGTCCCTGCTGAAAATCCCCTCACCTGGAGCATCCAGCCTTCTCGTGTCCCCATGCTGCTCCTTGGATGCTGCATGTGCTGGCACTACCTGCTTAAGCATTGCTGCCCTGGCCCCAAGGGGATAGACCAGCTGTGATCCCCTGCCTTATGGGGAGGACAGGACATCCTCCCACCCACCTTGCTGCTGGCACCTGTACTGCTGTGCAGAGAGGAAAGAGGTGCCTGCTGCCATCAGAGCCCCAGCCCTGGGCATGGGAACCTTGCACACATTTGTAGCCCCCTGCCCTGCACAGGGACAGAGCCTGGAACCCCACACACCTGGGCTCAGCCCCCACCATGTATGGGGTATGCTCACCCACAGCCACACGGGTTGCTGGGTTGCAGCCGGGGGGCTTCACAGGCTGCCTCCTGCCCTGCACAGGCATGTGTTGTAGGGGCTCACTGGTGCCTACTCTCCTCGCAGATGAGCTGACCTGCAGCGCCCGGCTGACGGTGCAGCCCTCTGTGCAGCCACTCTTCACCCGCAAGTTGGAGGATGTGGACGTGGTGGAAGGGCGGACAGCGCGTTTTGTCTGCATGATCAGTGGGACTCCCCCTCCGACAGTTACCTGGACTCACTTTGGTAACCCCCAAGCCCAGAGAGCTTGCCAAGGGCCCTGCAGGGAGACCTCTCCTCATCTCCTTGGGGGCTGCACCCAAAGGCTGCACCTGGCTGGGACTGGAGGGGAGGCTGCTGCTGATGCTGGTGTGTGTCTCTGCACAGGCCTGCCAGTGCAGGAGGGGGAGAACGTGCGGATTCAGCAGGATGGAGGGCTGCACTCACTGGTCATCGTGCACGTGGGCAGTGAAGATGAGGGGCAGTACAAGGCAACCGCCAGGAACACCCATGGCCATGTGGAGTGCTCTGCTGAGCTCTATGTGGAGGAGCCACGGCCATCTGCAGCCTCCCAGATGTAAGAGTCTGGAATCTGCTTCCCCCTGCTTGCTCCCCTCTGGGATTTGGTGTACAACAGGCTTATGCAAAGCCTAGGGCCAGGGCTGAGCTGGGGGCACTGCACCATGCTCCCATCATGAGCATGTGCGGGCTCTTGCAGCTCTAAGCTGGAGAAGATGCCATCCATCCCGGAGGAGCCAGAGCAGGTGGAGACAGAGACAGAGTGCTTCACCATGCCTGATTTCCTGAAGCCACTGCACAACCTGGACGTGGTGGAGTCGAAGGAGGCCATACTGGAGTGCCAGGTGGCCGGGATGCCCTACCCCTCCATCACCTGGTACCACAATGGCTCCCGAATTGACAGCACTGATGACCGCAAGATGATGCAATGTAGGACTCCTCGTTGCCTTCCCCATCCCCTGGGGTCCCTCTACATGGGGTGGGAGAAGGGGGAACACCCTTGGAGGAGGCATCACCCCCCAGACCTTTACACCCCATGAGGCAGGAAGGGGAGCTCTGTGCTGCTTAGCTGGTGGGGTCTTACCTGTGTCCCCCTGTTTTCCACCAGATAAAGACATCCATCGTCTGGTATTCACGGCTGTCAGGCACGCACATGCTGGTGTCTACAAAAGTGTCATTGCCAACAAAGTGGGGAAGGCCACATGCTATGCACATCTCTATGTCACTGGTAAGCAGCAGTGTAAGGACACCACTTGGGATGTGTGGCCACTCACAGCCACCCTGCCAGGCTGTGCCCCAGGATTGTCACGAGGTCTTAGGGGAATAGGATCACTGAGCAGTTCAGGTTGGAGGAGACCTCAGGAGGTCTCTAATCCAACCTAAAAGTGGGGCCAGCAGTGCAGTTCTCATCCTGTGTGGTCAGGACGCATCCCTGTACCACTAAGCACCACCTGGTTCTGCATGAAGCTTGCTGGCAGCACCAGTCCCACAGGGGCTGGCAGGCTGAGCCCCACCAGGAAACCAGGAAGAATTGCTGGCCTCATCCATCCCCTCAGCCAGTATCTCCCAGAACATGAGGCAGATGCCCTGATGAGCTGGGGCAGTGGCTGTGCTCACATCCCTGCCAACCTCCCCATGCAGATGTGGTGCCAACCCCACCAGATGGGCCCCCCACTGTGGCTTCAGTGACCGGCAGAGCCATCACACTGACCTGGAACAAGCCCAAGTGGCTGGACACTGCCATAGGTGAGGGGGCAGGGTATGGGCAGGAAGATGGCAGGGGGTGGGCAATGCCATGATGGGGCGCATGGGGTAGCTCCATGCCAGGGGCTCTGCACTGACCCTCTCCCCTTGCAGACCCCAACTCGGTGACCTATGTGGTGCAAATGCAAGTGCTGGGCACGATGCAGTGGATGGTGCTGGTGACCGGAGTGCGGGACACCACCTACACAGTGCACAGGCTGACCAAGGGTGCCCAGTACCTCTTCCGTGTCATCACTGCCACTCCCAAGACCAACAGCAAGCCCTCCCCACCTGTGGGGCCCGTGCAGCTCCTGGACCGGGGTGAGAAGGGCAGTGGGGAGGGAGTGGGTAGCTGTGGTAGAGGTAAGTTGGGTGGTAAGCTGCCCGTGGCAGGGTGGCATGGAGTGGGCAGGGATTGGTGAAAATGTATTTGGCAGGTCCCTACCTGGAGGAGGCCCCAGTCATCCTGGACAAGCCAGATGTGGTGTATGTGGTAGAAGGCCAGCCAGCCTCCATCACCATCACCATCAACCATGTGGAGGCCACCGTCACCTGGAAGAGGTAGGACATGGCCTTGTGCCTGTTGCCTGTCCTGTGCCTAGCATCACCCCACAGGATGCATTAAGGAGTTCCACATCGCCTCTCCATGCAGCCCACTGGCTCTCAAGAGTTGGGGGGGCCGGTTGTGGGGTACTATCTGTCGGTTATTAAGGGGCAAGAACCATTAAGGAGGCAGAGCTAGCAACGGGGTGTGAGTGCCTTGCAGGGGCTGCGGGGTGGGAACTGGGGCTGACTGTGGATAAGGAGGGGGTCATGGAGTGGGATCAATCAATGGGGCAGTTGGTCTGCCTGTGGAGCTGTGATGTGACAGCTGGTGTGCCTGCAGGGGTGCCCAGGTGCTGGGGGAACTGGAGGGCACGTGTGAGATGATGATGCCAGATGACGACCAGCACTGCCTGCAGCTGCTGTGTGTGGGCCGGGGTGCTGGGGGGCTGCTGGCCTGTGAGGTGAGCAACCGCCATGGCACTGCCCACTGCACCCTCCACCTCCGTCTCGCAGGTAGGTGCCCCTGCACTGGGGGTGGCATCACCCTATGGCGCTCCAAGCCCATATGCTGGGGGGGGGGGAGGGGGAGCACTGCCCTGGCAGGTGCCATTGCTCCATGGTGCCCCATGCCCATGTGCCATGGGGGCACTGCCCCATAGCATGGCACTGCTCCTCAGTGCTTCACACTTGTATGTTGTAGGGATGCCACTCTATAGGGTGGTGATCATGGGGATGAAAAACCATGAACCAGTTGGCACTGCTGCCCGGTGTCCCATACCCATGTCTGACCTGGGCAGAGGTGTCCCACATGTCCCATGACTGTGCACATGGGGAGGCAGTGCCTCATAGTGTCCCTTAGCAATATGCCGTGGGGGGCACTGCCGCAGGGTGTCCCATCTCTGAGTATAACTGGCAGGCACTGCTCCCAGTGCCCTACAGCTGGAGGGGACACCTGCACAATGCCCTACAGTACCCCACATCCATATGTAATGGGAGATGCATTACCACAGTGCCCCATGCCTGTGTGCTGTGAGTGGCACTATCCCTCAGTGCCCCACTGCAATGGGGAAGTGCTGAATGCTGCTGCAGACACATGCCATTGGTGGTTTGCCCTGTAGAGCTCTCCCAATTCCATGTGCGTTGGAGTGGCACTGCCCCATGTCACTCCATGCCCCTACCCCTACTTGCAGTGCCTCACAGCTGCACACTCATGCCAGAGGCAGGGGGGTGACACTGCCCCATGGTGCCCCATGCCCTGTCTCTTGGCAGAGGCACCGCGTTTTGAGTCCATCATGGAGGACATCGATGCCCAGGAAGGGGAGACACCGCGATTTGCTGTGGTGGTGGAGGGGAAGCCACTGCCAGACATCATGTGGTACAAGGTGGGCTGGGAGCCCCCACCCCCTTCCTGAACCATATTCCCACCAGACCCACACACTTCACTCTCTTACCTGGGTTGCTGCACTGGTGATCATGGATGTGTCCCATGCCCTATCCATGGGGAAAGGGTGGTGGGAGTTGGTCAGGGATGGGACAGGATGCCCCCAACACCCCTGCCACCCCCAGGATGGGGAGCTGCTGGAGGAGAGCAGCCACCTGAGCTTCGTATATGAGGACAATGAGTGTTCGCTGGTGGTGCTGGGTGCTGCTGAGCCTGACAGTGGTGTCTACACCTGCACGGCCAAGAACCTGGCTGGGGAGGTCTCCTGCAAAGCAGAGCTGGTGGTGCGAGCAGGTATGGTTGATTGGCTCCCCAGCCCCTGAGGGTTGAGCCTGGGTGTCTGGCTTCCCCCCTGCCAGCCCCTTTCCTTCTCCCAGCCCAGCCCACTGCTGATGCTGCCATGGAGGAGGATGCACTGCACAAGGCACGACGCCTGACCGATTACTACGACGTGCATGAGGAGATTGGGAGGTAGGTGGTTGCTGGCATGATGGGCCATCCTGGGCACTGCAGGGTTGGGCATGCTGGAGCCAGGCTGCACCTTGGGGGTCCAACATGGGGGACTGAGCTCCATTATATGCCAGATCCTGGTGTGCTGGGGCTCCTCTCAGCTGTCAATGGATGCTCCTGTGCCAGCTTAGGGTGGGGATCTGGTATGGTCAGAGAAAAGCCAGGCTTGGGGTCTCTCAGTGGATGGTCACAGAGAGTGGCTGAGGCTGCAAGCAGCTCCCTGCAGAGTGGGTGCCTGTGCCAGCTGCTCAAGGAAGGGAGAGGTCTCATGCTCATCCACTTTCTTATCCTCCCTTACCCCTACTGCTGAACTGTAGGGGGGCTTTCTCCTATCTGCGGAGGGTGACAGAGAAGAGCACCCGGCTGGACTTCGCCGCCAAGTTCATCCCTGGGAGGACCAAGGCCAAGCAGTCAGCACGGCGGGAGCTGCACATTCTCTCTCAGCTGGACCATGAGCGCATCGTCTTCTTCCACGATGCCTTTGAGAAGAAGAACGCCGTCATCATGGTCATGGAGCTGTATCCTCTGGGCACTGCTCCATGGGTGCACAGCACAGGGGAGGAGGGCAGGCTTTTGGGGGGAATGGAGTGGGTGCAGAGGAGCTGGGTGTGGGACACAGTGGAGCATGGAATTTCTATGCTCCTTGACTGGGGCCCAGCTGCTCTGAAGAAGAGCTGCTGGACAGGATGGTGAGGAAGCCCTCAGTATGTGAGTCAGAGGTGAGTGAACTCTGGGGGGGCAAAGTGATGTGGAAGGGAGGGAACCTGGGGACAGTGGGGTCTATCCCAGCCTAGAGATTTTCAGTGCTCATTGTATCAGGCTTCTAAGGGGGCCACAGCCCACATGCTCCTCTGCACAGGGCCAGTGTGTGGCTGACCCAGGCTTGGGGTGCCCACTCTCCTCACTCCATCTCTTGCAGGTCCGGTCATACATGCGACAGGTCCTGGAAGGGATCTGCTACCTGCACCAGCACAGTGTCTTGCACCTGGACATCAAAGTGAGTGCAGATCTTTACAGACTCCTCCTGCCTGGTGCCTCCAGTGAAGGGCTCCTGGTACACTGGCTGGGGAGTGGTCCTGCTAACAGGGAACTTTTGTTTCCCTGGGGAAAGCCCCTGCCTCCTTCCAAGCTCTCCTCTGCTCTGCACTGTCCTGTAGCCAGAAAACCTCCTGATGGCAGATTTGAGCAGCGAGCAGATCAGGATCTGTGACTTCGGCAATGCACAGGAGCTGACATCTGAGGAGCCACAGTACTGCAAGTATGGCACCCCTGAGTTCGTGGGCCCTGAGATTGTCAACCAGACCCCTGTCTCCAGCGTCACTGACATCTGGTAAGGGTGGCCCTTGGGTGGTCGGTGGGCTCCTTGCTATGCTAGGAGACACTGGGCACCCTGGAGGACTTGTGATGTGTAGTAACTGTGCTCTCCTCTCTGCAGGCCTGTGGGGGTTATCGCATACCTCTGGTAAGTGCTCTGCTGTGTCTTCCCAGGAGGGACACCCTTTCCACCCCCTCACCAATTCTAGAGCTGAGGCTGTGACCATGCACGACTCCTTACAGACTCAGCCTCCTTCCCAGCTGCTCCTACCTCTGCCCTCCCCACAGCACTAGAGCTGAAGTCTGAGGTCCTGTCCTCAGTCTCCTGTACTTGCCATGCTGTTTCCCATGTCCCCATGACCCCAGAGACGGGATCTGGGGTCCTGTCCTCAGTTCTCTGTACTTGCCATGCTGTTTTTCATGGCCCCATGGCCCAGTGACATCACCTCCTCCTTGGCAGCCTGACAGGGATCTCCCCCTTCGTGGGGGAGAATGACAAGACAACGCTGATGAACATCCGCAACTACAATGTGGCCTTTGAGGAGAGGATGTTCCAGGGGCTCACTCGGGAAGCCAAGGGCTTTGTCATCAAAGTGCTGGTCAATGACAAGCTGTGAGTGCTGCAGGGTCCCCTTCCCCATCCCCTGCCCTTTCAGCATGAGCTTTGTGCTCAGGGGAGGGTGGGGATCCCCATGCATTGGGGCACCGAAGGGCAAGGCTGGCTGCACGGCTCTGCTGGGGTGCACCGTGGGCAGCCAGACTTTCCTGCCCTTCTTCCCCTGAGCCAAAGCCCCTGAGCCTGGGTGGTTCTCACCCAATGGTGTCGGTTCACAGGAGACCCAATGCAGAACAGACCCTGGAGCATCCCTGGTTCAAGGTGAGCCTGGGCTCAGACCCTATGCCAAGAGGCCACAGAGTTCCCTGAGCCTGATGCAGGCTCTGAGGGACACCATTGTTCTCTCACCCCACAGACACTGGCCAAGGGGAAGGTCATCAGCACCGACCACCTCAAGCTCTTCATCTCCCGTCGGAAATGGCAGGTGAAGGCAGGGGCTGGGAGGGAAGGGGCAGGTGGGATTGTGTCTTGGGCAGGATGGGGGATGTGTAATGGCAGGATGATGCCATGCCACACACCTGGGCCTGATCCAGCCCTCTCTGCTGGCTGCAGCGCTCACAGATCAGCTACAAGTGCAACATGGTGCTGCGGCCGATCCCAGAGCTGCTGGAGGACACGTCCAACCACCTTTCCATCGCTGTGCCCCGGCATCTCAAGGAGTCACCAGCACTGTCATCCTCCTCGGACTCAGACGACCTGGATGAGCTGCCCTTCATCCCCATGCCACACCAGGTGGAGTTCTCTGGCTCCCGCATGTCCCTCAATGAGATCCCCACAGATGATGAGACTGTTGGGACATCTGAGGGGCTGCAGCCAGAGGGGGATGTCTCTGCCATGGAGTGGCAGAGCCAGGGCACAGGGAAGCCCGGGGTGGCCCTGGGGAAGCGGCCAAGGGGTGCTGGGCCACGGCGAGCAGGTGCAGAGGTGGAGGCGCCTGACTCCTCTGATGAGGAAGCCCCCGAAGCCCAGAAGCGGCCAGAGTACCCTCGCAAAGCCATGAGGAAGGGTTCCAGCCTGGAGTCCCCAGGGAGTGCCCGTCGGGGAGAGCTGAAGAGGGGCAGCTCTGCTGACAGTGCCCTGCTGCTGCAACAGCTCCCAGGGACTGAGGAGGGGGCTGAGGCGGTCCAGGACCCCCGCCGGGCCCTGGCCAAGGCAGCCTCCATGGAGCTGCCAAGGCGAAAGGTGGCCTGGGGGGAGGATGATCATGCCCAGCGCCTGGAGCTGATGCGCCAGCGGCTGCTGCGGGGCAGCTCTGGGGACAGCAAGGTCAGTGGCCTGCGGGGTCCCCTCCTGGAGACCCTGGGGGTCAGCCCTGACAAGAAAGCCTCACGGTCAGCCCGGCTGGAAGCACCAGCAGTGCCACGACTGGTGCGGGCAGCCTCCAGTGAAGCCACCTCACCGCGCCTCCCCACTGAGTGCCGGCTGCAGAAGAGCAGCTCCTTCAGCCACGGGGACGCCGAGCCTGTCGTCCGGCACAGACGCTCCGGTGCGCCCCTGGAGATCCCAGTGGCCTGCCTGGAGGCCCAACGGCTCAAGGAATCCCCCTCTCTCTCTGCCCTCTCTGATGCTCGGCCCACAGCGACACCAGACACCCCAAGCACACCAACACCCCCTCCAGTAGAGATCACTGCTCCCCAGGCCACCCCTGCAAAGGCTGCCTCAGGGAGGAGGCGCATCCCTGAGGAACATGGCCCACCTGGGGCCAGCAAAGCTGCCACCACCACAGGGAAGAAGCCCATGGACAGGGGACAGGAAGAGAAGACACCCACTAAGGCTGCTGGAGCCAGTGGGGAGGGGGCTGCCAGGACAGGAGCTCCCACACCACCAAAGCCCACAACCCCTGTCCCCCAAACCCACATAAAGTCTTCCTATGCCAAGATGATGCAAGCCATGCAGGGCAGGGAGCCAGCCACTGAGGAGCCCCCACCAACCACCAACGAGCCCTCACCAAAAATCAAGGAGACCCCTCCAGCCAGCCCTGCAAAGCCCCCTACGCCAGCACCAGCATCAAGGAAGGATGTGAAGCCCACTGGCTCCTCCAGCTCCCTGGTCATCCAGGACATCGATTCAGAGGAAGTCTTTGAGGCTAAGTTCAAGCGAGGGCGCCAATCATCCCTCACCCGGGGGCTGAAGCTCCTCACCCGCTCTCGCTCCGAGGACCGGCACCTGGCCGGCCCCCCAGTCTCTGACGAGGGCATCTACCGTCCTACACCAGCCGGCGTGCCCCTGGAGCTGCGCAGGGACCGGCCCACCGGGCTGGCAGCCAAATCCAAGTCGGTGCAGGACCTGCATGAGGTGGAGAAGGATGGGGGCTTCTTCCGGAGGATGTCCATACTCCTCAAGCGGACCCCGCCTGCTGAGAGGAAGAAGAGCGTGGGGGAGGAGGGAGGCAGTGAGACCCCATCTGGTGGGCGCCGCTTGTCCTGGAGCATGGCTCTGGCCAGCTCCAGGGAGCGGAGGGACTCAGAGAGCCTCAAGTCAGAGCCGGGAGGTGGTGGGGAGAGCGAGTCACCGGCGATGGCCGTGCGAAGGAAGATCAGTGCCACAATGGAGCGGGTCTCGGCGCGGCTACGCAGCGTGTCGGATGAACGGCCGGAGGGCGAGGGACCCCGACAGCTCCGTCGCACCAGCTCCGAGGGGGAGAGCTTGGGACCAGGGCCCGCCCCCGCCCCCGCCCCCTCTTCTGAGTCCCTGCGCTCCGAGGTCAGCACAGGCTCGTCTGCCTCTGCCAAAGGTGAGCGGTGAGGGGGGATCCTGCGGGGCATTCCTGCTGGCAGCCCACGGCCCAGTCGCTGCGGGCACGGCAGGCGTGGCCGCCATGGCGCGGCCCCGCTCTCACCTGCCCTTGGTGCCCACAGGTGGGGGTGACAGTCAGAAGAGGTCCCGCTGGGAGCGCTGGGGGCTCTCCCGGGGCAAGAAGGAGAAGACGGCCTCACAGCCCAGCATCCCCTCCAGCCTTCTGCGGGAGGAGGAACTCGCCGCCGGCCGGCCACACACACCCAGTGAATCGGGTAGGTGCAGCCCCAGGACGGGATGGTGGCTGTGTATCCTCACCCCAGCCTAACGCCCCACTCTGCTTTCCAGATTTCCCCCCTATTTTCCACATCAAGCTGAAGGACCAGGTGCTGCTGGAGGGCGAGGCGCTGACTCTCTGCTGCCTTCCTGCTGGCAGCCCAACCCCACGGATCCTCTGGATGAAAGGTGGGGGGCTGCCTGAACTGCCTCAGTGGGTGGGCTCTGACAGGACACTATCATCCCTGTCCTCTTCTCTCCCTGCAGACAAGAGGTCCCTGCAGCCGGACAGTGGGCTGAACGTTGTCTCCTGCAAGGACGGACGTCAGATGCTCACCATCGCCAAGGTCTCCAGGAAGGATGCAGGGCTCTATGAGTGTGCAGCTGCCAACATCCTGGGCACAGCCATCAGCTCCTGCACGCTGGCTGTGGCACGTAAGGAGGCTGGGGGGACCTCAGGAGACAGAGCACAAGTCAGGCATATGGGTGTGGAGCAGCTGGTTCAGGTCTCTTGAGTACTGCTCTCCATATCTGCAAGAGACTGGGGTTTTTGAAAGAGGACAGTCTGGTTTCGCATGAGCATTTCCAGCATCTCTGAACCCATGTATTGTTATGCCCTCTCACTGCAGCAGCTCTGCCCTACCCCTCGCTGGACACCCAGCCCACCCTGTCTGTACCCTTGCAGGGCTCCCTGGGCGGCCAGGCACCCCGGAGATCCCCCAGAAGTACAAGAACACAGTCCTGGTGCTGTGGAAGCCTGCTGAGAGCAAAGCCCCCTGCACCTACACACTGGAGCGCAGACTGGATGGTATGTGGTGCTGCCTCCCACCCTCTGGGAGCCACAGCCAGGAATATGGGCTCACAGAGAGACACCTAGCCAGGACAAAAGTGCCCAAAGTCCTGGCTGTCCCCTGTGGCTTGGCAGAATCAAGGACAGGGGACAGTGGGCAGCCCCTGGCCCTGGTCTGCCCTTGCCTTACCTTAGTTCTGCTTTGGCAGGGGAGCATGAGTGGAAGATTGTCAGCACTGGTATCATTGACTGCTACTTCAATGTAACTGACCTGCCTCCCAGGAGCACTGCCAAGTTTCGTGTAGCCTGTGTCAACAAAGCTGGGCAGGGACCCTACAGCAACCCCTCAGCAAAGGTGCATCTTGAGGCAGCAGGTAAGCAAGCCTTGTCCCGTGGGCATGGGGCAGCCATGGGGCCACCTGTGGCCTCTGGGGTGTTTTGGGGATCCTTGAGTCCCAGGGCATCTTCCCCTCAGGGCTTTAAGAGATGAGGTGCTGCTTACACTCCACTCCTAGATTACCCCCACCTGCCTCACACCTCCCTTTGCTCCCTGCAGATGCCCAAGCTGCTCCAGCCAAGGATGTTGCTGTCCCCATTCCTGAGAAGGTGGCTTCCAGCCGGTCAACCCAGACAGCTGAGGAGCAGCTGGAGCCGGTGGCTGCAGGGGCCCCTCTCACCACGCCACCACGCAAACACAAAGGAGTGGTACAGAAGGCAGCCAGAGCAGAACAGGAGGGTGCCCCCGCAGGGGTCCTTCCACCCCCTGCACCCCATGAAGAGAGCGTGTCACGAGACCCTGAGCTTCCACCCAACATCACTGTCTACGTGCCCCCTGAGCTGACATTCAGCCCCCCTCGGACTGGTGCCTCTCCTCACACAGACACCCCCACTCAGGACTCCCCCGCACCCCCCACGGACACTTCCCCTCCACCCCAGGCTCCGTCTCCTTCCAAGACCCCCACCATTTCCCCAGTGTCAACCACAACCAGCTCAGCCCCCACACCATCTCCCACCTCCAACACCACACCTGCACGGAAGATGCCTCCCTACATGGTAACATCCTTCATCTCCATGCCCCCCACGTCACCCCCTGCGCAGGAGCCCACCACCACTCCCCCATCTTCTAAGGAGCCCCCAGCTGCCAGTGGGGTCCCAGGGGCAAAAGACAGCACAGCATTGCGGCAGGGTGTCCCCCAGAAGCCATATACCTTCTTGGATGAGAAAGCAAGGTGAGTAACAGTGGGACAAGATGCTTTGCCAGGGGTGTTCTTGCAGCACCCCATGCCAGGGATGCTGAATCCTGCCCTATGCCGCAGAGGCCGTTTCGGGGTGATCCGGCTGTGCAAGGAGAATGCCACAGGGAAGCACTTCATGGCCAAGATCGTGCCCTACGAGGCGGAACGGAAGCAGAGTGTGCTGCAGGAGTACGAGATCCTCAAGGCACTGCACCATGAGCGCATCATGGCCCTGCATGAGGCATACATCACCCCCCGCTACCTGGTGCTCATCTGCGAGAACTGTGCTGGCAAGGAGATCCTCTACAGCATCGTGGACAGGTACAAGTGGGCACAGGGCCACCAGGGACAGTTGCTGGTACTGCAACAGGTACAGCAGGGGCTACCTGCTGATGCCACTTGCCCCTAGGTTTCGCTACTCGGAGGATGACGTGGTGAGCTACGTACTGCAGCTCCTGCAGGGCCTTGAGTACCTGCATGGCCGCCGCATTGTGCACCTCGACATCAAGCCAGACAACATCATCGTCTCAGGCACAAATGCCCTCAAGATCATCGATTTTGGCAGTGCCCAGACCTACAACCCACTTGTGCTGCGGCAGCTGGGGCGGCGTGCTGGCACCCTGGAGTACATGTGTGAGTGGGGCACCAGGGGTGCAGTGGCACAGGGAACAGGACAGGGACAGAACAGGGGCATGCTTATTCCCACAGGTGTGCATGTATGCCTGTGCTCTGGGGGATTTGGGAATGGGGAGGAACTGTGTCATTGGGGAAGGTGGGAGGCCTTTAGGATGCTGGGGGTGTCTGCTCTGAATTTATATAGCATTGCTGGGGTCATTGGGAGAGTCTGGGTGCTTTGAGGCAGTTGGGGTATTCTTGGAGGTTGGCTGGGTTCTGTCAGGGTGCTGCAGTGTCAGGGAGGGTGCAGTAGTGGAGTATTGTGGCTGCTATGGGTGGTGGGGATGTTGTGGGTGCTGGGGATACTGTGAGTGCTGGGGATACTGTGGATGCTGTATGTGCTGGGGCTGCTGCAGATGCTGGGGCTGGTGTTTCTGTGTGTATGACAGACCTGCTCCCCTGTCCACAGCACCAGAAGTGGTGAAGGGGGACCCAGTGGGCTCCGCAGCAGATGTCTGGGGCGTTGGCGTCCTCACCTACATCATGTAAGAGAAGGGGTCAGGGGGATGAGAACCTTGAAGAGTAGTCAGCCCCACTCAGCTCGGTGCCATGGAGGACACCAAGCTGATGGTGGGCTGAGGGATGCTGTAGCCCAACAGACCCTTCCCAGCTGGACATGGGGAGATAAATACAGCCTGGGCAGCTGTGGCTTTTCAAACCAGGGATGGGGGGAAGGGGGACAGCAAGTGCTCTCCCACTGCTCTCTCCCCAGCCCATCCACCCCATCCACCACCACAGGCTCAGCGGGCGGTCGCCATTCTTTGAAGTGGACCCCATAGAGACGGAGAACCGCATCCTGGCAGGGCGCTTTGATGCCTTCAAGCTGTACCCCAATGTCTCGCAGACTGCTGCCCTCTTCATCCGCAAGGTCCTCACTGTCCACCCTTGGTGAGTGCCCAGCCCAGCCAGGGAGGACACACGGCCCCAGACTGTGCCTGTGACTGAGCCAGCTCCCTGCCACATGGGACCCCTCCAGACATCATCAGTGGGAGCCTGGAGTCCATCACTGCTCTTGGAGAGGGCTGGGACCCCCTGGGTCTTGCAGGGCAGGGGTGGTGGCTGGGTGTGGGGGGTGGAGCAGCAGTGGGCATCCTGTCAGTCCCTGATGCATAGCTGGCTCTGCCCCAGGAGCCGCCCCACGGTGAAGGACTGCTTTGCCAATGCCTGGCTCCAGGATGCCTACTTGATGAAGCTGCGCCGCCAGACCCTGACTTTCACCACCAACCGCCTCAAGGAATTCCTGGTGGATCACCAGCGGCGCCGCAGCGAGGCCGTCACAAAGCACAAGGTCTTACTCCGCTCCTACCAGGGCGGCCAGCCACCAGGGCCACAGTAACTGGTGCCTTGGCCACGGCCATGAGGGGCCGGGGAGCCAGAGGAACATTCCATGGGCCGCGGTACAGGGCGGCTGAGGAGGAGCTGGGACACGCCAGGATGAGTCCATGGACCTCATGTGCTGCTGTCAGGGATGATGGTGGCCAGCAGCATCATTTTGGCAGTGCCGATGGAGAGGAGGTGCTGCCGCAGCCAGACCAGCAGTGGGGTCCGGCAGTGGGAGGGTGGTGGGAAGCCTTGCTGCAAGGAACAGAGAATGTGGCAGAGGGTCAGGGGAAGAACGGGATGCAGACAGAGGGGCAAGGGAAGCCCCGGGTGGGAGGGGGAGAGCTGCCAGTTTGCTGTGGGTGCTTGATGTGGGTGCCATCAGCCGTGTGCCTTACAGTGCCGCCTGCAGCTGCCCCTGGCCACGGTGCGGCAGTCCCTGTACTCCCCCTGGTTTGCACACCAGCACCAGAAGACTGAGGTTGCTCCAGTGGTTCTTGCAGAGAGGGGCCTGCTCACAATCCCCTGCCAGCCAGCACAGCCCCAGTCCTTACAGCTGGGAGTGGGGACTACTAGCCCCCCACCTTCCACTCCTCCCAGCCCTGGTCCTGGCAAGTGGGTTTGTGGCTCCAGGACCGATGCCGGTGCCTTTCCTGGGGCTGTCGGCTGCGCCCCATGCCAGGGTGGGGGACTGGCAGGCACTGCCTCTTCGCAGGGGGGCACCCAGGTGCCATGCACACCTCCTGTGTCTGCTCAGGCCCATGCTGCTCGTGCTCTGCCCACCCAGCTCTGGACCGTGCCCTGTACTCCACTACCAGCCTGCCTGCCTGTCCCCAGACCCCTCACACCTCTGACCTGACCCCGAGGTGCTTTGCCCTGCCCTCTGTCCCCTCCTGAGCCCTCCCTGGCTGGTGGCACGATGCGGGGTACCCTGAGCAGGGGGACAGGAACAGCGGCTGGGCACTCACCTTCTTCATGCTGCTGTAGTGATAGGGCTTTATTTATTAACTTTGGGGAGAAGGTGTCTGCTCATTCCCATCCCCATCCCTGTCCCCTCCTCTCTGCCGGGCTCCGGAGTTGCTGATGTCACCATGGTTTGGGGCAAGCAACATGCCAGAGCAGCAATAAAGACCCTGAGCAGCCCCTCCAGTTTCAGTGCCTTCCTGGGAGGGGATTGCGTGAGTGTGAAGTGCAGCTCCCTGATGGGAGGGTCCTTGCCCCAAAACCTAGGGACACGACTCCAGAAAAGTTTCCATGTGAAGCTGGGCTTCCATGTCGGAAACTTGTTGAAAAAGGCAAAGAAGCTGTGAAGCACTAGGACGAGCGCAGCGGGGCTGATTCACATGGTCCTCACGTCATGCAGTGAAAATACGGAGTGCCAGAGGGCCCGATGGTGGCTGGGACAGCGGGATAGCAGGGCAGGGCTGCTGCTGCGGGCACGGCAGGTGCTGGTGAGGGACCTGATGCCTGGCTATAAATATCCGCTACCCATATGAGGCCGGGCCGTGCCGGCAGGGACTGCTCCGGTTACAGCCCGCTGCCCCCCCGCTGCCCCGGCTGCACTCCCCGGCCCCTCAGTGCCGTGCCCGCCGCTGTGGGCACGGGCACACGCGTACAGCCCGGTGCCTGCGGGCAGTCACACGCCTCCCGACACGCACACATGTGCTCACAGACCTGTGCCTGCCGCACGCCCGTGTGCCCAAGGCCGTGTCACAGCCCGCGGTGTCCCCACACGGCGCGCCGGGGCACACACACGGCCACAGCACGTCCCCTGCACGCTCACACTGCTCTGCGCACACCCTCACGGCCACAGCCGCTCCCGCACACCCGAATGGGCCACACCTTACCCGCGCACTGACCACCTCACGCCCGCACTGACCATCGCCCCCCGCACGGCCACAGCCGCCCCCTCACGCTCCCGGGCGGTCACAGCGCGCGCGGCCGCCCCCTGGCGGTTGGGCGGGCGCGGCGGCCCCGGCGCGGCGCTGACGTGTCCCAGCCACGTGCGCGGAAGTGGCGGCGGGGCCGGGCCGGGTGCGGGGCCGGGGCTCGGTGCGGAACCGCCGGAGCGGAGCGGAGCGGAGCTGAGCCGCGATGCCGCTCAAGGCCGTCATTCTCATCGGGGGCCCGCAGAAGGGTAAGTGCGCCGGGCCCGCGGGGTGTCCCGCAGGCGCAATGCCCCGCCGACCTCGCTCTGCTCCGCAGGGACCCGGTTCCGGCCGCTGTCCTTCGAGGTGCCCAAGCCGCTGTTCCCCGTGGCCGGGGTGCCCATGGTGCAGCACCACGTCGAGGCCTGCGCCAAGGTACGGGAGGCCGGGGGTCTGGGGCTGGGGTCGTGCAGCCAAGGGCGAAGTGCCATTCCTTTCCTTTCTGCTCCCTTCCTCCGTCCCTCCCCAGGTGCCCGGCATGAAGGAGATCCTGCTGATGGGTTTCTACCAGCCCAACGAGGCCCTCAGCCGCTTTCTCGTATCGGCGCAGCAGGAGTTCAAGATTCCCATCAGGTGGGCAGGAGCTCTCTCAGCCCTGAGGCACACGCAGTGGCACAGCCTGGCTCAGCCCCTCACCTGCCTTCCCCAGGCTGGCAGCCCCCAGTCAGTGCTCTGGCACTGGGCAGGTGGGCTCTGTCCCACCCTGGATGGGCACAGCCTGGTTCCCCCATTAGTTCTGCCACCTTTCCTTTGCCTTGGGCCCTGCCCTCTATGATTCCTGCTCCAGAGATGCCTCTGTAGCACAGCTCTAAGCTGCCACAGCCTCCTTCTTCTGTGCAGTGCCCGCATCGCTGAATGGCAGGATTATGTCTCCAGTCCCTCCTAACCCTTCCCAGCCCTGCTGCCGGTTGGTGCCACTAGGCACCTGCTTCCCTAAGCCCTCCCTTTTCCCTGCTTGGCTTGTAGGTATCTTCAGGAGTACGCAGCCCTGGGCACGGGTGGTGGCATCTATCACTTCCGAGACCAGATCCTGTCAGGTGGTGCTGAGGCCTTCTTTGTCCTCAACGCAGACGTGTGCTCAGAGTTCCCCTTACAGGAGATGCTGGAGTTTCGGCAGCAGCATGGGGACGTGCACAGCTTTGTCATTCTGGGTACCACAGTGAGTGGCAGTGCTGGGGAGCAGAAGAGCTGCAGTGCTCTGCCGTGGGCTTAGAAGCCAGCAGCTCCTGTGGTGGGTGGGTCCCAGACTGTGAGGTCCGGGTTTCATCTGCTCTGCCTCCCTGTGCCTACTGCTCCACTGTTGCTAACCTGTCCTTGTTTGTTAGGCCAACAGGACACAGGCACTGAATTATGGCTGTATCGTGGCAAATGCAGACACGCAGGAGGTACTGGAGGGCCTTGGGCAGTCAAGCACAGCGTGGGCAGCAGGTGCTGTGTTGCCACAGAGGGTGTGATGCTGGGTGGAGGGGCTGCACCCTGGGTTTCATGACTCTTCCCCCGCTTCCAGGTTCAGCACTACGTGGAGAAGCCCAGCACGTTTGTCAGTGAGATCATTAACTGTGGCATCTACCTCTTCACACCTGCCATCTTCCAGCACATTGGCGAGGTCTTCCAGAGGAACCAGCAGGAGCTAGCACTGTGAGTGTCTCTCTCTGCTCTGCGTCCCTCCCACCCCCCTGCTTCCCAGGGCTGCAGCAGCACACTCATCCTCCATTCTTTCTCTATCTTTTCTCCTCCTCTGCCATCACTCACTTGTTTCCTGGTCCTGCACCAGCTGTCCTTACCTTGGGTAAGTCTCCCTCTGTGTCTGCACTGGCTGCTCTCTGGGCTGGACTGATCCTAGTGGTAATGCATGCTTTCCCTCCCTTCTGGCTGCTGTTTCCCCTGCTCTGCTCCTGGTCAGCTTGAGACCTTCCCTCTCCCTTGCTCTCTTCCCACCCCATTCTCATTCAGCTCTGGACAAGAGGCTGAGCAAGCCTTTCACCTGGGAATGCTCTCCTCCCCTCTCCAGCTCTTTGCACCAGCCAGCCTGTCACCTCACATCTCTGCCACCAGCCAAGCTAAAATCCAGCTGTGTAGGCTCTGGATTGGGGACAGGATCATACACCCACCTGGACTAGGTGGTGCTCTTGCACCATCAGCTTCTGGCTGAGATTTATTTTGGCTGGCAGAGCCCTGTCCCTCTGCTGCTCTGGGACTCAGTGGGGCTGTCCCAGCCTAGCCTGACAGCTGGCACTGTCCCCACTTTTGGGGAGAAGTGCATGGCTACGTAGGAATCTGGGATTGTCAGAATTTGGGGAGGGTAGGCCTGCTGCGGTCCTTGGCTGAGGCCATGACTGGGATGGGTGTCTAACAGGACTCTTTCTTGCAGAGAGGAAAGCTCCAATGGCTGGCAGCGTGCAGAAGTGATCCGGCTAGAGCAGGATGTTTTCACGGCCCTGGCTGGGAGCGGCAAACTCTATGTCTACAAAACTGATGGCTTCTGGAGCCAGATCAAGTCAGCTGGGTAAGCACTGGAGCTAGAGTTGGTGTAGCAAGAACATTAAGTGATCTGTATCAGGGAAGGGAGTGGAGGGTGCTCAGGCAGAACCCGGTGGGTGGGTGGTGCTGATTTTGGATCCTCCTCTGCTCTGGTAGTGCCACAGTGACAATAACAATCTTCTGCTTTTCCTCCTCCAGCTCTGCTATCTATGCCAGCCGCCTTTACCTGAACCAGTACAGCAAAAGCCACCCAGAGAGACTGGCCCAGAACAAACCTGGAGGCCCTGCCATCCGAGGTACAATTCTGACACCCTGATGCTTCTGGGGCTGTCTAGGGAGGCAGTGGGACCCAGGAGAGGGGCCTCCCCTATATCCAAGAGGCAGGTGCTCCTGTGAGCTGCCTCCCCTGAATGCATTGCCTTGTGTTGCAGGGAACGTGTACATCCACCCGACAGCTTCCATCGACAGCACTGCAGTGGTGAGTGCAGGCTGGGGGGCCCTGGGGCTGGGGCATGCTCAGGGGTGCCAAGGCCATCGCTGTCCTCCTTGTCCTCATCACCTTCCTCTGTCCCCACAGTTAGGCCCCAACGTGTCCATTGGGGAGGGTGTGACAGTGGGCGCCGGTGTGCGCGTGCGAGAGTCCATCGTCCTGCACGGCGCCTCCCTCCATGTAAGTAGGGTTTGCCTGAGGGAGTAGGTGGCAACCCCCCGCCTTGCAGGGAGGCAGCAGCACCCTGCATTCCCCTCTCCTTCACCCCAGGATCACACCTGTGTCCTCAATACGATTGTGGGCTGGGACAGCACGATTGGGCGCTGGGCCCGGGTTGAAGGAACGCCCAGCGACCCCAACCCCAACGATCCCTATGCCAAGATCGACAGCGAGACCCTGTTCCGGGATGGGCGCCTCACACCATCCATCACAATCCTGGGTATGTCTCTGCTGCATGGAATGGCCCTGCTCAGCAAGGCAGCTTCTCCCCTCCAGCTAAACCCTTTGCGTTCTCCCCCCAGGCTGCAGTGTCACCATTCCTGCTGAGGTTGTTATTCTCAACTCCATTGTTCTTCCTCACAAGGAGTTGAGCCGCAGCTACAAAAACCAGATTATCCTGTGAGTCACAGGCACCACCAGCCACCAAGTCCCTGCTGTGCCCCACAACAAGAGCCTACACTGAGGCCTCACGTTTTGGGAGGTTCCCAGCACCCCTAGAGGGGTAGGTGCAGGCCAGGAGCCCTGGAAGTGCCTGACTACTGCTCCAGACAGACATTAAAGCTGATGAGCATCAGCCTTGCATGCTGCTTCTCTTGCAGCCCAGGGACCAGCCCTGGGCCCAGGTGAAGGCTCTGGGGACAGTACGTGGCCCTGGTACCAGCCTGTGTGTGTATGCAGGGAGCACTTGCTGCCTGCAGTGTCTTGGGTCCAACTTCATGTGTTTCTCCACCAAAGGGCACTACCAGCATCACCTTGCCACTCCTCACCAGGCTCTCCCTACACCATTTACTGTCTGCAACTCCCTGGAAGGTCTTGGCCCATCTCCAGGACCTGGGAGCTTTGAATGTGCCTGTCATGTGTAGGCAGCTCACCCCACAGGAGTAGATTGCAGCTCCTGGTTTCAGCATGATTGCAACAGCCTGAGCTGGGCTCCTGCCTACTGCTGGGAAAACAGCAGTGCCAGGCTGTCCTAAGGGCACTGACACACACATGAGGGCTGGGTTAGACTAACAGCCTGCTGGCCCTGGAGGGAGCTGCAAGAGCACCCCTTCCCCCAGTACCACCTCTGCCCCATGGGCTCAGTGTGAGCCAGGAGAGCTGCCAGCCCTACCAAGCCTGCTCCTGTCAGGTTGAGATCTGTGCCTGCTGCCTAGGCAAGCCTCAGAGTGAGGGCAGCAAGCCCCTGCTACCCTGGTGGGCCTCCTTCACACCAGTATGGCTGGAGCTTGGGGGGGGGCTCACTGCATGTCTCTCTCTGTCACCAGCCACATCCACTAGGCACCAGAGCAATCAACTTAAGTATGTGTAAGTGGCAGAGATTTAGCACCTCACTTTGCCTCAAAAATCTGGTTTTATGGAAGGCAGTTTCCCCCGAGCCTGGCACAGATTGTCTGCAGTAACCAATGCTGCCCTTTATCCTTTTACCTCCCTGGTTTTGAACTCTGTGCTAAAGCCCTGCACTCTACCAAGGGCCCCATCATGCCTCTCATTTTCAGCAAGGCACTGCATTAGGTATTCTCCATCCATCCAGTACCAATCCAGTTCAATGGATTTGGAGTAAATCCTTGCTCCCAGCCCTGTGCCTTCCTATGCCAGTTCTCCTGTGGTCCTGGGCGGGGATTAGCTGTTCCCTAGCTTTAAGCACATTAAACTCCTTCAGTTTTGCCTCTGCCTTGGATGTGTTAATTTCCTTGCCCTCTGGTATACACTCCTGCCCTGGGGAAAACTGAGCCAAAGTACTTGCTTTCAGGATTGCACATGAATTTACTCTCATGTGCCCCATCTGGTCTGGCTTTTAGTAGGGACAAAGGTTCATTGGCTGCTTGATGTGGCACAGGGACAAGTTCTTATCCCTGTTGTGTAATGCCTCTTTTCCCTAAGCTCCCACTGCACTGGTTGTCCCTTCTGCAGAGTTATCTGGGGGATGAGCCCTTCCTGGGACCTTGCTCCTTTACAGCATGATCCTGCTTCCCCCTCTTGGAGGGAAAGAGCTGTACATCTCAGCCGTGCTTGGGCTTTGTGCACTTCTAGCACTGCCCGGGCTGGAGGGGAGGAAGGAGTTAAAGAGGCCTCCACTGAGGTGCCAGGAAGTCTGGAAACACTTTAAGGTTGTCCTGCCCTGAGCAGCAACAGCTCCAATTACTTGAGGCCAACATCTGGGCTCAAAGAGGGGCCTCCCACATCCAGGGCTCCAGTGGAGAAGAGGGCTTTCAGCTCGGCTGGGAGGGGGCTCTGCCTGCCCTCCCAAAGCAGAGGTTCTGTGGAGCAGTGCTCAGCTCTTGTCTGCTGCCCAGCCACGCTCCAGTGAGCCCCAACCCCTGGCAGCACAGGGCTTAACAGACAGCAGCCACAGCCAGGTGTGTTTTGCTGCAAACATTTAATACAAACCCGATTCAAAGTACAGCACTAGGGTAGTGTCCCTGCCACCACATCGGGACAGAGCCAGTCCTCAGGGAAGCAGAGCAGAGCTTTGAGCTCAGCACTCTCACCCCACAGGCAGCTGTCTGGTCCTGCAGTCTTCGCTCCTCCTCCAGTGCCAGCTCCGTGTCCCGAGGGAGCCACTGCTGCAGGCTACACAGGAGAAGGGAAGAACCGGCCCACCTTCCTCGGGGCCGGGCCCTGCCTGCGTGGGGAGAGATGAGTCAGGGGTACAAAGCGAGCTCCCCTGGGCCCCCACCCACGCCCGACAGCACTCACGGGGGCCGGGCGGCCATGCCCACGCAGCTCCGCAGGGTGCTGGGGAGGCAGCAGGTACCAGCTGGGCTCAGCTGGCCTGGCTTGGGCTCCAGGGAGGCAATGGGCTGGAAGGACGGTTCTGCAGGACAGAGTGGGGACAGCTATCTCACCCCAGCCGTGGACAATCAGGACCCTCCAAAAAGAAGCCAAAGGCCAGGATGGGTGGGGGCTGGGGCTCCTGTGCTCACCACATTCAGGCTTCGGTGCTGGCATTGGCACCAGGTTCTCCTGCTCCGTCCCCACAAAGCCTCTCCAGAAGCTGGGTGGCAGTGAAAGGAGACGAGCCACCACCTGGGCAGAGAAAAGAACAGGGTAGGGACACTGGCAGTGCCCAGGGTACACCCCACACCTCAGGGACCCCTCACCTTGCACTGCCGTGGCGTGTCCTCCATGATGGCGAGCGGTGTGGGGTTGGCTGAGCTGTGTCCCACCAGTGTGGGGCCAAACACACGGGACAGGTTGAGCACATCCATCTTGCAGTCAGGGCTGTGTGACACCCTGCAAGGAGGGACAGAGGGCATGAGCATGCTGCCAAGCCCAGGGGCTCCTCATCCACAGCTTCCCTGCTCTAAGGCACAAAGCCTGGGTGAGAGGTAGAGAGCAAGGAGATGGGGACAGACCGGTGTCAGGATGAGCCACTCACCTGAGCAGATGCAGCATCAGGAAGGCCAGGGTATCCCTGTTGGCCGGGGGCAGCTTGCTCACCACATGGCGCAGGGCTGTGTCACTGGCAGCGTCATCAGGGATGTCTGTGGCGGCACCAGGGAGCGGTGTTAGGGGAGAAACACTCCCTTCCCCCTCCCTCACCTTGGGTGCCCCTGCTCACCGGCAGCCCTCAGGAAGGCAGGGTGGAGGCTGAAGGTGACCAGTGGTTCCTTGAGCCCCCGCAGAAAGTCCTTGAGCACCCCACACACCACATGGATGTCAGTCACGCTGCTGAGGGCAGGCAGTGCACCCCCAGCCCGCAGCAGCTTCTGCTTCCACTCCCGCACCAGCTGCTCCGCGCCTGGCACCCGGTACAGCCCTGTCTGGGGCACAGGGAAAGGGGCTCAGCCCCGTGGGACCCACAGCATTGCCACCTTCACCATCCTGGCCCCTACCTCTGTCAAGCCTCGCGTCTCCACCTCGGTCACACACTGCACCACCAGCGTGGGCACCAGGGGCGGCGTGGAGGGCGCAAAGTCAGCCAGCACACCCTGGGGAGAACAACACCAACCTGCACTGTGCCCACCGCCCAGCCCTGCAGCCAGGGTGGGCAGAGGCCAAGCAGCCCTGAGGCCTCCATGGGGACATGGAGAGGCCCCCAAGCACGGCTGTGCCCCCCTCACCTCACGGGGCCAGGCATGGTGGTGAGGCCTGGGTGTGCAGAGGTTGGGGCACTGCTCCCGACACTTGGTGTGTAGCAGCAGCTGGCACTGGCAGCACTTGATGGCAGTCTTCCCAAAGCGGATGCGGGAACTACAGATACCACATGGCTCAGGGCGGATCACCTGGAGAGGGAGAACAGGATCAGGGGCCCCCCTTCTTGCAGATACCCAGCACCATTCCTTTATCTTCTCCCAGCCAGGTCCCACTGTCTCCATCCATTCCCCCTGCAGGCAACACTAAGGGGGTGGGGCATGAAGGACAGCCTTGTCCCCCACCCCATAACGCTCCCCTGCCCACCTCCCCAGAGGAGAGAGAGGCTGGGTCACGCACCATTTTGGAGGTGAACTTGTGCTGGACTGGTGGAAGGCTCTGTGGTGGTGAGGGGAAGGGGGCTGGTGCTGGCTGTCCCATTGAGCTGCTGTTAGCATGGCTCTCCTGCCTCACAGCATGGCAGCCCAGGTCTTCACTGGTGTCCCACACTGTGGTCAGCTCTGCAGAGGGAGGAGGCAGTAGAGAGAGACCTGAAAGGCAAGCCACCCCATCTACCAGCTAGGATGTGGGGAGGCTTCCCACCTTCCAGGGTGCACCTTCTCTGTATGACAGTGGCATTTGGCACGTCCAGAGGAATCCAGTACCTCCATGGTGGGGACAAGTACGCCCCAAGAGATCCCCTCCCTCCCCTGTGACAGCAGCACCTTGAGGCTGGTCCCACGCCACCCATCAACCCCCTTCTCAGCCCCTCCTGTGACCTGCACCTGTGGAGACACGACGTCCCTGGCGAGAGCGGCGTTGTGGCACCAGAACAGCAGGCAGGAGGCTGTCAGCAGGGCCTGGGACCTCAGCAAGAGGGGGCATAGAGGGGACACCCACCTGTCAAAATGGGAGACCAACAAGATATGTGTCTGCAGCCCCACAGTTCTCCAACATCTCCCACATGATCTCTGCTCCACCTGATCCCGATCCCCGTGGTCCAGCATAGCCAGGGATGCTGTCCCCACTGGGACCAAGTTGATATAGGCTGAAGGACACAGGCACACAGAGGAGGCAGCTGAGCACTGTCCCCACAGCACTGAGGGCTGCATCATTGCCTTGGGGCACTGGGAAAGCCCACGCACCCCATTCCCTGCCCAGGGTATGCTGGAGTCTCTACTTACGGCGTTATGGGGTACCACAGAAGAACGGCGACGCTTTGCCATCACCACAGGGCCAACCTGAGGGGCCAGGGACACACGCTGGAAACAGAAGATAGTGTGAAGAGCAGGCAGAGACCCCCCTCCCTGACTTTTCCCCATACCCCAGAGTACCCAAGACAAGTGGTCTCAGCCCAACAAAAAGTCCCAGTCTCACCCAATTCCCCCAGCACTACCTGCCCCACACCAGGCATCATGGGGACTTAGGCTTCCCCACCAGGTCGGAGCCAGCCCTGGGGCTGGGGGAAGCCAGGTCAGGCCTGCAATGCAGAGGTGTGAGCAGAGCGGGGTGCGGGATGCCCACACATGGGGATGAATTATTGAGGAGCCCAGCTGGGCCACGGTGGAACGTAATGGAGTTTCTATTGATCGTGGGAGGCTTGCCGAGAGACGATGCTCCCAGCCCAGCATCAATAAATTAAATTCCCTGCCAGGCTCCTTGCAGCCTCCTGTGCTGGGATGGAGAAGCATCTGGGTGTCCTCACCTTGCATGGCACAGGGCCAGTACCCCAGCCTGGGATGCACACTGGGACCTGGGTGGGCAGAGAGACCCAAAGGGCACATTGCAGGAGTGTCATCAGAGCTGGGGGACCCTCACCCACACAGGGGCACCAGACACCACCTCAACACCAGCCCCCAAAACTGCCACATCCCAGCATTTCCTCATACCTGCCTCTCCGGAACTTTGCGCTTCAGGGTCTGCACCACCGTCATCTCAACATCCTGAAAGGCAGCAGGGAGTCTGGGGCTGCATCACGCCAGGGGCATCCCCAGCATTCATCTCCAGCTCTGATAGCAGCCCACCCCTAACCATGGATATACAAAGGGGCTGTGCCACTGCAGAAGTGGGACAAAACCACCCCCTCACTGCTGGGGTGAGCCGAGAGACTCACAGCAGAACACTTCTTACCACGTCATCCTCCGTGCAGTCATAGCTGATACCGGTATGGGACAGGAGGGACTGGCACGACTCGTCCACTGCAGTTGACCTGCAGAGTGAGCTCAGCTGGAGCAATTCCCCCATCAGCCAGCACCTCCTCGTGCAGCTGCTCCTGAGAGCCCACAGATGATGCCTCTGCAGAGTCCAAGCACCTCCTTGCCCAGCCAGCCCCTCAAGCCCAGCAGTGATGAGGGGGAGAGGGGCACAGTCCACCCCAGGGTTGCCCGAGGGGCTGGGGTGAGGATCGCCACCCCTGCTCACCTCCTGACGGATGCCAAGACTGCCCCAGGGCACCGGCCAGCCAGGGCACTGAGAACAGAGCACTGCTCCCTGCTCAGTGCCTCGCTGCCCCATGGCTTCCCCATCAGCAGCTCAAGGACCAGCTGAAGTTTGCGCTCCTGCAAGTGAAACAGGGTGGTGGTGAGTGGGCTGAGAGCCCCGCAGCCAGCCCCGCAGGGTACCCCTGCACCCAGCCCCCTGACCTGCTTCTCCAGCTCAGCCTCTACCCGGTGCCGCTTCTTCATCTCTACCTCCACTTGGTTTCGGGCGTGCTTGAGCTTCACCTCCAGAGCTGCCCGCTCGGCCTCCACACGGGCCAGCTGCTCGCGGGCACGACGCCCATCCTGCTCCAGCCGGCAGCATCTCTGGCGCGTCGCCTCAAAGCACCGAGCGATCCGGATGCAGTCTGGGGACAACGGCAGTGGGTGGTCAGCCGGGACGGGGGCCAGCCCCCAGCTTCCCCAGACCACGCCGGCGGCGGGGACGAAGGTGTCGGTGTGCCCCGGGCCGAGGGGTTGTTCATACCCACCTTCCTCCACGCTGCCGCCGAGCTCCAGGAGTTGCAGCCCCTGCTCCAGCCCCTGCTCCAGCCGGGCCAGGAGCCGCCCGCAACGCTGCCGCAGCATCCCGCCGCCCGGGACGGGACGGAGTCGGGCCCCCGCAGCCAGGGACTCCCTTTCTACGTATCCACCCGCAGCTTCTGCCCCACGCTCTCCTCCGACCGCCGGGATCCTCCGTGGGCCCACGGGACGGCGCAAGCTCGGGGGTGAGGGGCCCTCCCGGCCGGCCTATGTGGGCTGGGGGCCGGGGTGGAGCCCGTCCCGACCCCGCCTCCGCCTCCCGCCGCCACCGGGATCAGACCCGCTGCCCCGGCGTCTGCCGGCGCGGTGGAGCATTCTTGGGATCTTAGGGAGTGGGATGCCCCGGGGTGCGGGTGGCAGCACTGGCTGCAGGGTTACGGAGCAGGGTGAGGGTCACTTTTGGGAGCGGGGGATGCCCAGGTACAGGATGTACCTGATGAGAGCACTTAAGGGATGCAGGGACAGTGGGTGCGGGATGCTCGGGGTGTGCAGGGGTATCGGGGGGACCACCGGGCGCGGGAGGCGCTGGGGATGCAGGAGTGCCGGAGGGGACATCACTTCTGCATGCCCGCATCCCGGGAGCTGCGCGGGTGGGGCCGGAGGAGCCGATGTCCTTGTCCGCTGTCCCCCAGCGCTGTGCCCCGCATACAGAGCGGCGGGCGGGGGCGGCGGGGATCCCCCGCACCGGGTCTCCCGGCCTGGTCCGTGTCCTGCAGATGGAGCCACCTCCCCGCCGCAAAGCCCCGTCGCTGCCCGCGTTGTCCGTGCTCTGCCCCTGGGTCCCCTGCCCGGCGGGCCCCCAGGGCTGCCCCCGGCCCCGCGCTCCCCCGCTGCCGCAGCTCCCGGGCCCTGGCGGTCCTGCTTTCTCGCGGGAGGGTCCGGGCAGAGTGCGGGGGGCGCCGGTGAAAGGCAGCTCCCCCTCCCCGGTGCCTGTCCCGACCTGCTACGAATACCGGGCATAGCAGCGGGGCTGGCGGCAGGGCTGGGCGTGCAAGTCCCTGCACATACAAATATACACGAACACCTCGCAGACCCCTCGCGGGCCTTCACACCTCCCCGGGTGACTCTGACCTAGAGAAGAGGATTTGCACCCCGTGGGCATACAGCACCAGGTCCACCCCAACACCTCGATGTCTCTTGGGATGGCTGTGGGCTCAACAGGCTTCTCTCCCAATGCCAGTCCCTCAACCAGAGCCTAGACAGTGACAAGAAAGGGGCATGGGAGGGTACTACTACATGTCAGGGATGTGTCTCAGGCACTTGGTGAGAAAATAGCCTGGATCCATAAAATAGCCATAGGGTCTGTGTCACTACAAGGGCTGAACCTAATCAGCATTTGTGACTGAGGCTGTGTGGTACTGGGGACACTGGCCAGGATACTGCCTGATGGGTGCTGCTGCCTGGGCCCCAGACAGTGCCAAGGCATAGTCCCCCTTCGGGACAGAGACCGTCATGGGCTGGGATGGGCTGGAAGGACCCTGGCAAGGCTTTGCTCCATCCTGTGCCAGACCATGGGGAACAGAGGGTGTTTCTCAGAGAAGCTCCTTCTTCCCAAGGTTGAATATGAGTCAGGTTTTGGAGCGACTTTAATTACTACTGGATCGATAGGCTCAGCATGGCCAAGCAAAATCCAATTGCAGCCCCGGGGGCCTGCCTGCTCAGCCCTCCCTGCCCGCTCAGCCCTCCCTGCCTGCCTCTGGGGAGGCACATGCTCCCTCTCTGTGGATGCTCCTCAATCCCCCTGGCCCAGCACCCAGCCACCAGGGGTGAGACCCCATCCTGCATATGGAGCCAGCACCCCACTTGCTCAGCCCTAGCAGGGGACATGCATTCCTGAACAGGGCAGCAGATGGAGATGCCCCAGCCTTGCCAGTGCTGCCCATGGGAACACACACACCCCTGAGCCCCTTTTCACATCCAATGCATGGAGCAGGTCTGTGGTCCTAGACCCACCCTGCACCCTGGGTACAAGCCTGGGAGCCCCCAGGAAGGCAGAGTGGCTCTGGCAATATGCAGGCAGCCCCTCCTATGCCCAGGGATGGGTGGGGGGCACTTGCCACCCATTCTGTGTCCCCACCACCGCCTGCTCCTCCCTCCCAAGCCACCCTGGCTTGGCCAGGTACTGCATAAATAGCTGTTTGTGTCTCCACTCGGCCCCTGCGTGGGAAATAATATCGGCTGATGGAACATAATGCCCTGCTTCACATGTTCAATTTTATCATTTTCCGAGGCAGGCAATCTTCGTTTAAAGCTGAATGGGCTGGGGAATGTTAATGAAGCGCCGGCGCTGCTCTGCACCGCGCTTTATCTCTTCGAGAATAATTTGGGTGAGCTCGGAAATAGAGTTCCCAGTCCCAATTCAAGTGGCGGCAGCACCGCATGCCGATAAAAGTGTAATTCCTGGCCAGCGCGTGGCCCTGAATGCATGACAATTTAACTCTTGGAGCCCCACTGGGATATGCTGCCTGCAGCTGCCGGCTGCCTGCTTTGGGCCCCTGTGCCCTGTGTGTCCAGCACCAGCGTGGGTGCTCAGCCCAGGCAGGATGCAGTCTGTCGCTCCCACTCACCCCAGCCACAGAGCAAAGTGTGCGACTGGGGAGGAGAGATAAGAGGGCTGGAGCTGAGCTGGAAGAAATCAGTCTCCCTGGACAGACAGGACCCCACAGGAAGGTCTGCGGGGTGCTCTGGGACTGGGGCTCTGCTTGGAGAGGGATGCCTCAGATCCAGGGGTGCCCAGGCACTGAGAGAGAGAGATGATGAGAGGGAAGGAGGGAGAGCCTGGGTTGGGGAACAGGCAGGAGGGAGAGAGCAGGGGAGAGAGGTCCAAGGGAGCATCACATCCAGACAGACTGGCAGAGCCAGGTGGGTGCTCATGGGCCAAGGGCACATAGCTGAGGGACTCCCCCAGGAGTCCCCCTAGGCCCTGATGATGATTGAGGGGAGCAAAGATAACTTGCAGAAGGTGTTTGCTGGTCCTGGAAGGAGAAATTCAAGTTAGCAGGAGCAAGCAGCCTTGGCCCCAAAGAGGAAGCCTCGGATGGTCTGTGTGGTCTTGCTCTAAGCCCAGCCATGGTCTGTCTCCAGCTCTCTCCAGCTGTGCTCTGGCAGCAGGTCCCTGCACAAGGTGATCCTCGGGTCCTGCCTGAACTTCACTGTCCTGGACCCAGCTCCTGTGGGCTTCAGATGCAGTGAGTGGGTGCTCCCAGGGCACCACAGCATCCTCAGAGCAATGGTGCCTCATATCCCCAACGACCCCACCCTGAAGACACTGGGAATGCAGTGTCTTGGCCCAGTGAGGGGTCAGCAGGGCCTCTTGGGCACCACTCTGGGCCCTCTCAGGTGGGCCAGTAACAGACCCTTCCCCTGGGAATGAATGGGGCGGGCAGGTTTCCAGCACCGTTAATCAGGGCTGCAAGAGCTGGGATTAATGTGCACTCCAAGGCTCTCCAGTCCCAGCTGTGATCCAGCCCTCTGCTCTCAGCCAGAGCCGCCTCCACGAGCTGAATTATCAGCCTGAGTAATTAAGTGGAGAGCTTTGTTTTAATGCAGACATCTGATGCCTTCGCACCGAGGAGCACAACAACTGTCGCGGGTGTTTATGCTCCGTGCAACACATCTGGCTCACAGGGAGAAAATCCATCTCCACCGCTGTGTGAGATTAAAGGGAACGCGGCCCGGGTGTGCAGAAAGGGAAGGACGGCTCTGCAGCCAGCGTGGTGAGCAGGACCCATCCCCCTGGATCGCCCCACCGCTCCTTGCACCCCGCCGGCAGGAGGCTCTGGTTCAGGGCTGCCCGGCAAAGCACGCGTCGCCTCCGCGCCTCGGCACGCAGGGCAGCACAATGCGTTGCGAGATGAGGGATAATTACGAGCTTGGAGATAAACGGAAATAGGGCAAAATAAAACATGGGTTTATCAGAAGTAGATGGTGCCTGGCTCACCTGATACCTGCTGCTGATAAGCGAGCTGGCTGTTGGAGGAGGAGGGATGCAGATCTAAAAGCAGCTGCTGTGCCATGCAGAAAATTATTGCTTTGCACAGATTAGGGGATTAGCACCAGTGCAAGGAGCTGGAAAGAGGCTGGTGTGGGAAGAAGCCAGGCTGCAGGGAGAGAGGAGATAGCATGCAGGGGAGAGGATCCTGCCGGGACCACTGTGGATGCACCTCATTTAATAGCTTCCTCTGTTGCCCCAAAAGTGGGGGCTGTGGGGAAATCTGCTGATGCTGCACAAACACAGATCACTTCTCTCTGCTTGGCCCCCGAATCATTGTGCTTTGTTCATCACACCCACTTGAGATGTCTGAATAGTCTCATGGATTTTGTGCTTTTCTTGTGGGGCAGCTTGGCTGGCCTGACACCAGGGTGAGCTGTACCATGGTGAGCCCCTTCTCCATGAGCTTCCCCCAGTATCTCATGATCCCCAACACTTTCTGAGTGCTACCAAAAGAAGAATTCCCTCTCTAGCTGCCCCGTGACAGGGCTGTTCCATCAGACAGCTTGCCATCACCTCCAGTCCCTGTCAGGGACAGGGGAAGGGGCTGAAGGGGACAGAAAGAGGGACTCGTCAGCGAGGGGAAAGGAGACTCCAGCTGGGAGTGTAACTGCTGCATGTGGAGCTCCCAGTGTGAGCATCAAAGGAACCCCATTGAGAAAAACTGTTTTAAAGAAGAAAAGCTCCAGGTGGTTTCCAGCAAAAACCAGGCTCTGGGCTGCTCCCCCACTGAGAAAAACATGTCAAAATTTGGCAGAGGACCTCTGACCCTGTGCTGATCTAGTCGAGGAGCAAATGCCGTTGCGGTTGAGTGAAGCTGCCTTGCTGAGGCTCATCTGCCTCCCCGTGTGGTGTTGAGCAGCCGGGGCTGATGCAGCTCTGCTCCCCAGAAGGGCTGCCACTGGGGACCATGTGCTGGAATATGCTGTGCCTGGACATGGAGACACTCGAGGGGCTTTGGCAAAATCTGGCAACAAAAACAGAGCAGGGGGTGTTTGAAGGAGCGGCACAAAATCATCCAGCTCTCTGGCAGCCCGGGGTAATTTGAGGCTGGGAAATGTGAGCTGAAGCAGCAGGGGCCACATAGCCACCTCCGGGCAAGCAGGCTGATTTATTGCCTGCATGAGCCGAAATTGCAGCCCATGCTGGGGGGAGAGGCAGGACCAGATCCCCCGCCTAGAGATGCTCTTGGCTGAACAGCAGAAATGCCATGCATAGTAGACGCATGGGAACAGCTTGAGACATCCCATCCAGTCATGCCTGACTGGGCATGACTGCTACCCACGCTCAGTGCCTCTTCCCAGCCTGAGCTCTGCAGAGCCCATGGCAGAGGCAGAAGAGCCCTGAAGCAGCCTCCGGCACGTGGAGGTGGTGGCCCCAAAAAGTGCAGTGGGGTCACTGGGCTGGCTATGGGCACTGTCCCATAGGGATGTATCCAGATTATCCAGATGCAACAGTGGTGCTCCTGTCACAGCCACCCTGGGAGCCAGATCATGGAGCAGAAGCTGCAGCACATTCACCTGGGTGGGAGAAGAGGAGCTGCCCTGCTGGCACTGCGATCACTGGTATCACAGGATGCCACCGTGCTCCCCTTGTGCCCAGGGCTGCCCCATCTCCCTCACCTGCTCAGTTGCAGCCAGCCCAAGCGGGGGATGGTTGTCCCCGCCAACTGGAATTAGTTCCCTGAGATGCTATATCAAATGCTTTAATAAAAGCCTGATATTTCATACCTCTTGTCTCTTCACCATCAATTTATTTAGCAATTTTACCCAAAAAAAAGCTATGAAGTTGGACTGGGTAGATTTATTCTGTGTGAGCTCCAAGCATATCTTTATTGCTCCCTGTTCCCTTGCCCTCGAGGTCCTCTGAAGCATTTTTCTCTTAATATTTGCTCTATTATGTTACCAGGGATGAAGCTCTGTTGATGGGCAGTAATTGCCTGAACTGCCCTGCCTTCCCATGATGAAGATTGGTACCTTACCAGCAGCTGCCTCCCTGCTCTCCTGTCCTTCATCACAACATTATTGACTAGGAAAGTTCATTAATGAGACTCCTAATGACTGCAGCCGTGCCAGCCCAGCCCACAATGCTAACCTCTCCCATGTTTTGCCTTGGTGGCTGCTTGTAGGAGGAGGCATTGCAGGATGTTTTCTGCATCTTTGGAGCCATGTGGGTGACTGAGCTATTTCTAAAACCCCGCTGACTCCCTTTGCCAGAAGATGCTGTTCCTGCCTGGGCTCTCATCCCCCTTGTTTTTGGGGACCAACTCCTCCAGGCAGGCTATGTTGGCCAGACAGTGCAGGGGTGGTCTAGGTCAGCAGTGGCTGGGAGGTTTTGGAGGGTCCTGGGAGCATCCCTGAGGCTCCTCTGTCCTGGTGTTTGCTTTGCTGCCCACTGTCCCAGCACCGCAGCCAAGAGCCAGGCTGGCATCGAGCCAGGCATGATGCCGGGATTAGGCACTGCCTCCTGCAAATGAGCTGTTAATTATCATAATCTGGTAATTGAGAAAAATCTAATTATGCAAAGCTAATGGATTTAAAGCTGTGCAGGGGAGCACAGGCCAGGGGAGCACAGCTGGGCAGGGCCAGTGTTGCCAGACCATGGCTACAGACACCACCAGGGTCTTGCTGCTGCACTCTCAGTCCTGTGGGTACCCAGCCAGGACCGAATATCTCCAGGAGAGAGCCTGATCTTCTTGCTCCCCTCCAGCCCCCCTGGGCCTGGGAAATATTTCTTCCCTGTGCCTGAGCATCCTTACCTCTGCTTTGCCCATCTTCTCTCCTGGGAGGCTGGAGAACACAGCCTGCTATCCTGGCTTGTGTGTCCTCTCTGGCCTCACAGACACAGCTCTGCTCTGTGTCTCTGCTCTGCTTCCACTGACAGCAAACCGGTGCCCTGGGATCTGCTCAGACAGGTCCATGAGTGGTGAGCCCAGTAGGGAAAAGCAGCATCTTTTACTAGGCCAACTGAGACTGGCCAGAAAGGGACACAAGCTTTTGGGTACACGAGTGTTTCTCACCGCTCACAGGCAACTGTTTCTTTCAGCTTCAACTCTGGCCTCATAAAAGATTTTGCTTCTTCCTGTGCACTGTGAAGACGAGGGATGCTGAGTGGTGCTGGCCCCTCCGTCATGTCAGATGTCCTGGCCTTGAGGTTGCACCATGCCAGAGAGCCTGGCATCATCCCTGCAGTGGCATGCAGGTGGTGCCAGCACCTGGCACTCCCCTGAGGTCTGTGTCTCTGCCCCCATGTGCTCTGCCACCCTTCACTCTTCCCTGTGCTCATGGCAGTCTGGCCCCTTGCAGCTTTTGGGGACCCCAGAGGAGGTGTTGAGTCCAAGGGTGCAGGAGCTTGTCAAGAGTGACACTCAGGATCTTGACTCCTTGGCCAGCCTGATGAGCTGTGCTTCGGAGCTGTGCTTCTGCAATGCTGCTGCAGAGCTTGGGGTTCCCCCACATCTCCATAGCCAAAGACAGGCTGCCCCCCAACACATCCCTGGCCAGGCACCTCTCCTGAGACCAGGGCCATGCAGCCCTGCCCAGGCAATGTCTACATGTCCTGGCAGGGGAAAATGATGAATTTGCCTGTCTCCCCCTCCCTGGGGAACCCACACTAAGTGCACGGAGAGGGTGGATGCGAGCAGGACTCCAAGTAATTGCCCACAACCCCGGGGGACAGGCAGTGAGAGTGCCCCCAGCTTTCCAGGATGTTTCAGCCTCTGGCTCCAGTTCCTGCAGGATGTGGTGATCGCTAAGTACATCTGCGCTCTCGGCACTCAGCGAGCTTCCCGCTCGGGGCAGGGTGCGGGCGGCACCACCCCGCACCAGTCCCGCCCCGGCACTGCTGCACATCACTCGCCTGCCCGGTGCCGTGGCGGTCACCCACCCTTCAAACGTCGCCTGGCACCTTGGACTCAGCGGGGGAGAGGCAGAGCCGGCCGGCAGCATGTGGCTGGAGGAAGCTCAGAGGCCTCCCCCACGCACCTGGAGTTCCCCCTGGCCCTCTGCAGCCCTTCCCGCGGGGGACTGTCCTGACAGGCACCCAGCACGGGATGTCCCAGCCCCACGGCAGCCCCCGTGCAGCCTGGAAGAGTTTGCCAGCCGTTCCACCCTCCACGGCATCCATCACATCTTCCGGCACCGGCGCTACACCATCCGCAACTTACTGTGGCTGCTGGCCTTCCTGGGCTCGCTGGCCCTCCTCATTCATGCCTACGCCAAGTGTGTGGGCTTGTACTTCCAGTACCCCCACAGCACCCAGCTGGAGGAGGAGACAGAGCACAACAAGATCTTCCCTGCCATTACGATCTGCAACATCAACCCTGCCCGCTTCTCACAACTCTCCAGCCATGATCTCTACTGGGCAGGGGAGATGCTGGGGCTGCTGGATGGTGCTGGCCAGCCCCTGGTGCCAGAAAGCCTTGAGAGGAGCAGGATGGAGGCTCTGCTGGGGACACTGGCCATGAACGAGGAGGAGAAGAGCCGTCCCTTCCACCTGGAGGAGTTTTATGAGCGTGTGGGCCACCAGCTGGACCTGGGTGAGATGCTTGTCCGCTGCACATTCGCCAAGGAGGACTGCAACAGCAGCGACTTCCAGACAGTGAGTGGCCAGTGGTGGTACATTCCAGGGGACAGGGAGGGCTGGGCATGGCCCCTGGGCTGGCACCCACAGCCTAGTGCACTGCTGCGGTGCTGATAAGGAGATCCTAGCCCCCAGTGACCAGGGATCAGGGAAGGGGAAAGATGTAAGGCACCAGTTTTGGTGTGCTGTATGGTCTTGGGTTTGTTGGGGCTGGGGCAGAGCCCTGTGTAGAGCTGGGGTGCACTAGGCTGGGCTGGGGGGCTCTGGAAGTGTTTGTGCAGCCAGAAGCTGGACTGAGAGGCTGGGGCAGGCTGGGGGGCCCAGCCTTGGGATTTGCCTAGGCTGGATCAGCCCCAGCAGAGGCAGGGTGTGATCTGCAGCCTTGCACCAGCCTGCCTGGGAAGCCTGGCTCCTTGCCTCTGCCATAGGCTCTGGGGGAAAGCCAGGCTCCTGAGGGCTTCCAGAGGCTGGGAAGGTAAATCCAGGCCTGGAGGGTTTTGAAAGGGAGCAAAGCATATCCCTGCCTAGCAGAGCAAGTACCAGGGGTGGGTTGAATCCAGGCAGTAGTGGAAGTGAGCAGAGGAAAACACAATCCTGCTCTCCCAGTCAGCATGGGGACGTGCCAGGGACATGGGCACAGGGAGGTGGCTGAGCCCCTGGTATTGTCAGAGCCAGAAAAAGTAAAAAGCTCACGAAAGTCTCATTGATGGACACCACACAAGTGCTCTTGGCACAGGTTTGTGGGACCTCAGCTGGGCCAAGGGTGAGGGAGAGCTAAAGCATTGGCCTAGGGCTCTGAGCCCTCCTGGGCTAGGGAGAGCTGACACACAAGGGGAGTGGCAGGCAGGGCTGTGCAAGGCCAGCACCCCAAGCCAAGAGTCCTGCCAGCCCTGCCGTCCTCCTGCCTGGTGGGCAGCCTTGGGGGCTGCAGCCTCCTCGAGCAGTGCGTGAGTGCCCACTGCCACCGTCTCCCCCAGCTGGCAGCTGTTCCAGCTTGGCATGTGCAGAGCTGTGAGCTGGGAGGGTCTCTAATCTAGCATGACATATCAGCTCATCACCCTAATGAGAACAAAGTGGGGCTGTCACACTGGGCCCTTCCACCAGGTGTCAGGCAGCTAGCAGGGGGCACAGCCGTGTGCCAGGAGGGCAGTGCTGGTGGGGAGGGACCTGCAGCCGCCCGTGTGAGTCAGCTCTTGCAGGGCCATGGCTGCTCCCACAGTCGGGCTCCTGCCACTGTGCCACCCTCCATGGCCTTCCCACTGGCTGCAGGGACTCCAGTGCCCAGCCAGGTGTGGCAGGGTCCCCCCCGTGCTTGGTTGGGATGCAGGCAGGGCAGAGGCAAGGCCCAAGTGGGAGCCATCCCCTCCCTTTCCTTTTTGCTCCTGAGTCAACAGCGGAGGATTACTGGGCTGTAAACAAGGGGATCAATGGTGCTGATGGGAACATTTCCTGGTAATAGCTGCGGCCTGTAAAACACAGTGCAGGGGGAGGAAGGGGAGGCTCTGCTCTCACAGCAGTTAACCCTTCCCACCCATGCACTGGCTTCTTGGTGCCTCACTTGGACTCACCCTGGCTGGGCTGGATGATGCTGCGCCTTGGCTTGGGCAGGCACTCTGAGCCTCTGGGCTCACAGCAAGGTGAACGCCTGTCAGAGGTGTGGTGCCAAGCTGGCAGTACTGGAGGAGGCATCCTGACCTCTCTGACTGTAGGGTGGCTGGCCCCTGCTGCTTGGAGATGGCTGTGAAGAGGCAAGTGTCATGCCAAGGAAATGCTTCCAGCACTGCTGGGAAATGGTAAAGCCATTGTAGAAGGAAGCTCTGGTCTGTGCATGCTACAGGCAAGTAGAGAGGTGCTAACAGCTGCTGTAGCATCCCCTGGTTCGTTGGCAGAGCAGAAGGTGCCATCAGCCCTTCTTGGCAGCCCAGACTGCAGGGCTTTGGACAGGTGAAGAGGTTGCTTTCTGCTGGTTGTAGGGAAGGATGCCCAGGTAAAAGGTTTCTTTCGACATCCTCAAGCATCTCCCTGAGCAGCTCTACTGTGGACCTCAGCTCTGCCTGTTCTTCTCATTACCACTCCTCTAGGAGCAATTGTACCCCAACAAGCTCCAGGCTCAGGCACCAGCCCAATCTGAGCTCACTGCCCTTCCCATGCCACAGCGTCCCACCTCACTGCCAGCCACCCTGCTGCCCACCTCCGTGCACAGGCAGCCCCGAACACAGCCCTTTCACACACCCCAGCATCCATGCTTGTGTGTGTCCTGGAGGCACCCCTGCCTTGGCAGGACTCCCCATCACTGGCGCTGCCCTAGGACACTGTCCTGCTGTCACACAGCCACACTGCTTCCTGCCTCACCCTGTCTCTGCAGCCTGAAGAGGACAGTGAGTGATGAGTGCCTGGCACTGGAGTGGATGCCTGCATCCCTCTGTGGACACAGCCTGGTCATGGTGCCCTCTGCTCGCCCTGCCTGGGGCTGGCAGGTAAATGTCAGCCTATTTTTATCTGCTCCCCCATAGGGCTGCTGTTCCTTCCATTCGGATGAGCAGCTGTGCCTCCATTTTCCATCCCACTGGGGACCAGGGTTAATCTCCCTGATTTCACTTCCTCGCTTCCTAGAGCTGCCCTCCCTGGGTCTGGGCAGTGGGGGATCAGGGACTAATCCTCCCAGAATGAGTCAGGCTGCGGTGGGCTCTCAGCGTCACAGCACGGTGGCTCTCAAGGGCATCACCTGCTGGTGGTGAAGGCCAGCTCCCCACTCCAGGATGGCAGGGACTGCCTCCTTCTTGTGGCTCAGCCAGGCTGTGTAGGGCAAAAGGTGGAGAAGGCACTGGGGTGGGGCAGATATGTGCCATGGGGTTTACACAGTGCTGGCTTGTTGTGGGGCTGGGGACACAAGACCTAGAGGAAAACCCAGGCAGCACTGAACAGCATCAGTGCAATGTGCAGCCAGCAGCACAGGTAGTGGAGCTGCAGCTGAAACACTCCTGGTGGGTGCTGTCTGTGTAATTATACCTGTTTCCAGTGGCTTTCCCGGCCAGCACGGTGCAAGGCACCACCGAGGGGCTGGCGTGGCGGCCGCAGCCACGCACTGAGTGATGGTGTGTGTAATAGCAGGGCTGGCAGGTAATAGCAGCCTTGGAGTCCATCAATAACTCCACTCCCTGATGGATGCCGCCCTCCCCTCTCCTGGCACAGCGACAATTAGTTACAGCAATGCTTGCCACTCTCCCCACTGCACTGGCAAGGTAGTGTTGGGTTTTTTGGCTGGACCAGGAGGTAGCTGTGCAGGTCATCCAGGTACCCTCAACTTCACTCCCACCTTCATGCCTCACACAAGAGCAAAATGTTTAATATTCTATTAATAGTTTTACCCCCTTAAATTATTGATCAAAATTTACAGCCAGAGCTGCCAGCTTCAGGAATCAATCTGGCATCCTGTGTAGTGGATTGGGGGCAGAGGGGAGGCAGAGGGGACAGCCAGCCAGGCAGGGGGCATGGCGTGGGGCTGGGCGTGGGGGCAGCACAGTGTGGGGCTGCCTGGGAGCCCTGCTCACCTCCTGACTCTGCTAAACTGTCTCAGGATGATGTTCTCAGTGCTCCTCCCCCGTGAACAGCCCAAGCCCTCCCTTCCCAGCTGGCAGGTGCCAGCAGGCCCTGGGCAGCCGGCGGGGACAGCGCCGCTATCTCTGCCACCCAGCCGCTGCCTGCCCGCTCGCACCAGCTGCCTGTGGGAGCATCTGTGCCCCAGCTCACCTCCGTGAATTATTTAAAGCTTCCCCCGGTGCTGCAGGAAAATGATAACATCAGAACTGGGGATGAATGGGAAGCTGGGGACATGGGACAGACGGTGGGGAGCTGCTCCTGCCTGTGCTTAGGGTCTGTGGCACCCCTGGATAGGTCCCTCTGCAGCCAGGCTGCCTTTGGGGACAGGACTGAACCCTCAAGAGCAGCTGGCACGGGACTGCGACCCTGGAGCTGGAGAGGAAAAAAGATCAACACAGGAGAGGAGTGTGTTACCCCTCCCACAACACCCAGGATTGTCCCCAAGGGTGCGGTCAGGGATCCGACGCAGGCAGAGGTGCCAGGGCCAGCCAAGGTGCCCCAGTGTGGGAGCGGTGAGGGCGGAGGGGCGCAGGTGGGTGGCCCCCGGCCCTCTCGAGGCTGATTGCGGATCCGCCTGGCAGGGGATGCGGAACCTGCCGAAATAGCGGATTTAATTATCTCCGCGGAGCAGCGGGAAACCAGCGAGCAGGGAGGGGGTGGCGGGCACACGGTGCTGGGGCGTCGCAGCAGGGGGGCACTGAGGGCTTGATCTAGCAAGGCTGTGCCCCACAGAGCCCCCAGCCCCACTGCAGCTCCTCAGCAGTCCCGTGCCAAGAGCCCCCTTCCCAGTTCCCCTGGAGGAAGGGCACAGCCCCACGCTGCAGAGCAGCCCCCTCAATCAGGGTCCCCACACAAGGCTGGGGTCCCCCTTAGCCGTGCGCCTAACCTGCAGCCCCCTCCCCAGCCCCAGCCCTGCTCAGTATGCTGCACGCTCCCTCTGGGCACTGGGCAGGAACTCTTCATTTCACACATCATTTCCTGCTGCTGCTGCAGAGCCACCTGCAGCCCCATCCCCGTCCCCCCTCGGCTGCCCCCATCCTCATCCCCTTGGCATCAGCCCCCAGCTGGCCCTGGGCCTGCCCGGTGCACACTGCTGTCCGTGTGCCCTTGGCACTGCCCATGGCCATCGCACGCTGTCCCCTGGGAACTGTTCCTTTGTCACCACCTGCCATCTCCGTACACTCAGCACTAATCCTTGGCACGATGCCCCATCCCCTCCGCACTGTTCCCTTATCACTGACTGCCATCCTTGTCCCCTTGGCTCCTCCAGCACCTCTCTGAACCCCTTCTCCTTTCCAAGGGGTTCTCCTAACTGCCAGCCCAGCCAGACTCCCCCTGCCTGCTCTGCTTTGTGCTCCAGCCAGGAAAAGCTCTGCTTTTCTCCCAGGAGATGGGCCCTGGCATCCCAGCCAGCCTGGACCTGGGGTGCCCCTTGCTGCACCAGCTGCTGCACCACAGAAGGGTGCCTGGCCCTGGGGGTCCCCAGATCTGGAAGAGTTAACAGGCAGGGGCTGGGAGGTGAGGGAGCAGCAGGAGCAACCAGGAGTGATCAATACGGTGTGTTGGAGCTGCGCACAAATCGCAGCTTGGAGCCATAAATCTCCCTGCCGTCACATGCGATGAGGATGAGCAGGGAGCTTATCTCCTGGCTGCGGTGCTGCCAGCCGCTCCTCCTACACGCTCCCACTGTGCTGCCGTGGGACCACGCCGATCCAGACGGGAGCTGCGGCCTCCCAGGCACCCCATAGCCCTCACAGGGTGAGTGGTGGGTCAGTGGTGGGGAGGCTGGCAACTCCCAGGCATGGGTATAGCCGGGCTGCATCCTTGAGGACCATTTCTGTGGGAGCAGGCATACGGATTCAGACCAGGGCTGGAGGCCAGGGTGATAGACTGGCTCTGGACATGACATCCTGAAACAGCTGAAGCCACCCTGGCTCTCTGGCTGCTCCTGACAGCCACCTGAGATGAATCACCCAGGGCGAGTGAGTCACCTGCCAGCCCCCCTGGCCTTGGCCATGTTGGCAGCAGAGCTTGGCAGCAGCATCCACTACACTTCCTCACCCTCCCCTTGGCACACCAGCAGGGCTGTCGCTGCTCCACTTTCTGCAAGGGAAAGGCTGCGAGGAGATGTCCAAGGGCTTGTGGAAGAACAGGAAGCACAAGATACATGGCAGGGTTGCCAATAGTGCAACAGTGCCCTGTGTATCCTTTCCCAAGCCAGATGCCAGGTGACCCCATCCAAGCAGCAAACACTCCAGGCAGGCTCGGACTGTAGGCATGTGGCAAGCAGCCTGCTACTGGCCTCTGGCTGGGATCAATTTAATCTGTCCAATCCAAGGAAATCCAGCTCATCTAGATCTGGAAAGCACCAGTGCCTGGATCAGCAGGCAGGCAGGTGGGCAGGTAGGCAGGCTGCACTCACAACCCCATTCCGTGACCCTGGCCAGGCTACAGCTGCCCCTGTATGGCGTGGCCTGTCATTTATGGGAACTCGGGTGAGGCCAGGGCTGCTCTGTGCTGGCAGGCTACTGCCCAGAGCATCCCTCAGCCGAGCCAGCTGGTGACCCTGTGCCCAGAGGAGGGCACATAAGCTGTCACTTGCATCACTGCATGTGAGCCCAGAGGCTCCTACAGCACTGGGCAGTGGTGCCCTGGCCAGGGGAGGACCAGGACATGTCATTGGGTGCTGCCCAGACCCCAGCAGGAGACAGTCTTGGCTGCCAAGGGCTGGCAGCCATCACCATCCTGTCTGAGAGCCTGGATCACTAGCCTGGATCCTGCCTGAGAGTGGTGCATCACTAGCCCAGTGTGGCATCAGCCATGAGCTGAGGCCCCGAAGCAGGCAGGGGTGGATGCCAGGACCCTGTTCCTCTCCAGGATCTCCCAAACAAGCTTACTGTGCAGTCAGCAGCTGAGCTGGCATTGATTTATTGATCCAGCATCCATAGGGGTGGGAGCTGGGAGTGGCTCAGGCTTTGATCAGCCTCCTGCAGAGGAGGCAGGCATCAAAGGCTGATGTGTGGGCAGCAGTGGCGTCTCTCTGGGACAACGGGGAAATCCAGCTCTTTTCTTGGTGCTCATGGCCTGGGCTGGGGGTCTGGTAGCTCAGGTAGCTCAGCCTTTCTGGTGGTGCTGGGGAGGGGAAAGGGCTGGCAGGAGCCAGGGATCCCCTGGATGACGCTGGACCCCAGGCAAGCAGGGGTGCCACAACAATGGGCAGGCAGCTTCTCTCCTGTGCTGCTGGCAGTACAGTATCTGCCATTCCCAGTAGAAGCAGCAGACCAGGCTGCAGCTGCATTCCAGGGTACAACAGGCAGTGATGTAGGGCACTGTGGGCCCCATGGCTGTGCCCAGCTCTGCCCCAAAGGTAGATGGGCAGGAGAGATGAAGGGAGCAGGGCAGATGTTAGTGCAGCTGCTATGCAGGGGTGACAGGTGGGATAAACGATCATGGGTTCTCCAGGGGCCAGTAAATTAGAATCAATAGGAAGCAGGAATAATTTATTTGTTTGACATCGCCTGTTAATTAACTGGGCTGATGAGTGTGATGGGGAGTGGCAGGAACCCTTCCACCTGCTCATCTGGTACCTTTCCACAAGGGCTGGGAATGGCATGGGGGAATTCCATCCTCAGCAGCCCAGCATCCTTCCCTGCCCTCAGCAGTGGGGAAGGACAGGGACAGGAGGGGACAGCATGCAAGAGTTCTTGGTGATGGCCTGACCACCTATGGCAGGGCACAATGTGGGGAAAGGCTGAACACGGGGATGCTGCATGGCCAGTGGGCCAGCAGTGCACATGGTCCCTGCATGGTCCCCCTTGCTCAGCATTTCCTCCATGCCCAGGCACTGCTAGACCATAGCTCCTGCACCTCCCTGGCTCCTGCACCTCTCTGGCTGTTGCAGCTCTGCTGTGGCCCATGTGCTTGCTCCACCAGCAGAGCATGCCTCCAGCCAGGGCTACCTCTGCAGGCTGCCTCTGCTTCCTCTCACTCCTGCCCTGTCCCCAGCACAGCTGGTGGCTGCACTGGCAGGGTCACTGGCTGGGCACTTGTCCACGTGTTGTCCACACTCCTGCACACGTCCTTGGCTCTGCCTTGCCTGCATCCTGCGGGCTCACACGCATCCTTGGCAGCTCTGTCAGGAATGGCTGCAAGCACAACTGGCTGATGCTGTGTGCCCAGGCAGTGGCACTTCCACCAGGGTACAGGCACGGAGCTGTCCCCGGGTCCCCACTGGCAGGGTGCTAGGCTGTCCCTGCTCTACAGGCCTGCCTCAGCCCCAGGCAGCACCGTCACCTCCCTCTGTTTTTTTTAAAAGAATAACATTTCTGCTAAATACTTTAATCAGATTAGTAGCAGTGTGTCTGCAGTGCTGTTAAATCAATGCTCCCCAACACATCTCGGCGGCTAGAAATCAATTACTGTTTAAGCCGTGCCTTGGTCCCTGGCCTGCGATCAATATGGGAGATGTATTACTCTCCCAGAGTCTTTCCCACTAAAAACCTTTCATTTGTATAACAGGAGCTCAGGCAAAGTGCCGGTGCCCTCCCTTCCCACCTGCTCCTCAAGGACCAGGCAGCCCCATCCTAGCTTTGCTCTGGGAGGCTGCTGGGGCCAGCTGGCTTGGAGACTGTGTGACACAGGATTAGGACAATCCCTGCTCCAGGAGGAGGTGTGCAATACTGGGCCAGCACAAAGCGTGCAAGACTGGGTCCTGTACATGATGGGGTGTCCCAGGTTAGGGACCCACAGGCAGGGTTGCCTCGTGCCCCTGGGGCCTCCTGGGCCCTGTTCCAGTGTGGCTGAATCCTCTGCCAGCTCCAATGCCCACTGCCTTGGCTTCTGTCCATCACTGCATCCCAAGCAGGGCACTACCAGATCCAGGCATCCCACAAGAAGGGTACAACCAGTGCCATATGCCCCTACCCCAGAGCTTTAGTCCTCTGTAGACCCCTCTCTCCACAGGGCTTTTTTTCCGCCTCCTCCATCTTGGTCCCATAATTTGGAGAGTGATTTCCATTATTCATGATAAGGATCTTTAATTAGCTGTGAATATTAATGACTTACTCTGTAATTAATCATGCTTTGCATGCTGGGGGGGGCAGCTCCTAGCACCACCTTGGCTAAGTATAGGTGGCTCCAGCAGTGGTGGCAGCCCCAGGGTCTCACCCCATCCCAGGTCAGCACCCCCACCCCCACATGGGACCATAGGGAGAAAGTGGCCCTCCATAAACACACTGGCAGCTCACCATTGGGGATTCAGCCCCACATGTCCAGGCCAGGGCTAAGGGGTGCTGTGAGGCACAGCGAGGGGCTGCTCTCACCCTTCTCCCTAATCAGATCTTGCTTCAAGAGCTGGGGGCAACCTGGGCTGTGCTGGGATCATATGTCCTTGCCCAGCTCTGCAGGAGCCTGTGAGGGATCAAAAGTGGCTTTTGGTGCATCGTTTGCTCTTCTGCCCCATGGAATGTGCTCTGGCAGGCTCCGGGCTGAGTCCTGCCGGGGGCTGCTGGGCCAAAGCCCTGTGGGGCAGGGCTGCATTGGCCAAATCCACCTCACCCCTACACAGCTGCAAGTGCCCGGCCTGAAGCAGACAGGCATCATCCTTCTTGCAGCTGCCTGCCCTCTCTGCCTGCCTGTCTGCACATTACCTCTCAGCCTCTGGTCTCAGGAAATTTATGGAGTCCCAAATCTTGCTTGGTTGCCTCAAATTTGGTTCTAGAACTGAGGAGAAACTGAGGCACCAGGGCTGGTAGCGCAGGGATCACTGCCTGTCCCCATCCTGACATGGCAGGGATGTCCCAGGCGGGAGTGCCAGGGTTGGATGTCCCAGATGCCTGGGTGACGGATGGCGAGCGGAGGCACCCGCTGGCCGCCGGAGGCCTCTGCCTGCCTGCGCCAAGCGCTCCCACGAGGGCAGAGTTTGCTTAAACAGAGACAGATTTAACTATTTCCATTACAGCTAAATGATGAGCCCCATAAACTTTATGGCTCCATGCGCATGAGAGCGGCTCTAATGGCCTTCACCATCTGGAGGAGATGGCTCCGTGGGGGACCTGCCGCCCGCTGCCCGCCCACAGCCAGGACCTGCGTGCAGAACCAGAACCTTCCCAGCACCGAGGCCGGCACGGGGCTGCCAGCACCTGCAGGTGGCATGATGCCACTGGCTCTCTCTGAGGGGCTGCCTGTGTTTGACCCCAATGTGATCCTGCTGTACCTGGAGGTGGCTCAGTTAACCCTAGCGTTTTTGGGAGTCTGCAGCCTTGCTTGCACCCACACTGCAGCGAGATGAGGGGAGAGCAGTCCTGGGTGCCTTTTCCTCCCATCCTCTGCCCCACAACTCTGCAGGGGCAGGCTGGGAGCTAATATTCACTTTGGACGTGCCTGCACCTCCAAATGCCTCCAGCATGCTCCCTTCCACTTCTCTACTGGTACTGTGCTGCAGGATTTGTCACTGGTGGGTGCAGAAGGACTGCCCAGCAAGGTTGTGCTCTGAATACCCAGCTGCCCCTCAGCAGTGCCCGTCTAGGGCCTGCTGGTTGCTGATTGTGGTGGATTTGTAGGAGGATGTGGGGCACCTGTATCAGTCATCCCCTACAGAGGACTGTTGGTATGACTGCGATCCATGCAGGGATGCCCCTGGGCTGGCAGTCCAGGCAGGGTGCTGTGGGTACACCTCTGAGGGGTGGAGGAATGGGCAGGTGCAGGTGAGGACATAAAAGCCATCACCTCTGTGCTCCTAACCCCTGATTTTTGTGGCTCCCATGGCAGCAACCCCATGGTGCAGAGCATTCTCCCATGACTGGGCTGGTGAGAATGTGGCCACATGGTCATGGCCAGCCAGGGCAGGAGGGCTGTGGGGCTGCCAGCTCCCAGCCTGGAGCTGAGAGCGAGGGCTGGGGCTGCTGGCACGGTGCTGCAGCAGAGGATTAGGTTTGGTGCAGGAGAGCCAGAGAGATGCTTTGAAGTCTCATGAATATGAATCAGTGGCTTGGGGCAGGAGCGAGGGTCTACGGCTAATCTTTTCCTTGCCATGGTGACAAGTGTGACAAACAGAGTGCGGGCCGGGAGGCAGGGCAGGGAGCAGGCAGGGGACAAGGGATGGCAGGAAGGGCAGCCCTGGTGAAGGGGGGCATGTTGGGGTGCTGCACCAGGTGCTCTGCAGTGCAGCCCAGACAGCCTCGCCCATCCTTGTGCCTACCTCAGCTCCTGGAACCCCACTCTGAGCAGGGTGCTGTCCCCACAGATGCTGGCACCCTGCTGGGCTCTGGTTCCCAGAGCAGAGGCGGTGGCATGGCTGCTGGCAGTGCCCATCTGGCATGGCACTGCAGGTGCCCCAGCTTGCCACCGGTAGCCAGGCAGGGGGGGCAGGCAGGGCAGGCAGGCAGGATGCAGCCCCTCAGGGCCAGCAGTGTGGGCAGGGACAGCTGCCTCAGCTCAGCCCTGCTGGGTGTTTGGCCAGAGGCAGGGGCACAGCTGGGGTCAGGGTACCACAGCTAGGAGAGGGACCCAGCCCTTTCCCTGGCTCATTCCACCACCAGCCCAGCCTTGTATGAGCCCCCATGGGACCCAGCCAGCTCCCATCGATCTGGGTCGTGGTGCCATCTGCTCCGTGGTGCTGTGGCCCTGCCTGCCTTAGCCCGGGCTCCATGGAGATGTCATGTTTGGGTCTGCTCCTCCTGTGACAGCCTGAAGCCCTCGGTGCTCTCCTAGGAGACAGTAACTAGAGCAGACGCTTGCTCCTAGCAGGACATGACTGGGGTTTGCAGGAGAGTCTCTGAGATCAATTTGGGGGTTGTTTTTGTGCTCTCCTGTTGCAGCATGGCGGTGGCTGCTGCCTGCTCAGCCCAGGGGACTGTGCACGGACGAGCACTGGCTGGCAATGTTTGGTGGGCTCAGAGAAACTGTTTGGGCTGGTGCAAGCCACAGAGAAGGCTGTTGGCGTTGCAGCCCCTCAAACACTGTGAGTGCTGGTAGTGAAGCTGCTGTTTGCTCCAAGGGTGCCCAGAGTTGCCATCTCTCTTCCAGCACCCATGGCCCAGGATGCTGTGGCTCAGGGCCAGGATGGAGCACTGAGCAGGGAATGCTGTCCAGACTGTTTGCTGGAGGACAGGGAGGGGAGAATGAAGGCTGGAGCGACATCGTGGCAGGGAGACAGACAAATGCAGAGCAGATGTTTAATTATCAACACAGCGTTCTCAGATCCCTGAAAATCTCTGCATCCAAATGTAGATATTTTATGGGAGCATACGCTTCTGCTGAGAGCTGGAGCTGTAACACAGTGCCCACCTTCCCATGGACTGTGCATCACCAGGGCTGGCACTGTTTGCCTCTGCTGTGGATGGGGCACCTGTAGGGCTGGAGTTGGACTGGAGAGGGCCATCAGGAACTGTGTGCCATTGAAGCTCACTGCAAGTTCACTGCCCCATGGGGGACACATGGTCCTCCATCCATCCTCCTTCATCCCACTGTGCAGGGACATGCTGGAATGCAGCAGCTGCCCCCCGTGCCTAGCTGGGAGCCTGGCCAGGCAGGGGCTGGAAACGGTCTTCTCCTTACATCCCTCACCTCTTAAAGCTGGTCCCTACAGGCCCAGGCAACTTGTAGAGATTTCAAGTCCTCTGAGATCTTTGTGGTCTCTGTTTTATTTTGTTAAGTCTTGCAAGCTGTATGAGTGGATGTCATCCCTGCATACAGGCTGTCACTCCTCTACCTCACCTCTCTCCTCTGGCCCTTGGCTGTTCTCTGGCACACCTGGGGCAGTTGGAGGGCTCTCACATTGTTAGAGTGGGAGTTGGGGGAGGCACAGGCAGAACAGGAAATGGAGCCGCTCAGGGTTCTGGACTGGCCAGTGAGCTTTGTGCACCACTCGCCCCTTTGCTGCTGGAGGAGCTGGAAATGCTGCCTGCCCTGCCATGGGCTATGAACCACCGTATGTCCCACAGTATAGGGATATGCTGTAGGTCCCTAGAGATATTCCAGCTTGAGGCTGCAGCCAGATATGGGGCTGGTCTGCAGCACAGGGCCTGGTGCTGCATCTCTGTAACAGGATCCTGCAGGAAGGGGCTGGTGGAGGGCAGCCCTGGTCTCCCTGCCTGAGCATGCCATGGCTGCCTGATTGTGCCAAGTAAAGTAATCAGCAAGAAGAAACAAGTACAGGCTGGTCCTCATCCACAGGCAGGTGAGGCAGAAAGCACTAAAGACCCCTCTCTAGCATCCCTGTGAAAGAAATCTGCAATCCAGGGGAGCCCCCATGCTGGGGCTTTGCCACAAGAATGGGTTCAGCTCAGGGGCTTCCCTGAGTCTCCCCTACCAGTTCTGCAGAGCTGCTGGGGTGATGCCCATGCTGAGGGAGGGATTTCCAGTAGCACATTAGGGATGGCAGCAGTCTGTCCCCAGCATGGAAATCTCATCCCAGCCAGCCTAGCCTGCCTTCACTGCTCCGCAGTCCCTTGAGGCTGTAAACATTTTGGATTCCCTGCCTCGCCTGCTCAGGCACCTTGCAGATTCAGGGCATGTTGCTGTCTTAAAACCTATCAGGTTTCCTGTCACCTCCCAGGGCCCATGAATCTGTGGGCCTGATGGAGCTGGGACTGAAATGGTCCTGCAGGCGAATGGCTCTGCACACCCTGCACACCACCACCTGCTCCCCGCATGGCTCTTCTCTCCACAGGCTCAGAATTCCCCCCAGCCCATGGGAAACTGCTCCAGCATCATCCCCAGCAGGCTGGAACTGGCTGCGCTTCTCTAGCTCAGCTGGAGTTCCCAGGGACATCCTGGGCATCTGGTACCACATCCAGCTATAGCCAGGACTGTGCCTTGGCTGCCAGCTCTGCCAGTGGGCTTAGAGCTGGGGCAGGCAAAGGGTTTGTCACTCTTGCCAGCCTAATAAGCCAGGACTTAGAGTCTGGGACATTTTTCTTGCCACTGTTACACTGTTTCACCGTCTGCATCCCTGCTCCTGGGGATGGGGGGAGTTAGTGATGCCGCGAGTGCCGGAACACCATCAGGCAGTGGCGAATAAGGGCTGCACGTGCAGCCGACAGCCCCAAACCCTCATAAATCTCCTTTGCATGGCCCATGGCTCACCTAAGTAGATTTGATTTGTCAAATATTAAAATTAATTTAGAATTGAGTGGTGGCCTGTGTGCGCACCCTGCTCTCCTGCCTTCCCCCCGCTGCCACCTCTGCTCCTGCCCAATGCATCATCCCCGGCCCCGCGCTCTCGCCCCAGCCGGGGCGCCGGGAGCCAGGATAAATCATCCTGCCGCCACGCTCAAAGATGAGACGATTGCTTGCTCGGCGGCAGGGGATCACAGGGGAAATCACACCGCGTGCCACCCGCTCCGTGCCGGGGGCGGGGGAGACGCCACGCTTAGGCAGAGATTTATTTATTTGATTTTACTGGGCTGGGATTTTTTTTCATCTCTCAAACACCCACGAGGGAATTGCAGCCCCTGGAATATTAATGCCACACAGGACGCCAGCTCGTTAAAATGTCACCTGGCTGTAATTTCTCCTGTGCTTATTATTCCCCAGGGAGCGCGAGCTCCCATTCCTCCCTGCCCGCGGTGGTCCCGGCACACGGGGCAGCCCTGCCCGTCCCCTTTACTGCAGCATCAGCGCTGCTTTATCACATCACCCAAAATGTTTCTGGCCCTCTTCCACCACCGCAGAGGTGGGCTGCACCGTCTCCAGCTTTTCCTGCTGAGCTGAGCCCCAGGAACCGATGCCGTGAAAGACAGCACCAGCATGGTGCAAACCCAGCCTGGCTGGCACAAGGAATGAGGGGTGTCACCGTGAGCAGAGGTGGAAGGGCGAGGGGTCGGCCAGCGGCCAGTATTGGCATGGGCTGGGGACAGGGTGGCACAGGGAACAGCTGCCTTAAGGAAACTTTGGCTCAGTTCCTGCAAATTAATGTTTTTTTCCCAAACAGTTTCCTGGCGCTAAGCGCGACGCGGGGAGCAATTATCTTTAGTGTCGATGTTATTACCATAAAAATTGCATTGAGGACTTTTCTCCTCCGATTAGAAAGTTAACGATCATCACTGCCTTCATTGTTCCCCGCACCGTGCTCGCTCTAATAAAGAGTCTGTGCACTTTACTTTTCACTTAGCATGAAAATTACCCAGCTGCTGCTGTGCACGGCTGTGCAGCCCCCGCGCTCACCTCCCGGTGACGGGCCCTTGGCAGGTACTGGGAAGGAGCAGCCGCCAGCTCGGCTGGGACGGACGGTCTGGCTGGCGGCTTCCCCACGCGGTGGTGGCCAGGGCTTGGCTCAGGGCAGGGGATGCCGCTGTCACGGCTGCCCATCCTCTCCCTGAGCCTCAGGGAGCACCTGAGGAAGCTTTTCCATGTGCTCTCCTTCAGGGGTGTGCCATCAGTAGTCCCTGCTTGTGACTATCTGCTGGGCATCCTTGGACTCACAAAAGCCAGACCCATAGGGGATCACCCCTGCTTCTCTTGCCAAGGGCTTGGAGTGGAGGGGAAGGGTCCAGCCTTGCCACTTCTACTTGAGCCTCCGCCATGGCTCTCCATCCACGGCCAAGCTGGGGCTCTGTCCTGGCCACGCTCCCATTACCTCTCACGGGCAGGGGCACAGGTGAGCCCTGCTGTTGTCGGCTGTTTGCCTGCCCTGCCCTGCCCTGCCCTGCCCTGCAGGCAGCACAGCATCGCTGCTTACGGCAAACCAGTGCTGTGCCTGCCTGTGGACATCCAGGCTCCGGAACTCGCCGTCAATCCCACCACCTCTGATTTTCACAGGGCGTATTTGCATCATTTTGCTCAATACCAGCATAGCTCTTTAAATGCTTGAAGTGCTGTAAAAATCTTAGCTAATCTTCAGAGAGCTTTTTTTTTTTTTCTGAAGCTCTTCATTACTCCCTAATTGTTCAAACTTCTCTTCTTTTCCTTCTGATTAAAAGCAGATTTTAAAAGTGCAGTTCAGTTTCTCAGCTATTTTCAAGTCAAATGGATTCCATCCCCCTCTCCATGTATTAATAACCTGTTCTCGTGCATCCCCCAGTGAGCCAGTAAAAGCCCTTCTGAGCAGAGACAAGGTGACAGCAGTGCTCCGGAGGGAGCGATTGGAAGGGGGTTACAGCTTGGAGGGAAAGAGATCCATCCATCCAGCTATCTATCATCCATCCTGCTATCATCCATCTACCAGAGAAATAACATTTGCAATTCTGCTTTAGCTCTTCCTAATAATCATTAATATTTTCTTTTACCTTCCCAAGCAGAAGTAGGAGGAGATGCAGGGCTTTGGGGCGCAGGCAGCTCCGTGGGGTGGGGGTGTGAGAGGAGGGGGTGCGGTGTGTGGTGCCATGCGGTGCAGGCGGCTGTGTCTGTGTGCAGTGTGTGGGATGGCTGTGCTGCCAGGAGGGGAAAGCAGGGCAACCCAGCACTGGTCACCAGCACACCCCACAGCGGGAGGGAGCGTGTGCCGAGCTGGAGAAGCATCTTGCTGAGGGGATCCTGGGAGTGTGGAGGTGAAGATCAGACAAAATGCTGCTCTGGGCTCTGCCCCTGCCCAGCAGGGTAAGCCTGATGTCAGTTGTGCATCCAGATGGTGCAGTGTGGTCACACACAGCACCCAAATGTGCAGCGTGCATCATCCTCTCCCTGTCTCCTGGGACTGGCCCCAAGGAGCTCCACTGTCTCCAGCTGGTAATGCCAGACACCACACCCCATCCCAGAGCCCCATCCTCAGCCAGCTGGCCTGCCGTAGGAGACGGGACAGTGATGGATTGCAGCATTTACACATCTTCCCAGGGAGGAAATGCCAGGTCCTGCAGGGCTCCATCAGCTGTCAGCAGCGGGCAGGGCAGGACCGAGGCCATGCTGAGGAGTGGGTGCTGATTTCCAATGAGCAATTCAGCAGGCAGGAGGGGGAGTCCCATGTGCCACTGTCCTGGCCAAGTACCTATTCCCTGTCTTGGGTACCTTCCCTCCTTTTACTTATAATCACACTACCCACCCTGGGCTGGGGCAGTGGCCCCATAAAGCATCCCTGCTCATCTGGAGGGGTCTGGGGCAGACCCCAGCATGGCCCAGGGGATGAGCTGCTGCAGTTAATGGTTTCACTTTGCAGTGGGCTTCAGACCTGCTCCCAGGTTGGTTTGCGTCATCTTCATGCCACTTGTTGCTTGCAGATCATCACCTGCCAGTGCCAGGAATTACAAAAGTTTTACAACTTGTGAGCCACCTCTTTGGTTGCCAAGGTTCTTCAGACCCAGGCTAAGACACTGTTCTGCAGCTCTGAGCTTCAGTATTACCCTGGATGGGCATACAGTAGCTCTGGATCCCCAGCCACATCCATGGCAAGCATGAGATATTTCCTGTGCCCTGCTGGAGAGATCTCTTCTTCAGGCCACCCATGCTTCCCATGGAGCACCTTGAGACAGAATCAGGTAGCTGATGGAGCTGGGAGGTGGAAGAGCCAGGGGAGGTACCAGTGGCTGGCACCTGATACCTGGGAGAGCCTGTAAGGGTCACCCCCACCAGCCTTCAGCCTTCAGGAGATGCCAGCAGGCTCAAGACTTTAGCCAGTTCCATGGATGGAGGGATGCTGGTGGCCCAGGCGTGGGAAGAGCCACTGTGTGCCAGGGTGCCAGCATCCCCTCGGCTGGGCTATCCCGGCAGATGGCAGCAGGGATGCATGGCAGCCTGGCAGTGCGTGGGGACCTGTCTAGTGCCCCGACCTTGGAATAATCTTCAGTAGGATTAAGAGCTTAAACGTATCCGTGTAATTGCCAGGCCCCTGCTGAGCTGGAGAGAGTGTGAGTGCCAGCACAGGGAGGCAGTGCCCAGGCGTGCTTGCTCCTTCCTGCTGCTTGCTGCTGCCTCCTGCCACTGCCATCGCTGCGGGCGCCACTGGGAGCCACCAACCACCCTAAGTATGGATGGCAGGTGGCTCGAGAGGGATGGTGCCCAGGGACTGACAAAGAAAGGGCTCCAAAGGAGAATTTCAAGTGCACAGAGCCGTGAGTGTGCTGCCAGCACCTCCCTGGCATGGCCTCAATCCTCCCAGACATCCCTCTGGATGCCCTCTGGCACCCCTCCAGCACCCACCAGCTCTGTGTCCAGGGAAGGACATGGAGCTGCTCCTGTGTGTGCTTTGAGGAGTAAGGAGGATTGGCCGGGATGCCAGGGGCCAGGAAACTCTTGCCAGGCTGAACCTGGCTGGGATGGTGATCTTTCAGGATTTGTTCCTCTGCCCAGAGGGAGCAGGGCATGCAGTTCACAGTGTCTGCATCTGTACGGTGCTTGGTGTGGGTTTTCAGCCCCCATCAGAAATCAGAAGATATTCAGGGTTGGCAGAGGTGCCATGGGGTCTCAGACACCCCTAAAGAGCACCCAGGTGCTGGACTAAGGACACACAGAGCACCAGTGTGGCCCCTGCCCAGCCCTGCCAGCAAGGTGCCAGCACCCCAGTCCCAGCCCCTCCGTCTGATGCGGGGCTTGGCACAGAGTGGGGAGCTGCCATCCCAGCCCCCTCACTGTCTGCCTAATGGTCCCTGACATTTAAATGAGATTTAGTGCTCAGCCCGATGCTGAATATTCATGAGCCCATGCGGCCCTGACAGCCCGGCTGGGGCTGCTCTCATGATTAATAATTTGTTTTTCCCTTTACTGTAAACCTCACCTGCACTCGCTGCTTGCTCTGGCACTGCCAGCTCCGTTGCTGCCAGGGAGCACCCATGCCCTGGTCCTCCAGATCCTTCACCTCCCTGCCTGCTGTGGGGCACCCACTGCAGGGCCAGGCACTCCCAAGGACCCAGCCAGGGTGGCATCTGCCAAGCACCAGAAACCTCCTCATTGCTCTTAGTGGGCCAAGCCCTATGCACAGGAGCAAATATCCTGTGTGCTACCAGAGTAGAGGCAGCCCTGGATGTCTGGCCTCTGTAGTAATTCCAGTTGCCCTCACATAGAGACACCCTGGGGAGATACAACCCAGTTCTCCTGCTGCTTGCATGCTGGACTCCCTCTTAGCTGGCAGCAGCTCATGTGGTGCTAAAGCTTCCAGGTTCTCCCAGGTGGACAGGCAGGAGGTGAGTAGTCCACAATCCCAGTTTCCAGGAGCTGCTTTTGGTGCTGTTCATGGGGTTAGTGGCTAGTTCAGATGTTCCCTCTGCAAACCCAGCACAGCAGTGTCCAGCCCCACCTCGGACGCTGACATCCCTTACATCCATTCCCAAGGTCACAGCTCTCAGGACCCTCACTTCCCATCTCCCTGCTTGCAGCTGTGTCCTGGAGGTGCGTGCAGCAGCACAGCCAAGAGGGACCAGCCCCGGGGAGCTCCCATGGGACCTGGGGGAAGCTGGGGGCCCAGGCTGCCATCTCCCCTCTGGCTCAGCAGATCAGCTCCGGCAGCTCTGCACAAATTGCATAAATATTCATGGAGAACTGAAGGAAATGTGACTGTCCCGGCTGATTATACGCGCCTGTCCTGAAGGCTGCGGCTGCTCTCCAGGTACTGCTGGCCGAGCTGCTCTCTGATGGTGAGATACAGCAAGGGTACCCCATGCTGCCCACCTGCAGCGTGACATGGGGCGTGGAGCTGCTAGGGCCTCACACAGGGCTGCAACAAGGGCTGCAAGCTCAAACCAAGGATGAGGCTTTTCCAGAGAAGGTCCTAAGATACCCAGGGTTTCCCCGGTGTGTCAAACTTTACACACAGCCCAGGCACTGCCCTGCATGCCATCATGGTAAACTGCTCCCCAGTGACATGTCACATCCACTTTGGTGACTGGCGTGTTCAGCACTGCCTCTGCTCCCTGGTGCTTTGGGCAGAGAGTGGACAGAGCTCCTGGGAACAGCCCAGAGAGACATCCCAGGGAGACAGCCCAGCTGGGATCCCTACACGCTGTAGAGATTAATCCCCTGCAGACCTGAGCAAGGTGCTGGGCTAATAGCCTGATTTATTCCTTCCCGTCTCTCTGGAGCACGGGAGGTTCCCCACTGTGTCCTGAACGACCTCATGCATAATACCATGCACAATCCTATTAATGCCGCCCCGCCACGCGCTCCCTGCTTAGTGCCGCCACTCGCCAATGCAATTTCCCCATGATATATGGGAAAAATAATTGAACTATATTTGAAAATATATTGAGAATTATGGCACGCACACGACGGGATTTATAGGGGCCATATTTCACAAAACCATAGCCCTGCACACCAAGGTGCCCGGGTTTGCGGGGGGAGACCCATGGTCATGGTGAGCGTGTGTCCAGGGCAGGCAGTGGGGGAACAGGTGCCACCACCCTCGTGGGCCTCAGTATGTGCCCGTGGGAGTTGGTACAGGGCTCAGTGGGATCTGGCACCGACCTGTGCCGCAGGAGCAGGCGGTGGGTGCAGCAGGATGCAATACTCGGCTGCACTGGGAGCTGAGGAGGCAGCTGCAGCCACACATGCAGCTGTGTGGGCATGGCCACTGCCAGCCAGAGCTTGGCTGAGCTTAATCCCCTCCCAGTGGGAGGGAGGAAATGCTCCTGGCATCGTGCTGCCTGCTCAGCTGCATGGCCCAGCTCTCTGTGCCAGGTGGCCAGTTAGCCATGTGCTGGATCCCCTGGCCTGCCCTGAGGTCTCCCCTTGAGGGACTGGTGGCTCCCCACCCTGGAGGAGGTAGGGAAGAGGCTGAGGGCTCTGCACAGAACTTCCACACCTGCGATCCTCTGCCACTGCCTCTCTAACCCTTTCAACCCCTGTGCTGCCCTGCCTGCAGAGGGGCATTTCCCTGCCTGGCTCTGGATGTCCGATGCAGTGACAGGGCACAGGGCATGCATCCTTTCCCTCCTCATCCCACCTCTGCCTCCTGCACAGCCCCTCTGCTCTCTGGCCAAATGCCCCAGGCACCCCTGCCTGCACACTGCCCCCTCCCCCCCGCCCCCCAGGTTGCCATGCTGGGCACGTCCTCAGCACCGTGGGCGCCGCTGGCACAGGTGCTGCAGGGAACATTAATCTTTAATTTCCTGTCAAAGCCTCTTGCTGGAGAGAGCAGCACCTGGCACGAGGGTACAGCAGATGCCCGCTGTGATGGGGGGCCAGGAGACAGGCTGCCCCGGGCATGCAGGGTTCAGATGGGGCACTCAGCCCTCCATTGTGTCCCACAGCTGTGCAGCCCTGCATCTGAGGCCGGCAGGGGAGCAGCCGCAGCAGATGTGTGCTTGCCTGTGGGAATGAAGAGGAGAGAGGCAGCTATGCTGCCCAGATGGAGAAGCTCCCCCAGGACCGCTGGCTGCCAGGGCTGCTCAGGGAGATGACCCTGTAGGAAGCCCACTCTCTCCCTGGCCCTGGCTGACCCAGCTGTCCTCATGGCTGCCCCTGGAAGGGGAGCATGCAAGGATGGGATGGGATTTACTATCAGCTCTCAAGGCTGAGGGGTCACAAAGCCTGCACTCTGTGGCCCATTGAAGGGATCCCAGGGCATCACTGTCTGGAGGAAACTCCCAGCGTGCCCTGGGGAAGGGGAACTATAAATAGCTGCTCAGTGAAGGGCGGAGGGGAATGTTTGGGAAGCTGCTTTGTGAACAGGACAAAGAAGAGGCGTCTTTGCACTTGCTCTTCATTAGCTGCCTTCCTCTGGCTGGCCGGGCCAGGATGCGCTCACATCGAACGACAGCAGGATGTAGCTGTCGGTGTCAAGGACGCGAACAATAAGGGCTTTAAATAGCAGCGCTGCCTTTGAAACCCACTCGCCTGCGCCACAGACAGAGCCCAGCAAAACTGTGCAGCACGAGAAACCAGGGATGAGGGAGTGCGGGTGCCCTCACCCCAAGGAAGGGACCCCAGTGCCACAACTGCTGCCCGTAGGCAGGTGGTCTGTGCCCAGGACATGCGGAGCCCTGCCCAGAAGTGCCACAGGATGCCTGGGCAGATGCACTCCAGCCCTTCTGGCAGCTCCCAGGCAGCAATGTCCAAAGCTCCCACTGCATGGTCCCCTGAAATCGGTTAATTGGCAGCACCTCCCTGTGCTGCTAGAAAGGTGCCTCTTGGTTGCTGTTTCCTTTCCTCCTGCTCTGGCTCCTGGGCTCTGAACTCCTCCCACCTTCCAACAGATGAAAGAGCCCTGAGGGACTGCTGGTGGCATTCCTTCCACGCAGGGCATGGAGGAACCTCTTCACCTCCATCAGGATGAGCCAAACAGCCAAGCAACATCATTTGATGGCACATGAGATGGATAAAGACGGTACTTTGCTGTCCTGGGAAGCCCAGCTCCATGCTGCAGGGCAGCCCTGGGCTGGACATGGGACAAGGTGCTTGGGAGCAGCACGTGAGACTGATGGAGAGAGATCGGAGGCAGCGAGCCACGTGTGAGCACGTGTGTGTGCACGGGGGGGGCCCGGCTGCGCGTATTAGCAGGCCCTTAAATCAACACAGCACTTCAGACAGGAAGGAAATAGGCTTTGCCGACGGCAGGAGCGGCACTTGCTTTGTGCACATTACAGAACATCAGGAAAATGTCAAATTTACATAAAAATGATACAAACTCATTGGAAGAAACATGCATCCAATTATCGGCCCCAGCGCTGGCACGGCTCCGCAGCCAGAGGCTGGCCGGCGGCTGGCTGCAAGGGACCCAGCCCCGGGCCACGCATTTCATCTGTGGGTGTTTAACATCAAAGCTGCAAACAGCCTCGGCTCAGCTGGCCGCTGCGCTTGCCTGCTCCCTCCCACCATGCCACTGCCACTGCCACTGCCACTGCCACTGCCACTGCCACTGCCACTGCAGCACCACTTGGGCATGCAGGGTGCAGGGCAGGGCTGGTAGTGCCTGTCAGAAGCTGGGTGAGATTCAGTCCTGCTCCTGCCAGCTCCAGTGGGGAAGGATCTGTGTGGTTGCAGCACCCCTGTATGGCAGGGGCATTGAGGGGAGGTGGGGGCACAGCTGAGCAGCCTGGAGTAGCAGAGAGGGAAAGCTTGCTCATGCCAAATCACCCAGAGATTTTTCTAGCACCAGACTGGGACCCCATTCCTGGCTCTGTACCAGGCTGTCCCAGTGGGCCCTTCCCTCCTTTCTATTCCCACAGGATGGCCACTGGCATCCCCAGAGCTGGGGAAGCCACTTCTGGCCCATCCTTTCTGCTGTGAACTGGGCACAACAGGCTGCATTCTCCTGGGGCTGGGGGCACCCAGGGGGACCAGGGGTAAACACGGGGATGTGGGCAGGGGCTGTCTCAGTGGGTGCCCTCCAGCCTTGCCTGTGCTGGCATCACACCCTCCTGCCCAGGATTGATGGCCGATCCTGCGGCCCCTTCCCGGCACGCTGAACTCCACATTTCTGTCCCCGCCATCCGACGGGATTGATGTCTCACTGAGCGCAGGCAGCGGCTGTAACTCATGCCCGGGAGCCGGGCTCCCGGCTCGTTACTCACTGGGCACCGTCACCACATGAGTTACAGCCCTGCCTCGTGCTGGGACACCTCAGTGGGGAGGGATCAGGGCAGGGGTGAAGACGGCTGAGGCAGGGCTGGGGCTGGGGGCAGACCTCTCTCTAAGCTGGCTTTCCAAGCCATCCCTCAGGCTGGCATCCCCGGCACACTCACATGCATCCTGCTGACTGCCTCTGTCCCCGGCTGGGAGATGGGCACACATGGCCCTGAGGAGTGATGCTGGGGTCCCGGCCAGGGGTGGAGGGTGGCACGGCAGCTGGGATTCCCCGTACCACACCCGCCAGCTGGTGCCCAGGCTGCAGCGTGCGGGGGAGGTTGACGAGCTGTTAATTACAGGTGCTGCTTGGCTGGTGCAGCGCGTCTCTGCTGCTCGGCTGGCAGAGCCGTGCGGCGGGTGACACACTCCATGATAAATTGATATCCCGTTTAGCATCAATTTTCCCTTCTCTGGTGGCAGACAGCTGTGCTAATGGGATGGGACAAGTGAAAATGAAATAACAGGCCCTGAGCACACCGGCACACGCCGCACTTTTGGCACTACTGCATGGCTGTCGCTCCCCAAGAGACAGGCAGGACCCCACGCACCCTGGTGTGGGATAACCACAGGGCTGGCAGCCTCCAGGCTGGGCTGTCTTCACTCTAACCAGGGGTGGGTTTGTGGCATGTGGTGGTGCCACCAAGTCTGGTGTTTGCAGCACCTGGAGGAGCTGCTCCTTTCAGTGGACTTTGAGGCTGGCACAGGAAGAGGGCTGGCTGCAGCATGACCAGTTCTCGATGGTCAGTGTGAGACTGTGTGGTGTCTGCATCCTCTTGGTGTTTGCAATGCATTTAGAGGGTGGTGACTTGGCACATTTCTTATTTATAGCACAGCACATAGCTAGGAGCCAGTGAAGGATTTGGTTGGCATTCAGTGCCCATGCTATATTGGGTATTTGCAAAGCACACAATGCCCGAGCTGATGTGTGCAGCATTCCCAGTGCCTGCGCCAGATTTGGTGTATGCAATAGCCCGTGGCACTCTGCACCCACACTCGCACGCTCTTTTCGTGCACTCAGCACCAGCCACACGCTTGTTATCAGGAGCGTGTTTGTCAAATTGGTGCCTGCAGTGTGTTTGCAGTCATGGTGTGTGCAGCGCTTGATGCCCACAGTTTACTTGATAATTGCAGAGTGCTCAGCACTTAATACCTGTGGCATCACTGTTGTTTACACAGCCCTTGCACTCAGTGTCAGCAGCGCTCGGCATACACAGTGCTCAGGGTGTGCTCCCTGCCGCTGATGATGTTTGCAGCACCTTCAATATCTGGTGTCAGCTGTGGTTTTGTGTTTGCCAAGCGCTCAGCAGTCTCTCCATTCAAGGTGTGCCCCGCGTCTGTTCGACGTGGCATTTGCGGCGCAGCCCGTACTCGCACCAGCCGGCTCCCCGCGCTGTGCTCGGTGGTTTGATTCCTGTGGTGTGAGGAGTGCTCACAGCAGACTGCTGCGCTGTGGTTGGTGCCCAGTGCCAGTGCGTGTGCAGTGCTTGCAGTGGGCTCAGCCTTGGTGCCTGCAGCGCGCTCCCGCTGCCCGCACACTCCCGCTCCCGCTCGCTCCCGCAGGTGTGAGTGCTTGCCCCAGTGCCCAGTGCACTGCTCACCCGCAGCGTGCTCTCTAAGTGCAGCCTATGATGTGGTCAGCACCAGGTTCCTGATGCTTTTGCTGTTCACAGAGCTTGCGGCACAGTGTTAGTGGTGTTCCTGTTATCCAGCCTGTGCTTGGTGCTGGATACTGGCCCGCTTTGGAGCAGCTGCACAGTCTGTGTGCATGGCTAGCACCAGCTCTTGCATCAGCAGTGCCACCAGCCTGTGCTGTCCCTGTTGAGGCTCACTCCAGTGCACTCAGAACTCACAGTCCGTCATGCATCCCATGCCCACAGTGCAATTCTCAGTGTCTGTGGCACACGTGGCACCAGCTTGCAGGGAGCTGGCGCTTGGTGCCTGATGGTATGTTTGCAGTATGCTGCAGATGAAGACCAATAAGGTGTTTGGAGTTGACAAGATGCACTTGGTGCCAGCAGCGTGCCTGGGGTTGGGAGCACACAGGGTGCTGAAGGCACCAGTTCCTCAATCCCTGGCACAGCGCGTGTGCCGTGTTTGCCATGTGCTCCACAGCCAGGTGGCACTTGCCTTGCCACGAGTGCTCATGGCCAATGCAGGGCCCATGCAGTGTGCTCCTTGGCCATGTGTGTGCCATGTCTATGGTGTACTCAGTCCAGGGTCCACTTCCCAGTGACTGTCTCCAGCTTCCCACTCGCCTTGCAGACACAGTCCATCCACCACATCTCCACCAGCCATCAAGGGGCAGTCCCGGGCTTGGCTCCCAGCTCCTTTGCCCAGAAGCCTGAGGAGGGCAGGCAGGGTGTCCCCACCATATATGCCATCAGTGGAGCTATGGCATTAAGGTTGAGGTTTTAATCACACAAATGTTGGAAAATGGGGAGTGATGGTTCCCATGGTAACACTAACTCTGCCCCTTGCCCGTGGCGCACGGCTGTGCACGCACAGGACCGTCATGGGCACCATGCAGCTGAGCTATGGCTGTCTGGGGAGCCATAACTCCCAGCCTCCTGACTTGGGTGCATTTAAAACCTCAGTCCTATTGCTGTGCTGAGGCAGCTCTGCTGGCAGTTTACGACTCTGTTGTTTTTAGGAAAGCCAAATGGGAAGCAGGAGCTGCCTTGGTGAAGTACTGCAGATGGGACAGGAGGAGCAGTCCAGGGACAGGAGGAGCAGTTCAGAGCCAGGAGGAGCCACAGGGTGCTTGACCCAGCACAGGATGCCAATGACTGCAGGGGTCAGGGCAGGATGGGGCCTGCGGGCACAGCTGAGCATAAGGGAGCAGCTGGATGATGTCTCTCAGGGCATGAAGAGCAGATCCACATGCTCTACTGGCTGGGCACACTCACCCAGCTTCTCTCACCCCTCAGGGCCAGAGCTGGGATAGAGGAATGGGGTATGTGGGTGCCAGCCCTGCTGCCCAGTGTGGGGGCTCCTGGAGTGCCAGCATTTCCTGTGCCCTGCACTGGGGTTGCTTGCAGGCTGCCCTTCTCCAGAGGTGAACCTAGTGATGGGCTGCCTGACACTGCTGGCTTGACCTTCAGCCCTGCAGCATTCATCACCTTCCACTCTCATGCCAGTGCACAAGAGACCTGTCCCCTGGTGCAAGGTCAGGGCTGTCTGGGGTGGGACACACCACAACAAGGCTACATCCTTCTGCACGCTGCCTCTCCAGTGTGGCACAGCTCTGGGCATGACCCCTTGGCTGTGAGATGATGTTCCAGCTGTGCCAGCTGTGTTCAGCAGCAGCCCTACCCATGCCTGCAGCTGTTCATGCCAGCATGACAGCCCTGACAGGGGTGTGCCAGGGCTGGCAATGTCGAGGCAGGACAGGGACACCCAGCTGGTGCTTGGAGGCTGCACATGGTGCCTGGGGCTCACCCAGGCATGGAGCCCAGTGCTGTGGAGGCTGCTCACAGCTAGCTGCAGGGTGGTGCTCCAGGCTCAGTCCAGTTCATCCATCCAAGCATTCCCTGCCCATGAATTGGAAACTGATTGTGGGCAACCTTAGGGGCTCAAGCTCCTCCCAAATCCTTTTCCCTGAGGGTCTCCTGGCCTGCCTGGTGATCAGAGAGGACCGTGGCTGTGGTGAGCTGCCCACCCTCCAGTCACCTTTGCTCAGTTGTCACTTGTGAGATAGTTGAGCAAGGGGTTGCCCTGCTCGCAGCAGGACTGGGTGAAGCTTGTCCATCTCCGACTGCATTGGCTGGAGCATCTCCCAGTGCTGCCCTCTCTGCCTAACTGCTGCAGCTCCCATAATGTATTCATCCCAGGATGCCCCGGTGCAGCTGCAATATAATTATTGGAGTTTATTACATCATTAACTTTAAAATTTTATAAACCACCAGGCAGGTGACAAGTGGTGGAGGCGGGGGGTCTCAGGCTGTGGACAGAGGGGCTGTGAGGGAAACAGTGCTGGGGACTGTCCCAGCAAGGTGCTGAGCCTGTTTCCCTGCCATGCTGGTGTTTTTGCTCACAGTGCAAGCCCAGTGGCACCCCACGAGGGTGCCCTACTGCCAAGCTGCTCAGCACAGAGTGGCCATGTGCCAGCCTGCCCGGCTGCCCTCCTCAAGATGGCAGGGAGAAGGGAGAACCAACCAGCTGCAGCAATAAAAGGCTATAAAACCAAATGACTCTCTGCGTGCTCCAGCGATGGCTCCCAGGGTGCCTTCCCCTTCCTAACAGTGCCGAGGGCAGGAGGGACTGTGCACATCCCATTGCCCATGCACAGAGCCAGGGCTCCTGCTGCCATGCAGCCGCTCCCTGGTCACGTCTGCGACAGCCGTTCCAGCCGTGGGGGATGCTCCGAGGGTGGTGAGGCCATTTCCTCCACTCCTCCCCTCAGGATTGGAGGGCAGCGTCAGCCGAGCCTGACCTCCTGCCGGTCACGGGCCAGCGAGCATTGCCGCATCCGGAGTCAGAGATGGGTGCTGGGTTGAGCATCCTCCTGGGGATGCCAGCACCCTCTGTGCTGAAATGTCTGGGCATCCTCCTGGGGAGGGGACTCTGTTTTGCTCCTCTGCATGGATTTGGGAGGCTTTTAGATGTGTTTTCTCTCAGTGAGAATGTTTGGGCAGTGTGATTGAGTGGCTGGCTCAGTTTGGGGGTGGTTTGTACTGACAGGGTCAGAGCAGAACATGGACAGGGGATGCTGGATTTCAGCCTGGCAGAGCCAGGGCAGTGCAGGTCCATGGCATGTGGGGTGCCTCAGATGGAGACCAGAAACAGGAGCTGCTGCGCTGGGGTGGGAACCCTAGAGTGTCCACTGCCTGCTGCCTCTTGCTGGGCACAGGGGCAAGAGGTGGCTGGGTGAGCATTTCTGGGAAGGGGAATTCAGGAGGGTGACAAGGGAGGTCTCACTGCTCACCAGGGCTGAATACCATGGAATCAGCCTGGGCTCAGCACAAACCCTTTTCTCCCATGATCAGGCAGGGATTGGACCCATTATCCTATTGAGTGTCCCTGGGATTCAACCCAACTCTGATGCAGACATTGTCATCTCAGCCATGACACAGATGCTCCTACACCATATCCCACTGAAACCCACTCCTTAAATTCCTGGAGGCAGGATCCCAAAAGCCACATAAACTCAGTGTTGTTTTCTTGGCAGCAGCAAAAGGTGTCCAGGGCACCTTGTGCGAGCTCATGCACATAGCTTACAAAAGAGACTTTGTAATTGAGGTTTTGCGCTTAATGAAGGAATAAATTGAATGGGAGTGTTGTCTTTAATTGGGGTGTTGCATTAATTAAGGTATTGCACTTAATTGGGGTAAAGCATTTAATAAGGTATCATGTTTAATGGGGGTAGTTTACGTAAACGGGGTCAGTGCGTTAATGGGGTGCTGCATCTCCCATGCGTCTGCTGGCCCTGGCGGATTTGTCATCTGTCACGGTGGGCCAAACTGGGGACCAGTGAGGCTGGTCTGCAGCACTGGAGCTGCCATCTTGCTCATCCCAGCACCATGCAGCTGGTAACAGTGCTCAGATCAATGGCTGTGCTCCTACCCTGGTGTGTGCATCTCCTTCCCACCATTCCCAGCCCCACCACTCCCAGTGGGTGCGGAAGGATGGTGCAGAGGTTTCAGCAAGTGGGGTGCAGGCAGCATAACTGCTCCTGTGGCCCCCCCACAGCCAGCTCCACAGCAGGCATGCTTATCACACTGTCGCCAGCCTGCTCTCCTGTAATTGGAGTGGACATCTTGTCATCCCACATCTCCCCACAGCTGAGGCAGTCACCATCCTTGCTGCAGAGCCTGACCTGCTGGGCAGGAGCCGGCAGCATGCCGGGGAGGCCATGGAATGAGCCTGTTCTTGTTAAGCCAACGTGTTTGCAAGGGTCTCAGAGGATGCAACTTGCATGAGGCAGAGCTGAGTGCTATAGCCAGCTGGGCTCCGCAGTCACGTTCCCTTCAATTAGATCAAAAGTAATGATTGCCCCAGATCCACTTCCCTCTGGGCCTGGGGCCGTGGCCAGCGCCAGCTCTGGAGTGTGAGGAGCTGGCGAGGAAGATGTAGCAGCCAGCTCACAGGCTTGGGCTGGCAGTGGAAGCACTCAGCAAGCTGGATCCATATCCCAGCCAGTTTGGCCTAGCAGAGTATCCGGTGGGAGCTCCCTGATGGGGACCAGGACCAGCTGCCTGCTGACCACCTAGATCTGTAACTGTCCTGTCACCCATGTCCCCCACCCTTCTGGGCTGCTCCTGCCGTGGCACTCTTGGTCCCCTGGGCTGATCCCCTGCATCCCTCCTGAGGAGCTGCAGCCCTGCAGGCTGGCTGGGAGGGTGAGCTCACTGCAGTGGCACAGCACCAGTGCTGGAGTGCAGTGGGAGTTTGGGTGTTGGTATGGAAAAGAGTCAATCCATCGGCTGGGTGACAAGAGAGGGAAATCACAACCAAACCCTCATCCAGATTGGACTAAGAATAGAAACAGCCAGTGCCTGTGTCTTGGAGGGGATGAATCACCATGAGGGTGCTGGAGGGCACCACAGCAGGGTCAGGTTCACCAAGCATCCCTCCAGACTGTGGGGCCAGCTTCTCCCATGTGTAGACTTCACCTAGCTCCTGCTGTGTTCTATGGTGTGTCAGAGCCCTGACGTTGTAGAAAGCCCCCTGCTTCTGTGCTCAGTTATTTTGTCCATGGATGAGCCTCTTAACCTCTGCTCTCACCCAAACCTCCAGTGTCTCCAGCCGGTCTCCATCACTACTCTTTGTTATTGCCATCCTCTATACTGTTTACAATTAGTTTGGATTTTTCTTGATGTGTGTCCCGGACCAGACACAGGGCTCCCAAAAAGGCCTTGCCGCCAGCAAACGCTTCAGATGCCTCACAAATGATTCTCCTTCTCACGCAGCCCTGAGCAACGTTGTCCTTTTCACTGAGTTCAGTGCAGTTACAGGGCTGCCCGACATCCCATATTAAACTGATAGATCCCATATCCCAAATGAATGAGGTTTCTTCTATTTTCTCCTAACTCCCAGCTGCTTTTCCAAGCATCTGCCTGGCTGCTGGGCATCTGGAAACGCAGCTAACTGATAACTGCACAGATAACTGCACCTGCAGAACATGTCCTGCCTGAGGGTTCCACCCCTCTTCATGCCTTGTTTATCCACCTGGGATTGTCCTGGGATTTGGTGTTAAACTCAGACAAGCTGATGTTGCTGCCCACTGCTGAGCCAGGCTCTGTCCTGCCCTCCTGCCCTCCAGCTGCTCGCCCTCTGCTTGCTGGGCAGATTTGCTTCCCGCCCCAGCCCAGCTCTTGGCGCTTGTCCTTTTGAATTGTATCTGATTGTTTTCAGGCCATTTCTCCGATTTGTCAACATCATTTCGAATTCCAGTCCTGTCTTCCCTGGCACCCGCAGCCTCCCCCCATCATCTGAGTGTAGTACATGGGCCCTGTGCCAAGTCCCTGATGATCAGCATTCCCCTGGCTGGGGGCACAGGGGTAAGCAGGAGAGACTCCACTTTCCCAATCTGCTGGCAAGCCCTTGGCTGGCTCTGCCATCCTGTTGGCTTGCTTGCACCATGGCTAGTGAAGTCAACACTGGAGCCCAGGGCATTGTGCTTCTCCTGGACACATCCAAGGACTGAATGAGAGACCGTCAGGGGGCAGACAGACTCTAGCTGCATGTAGCAGGTGAAGGGTAGGTGAGCCCCACTACACACCACAGAGTCCCCCCATGTGGCCTCATGTCCCCCCAAGTGCAGGCACTCAGCCATAGGTGAGAGGCTCAAGTGTAGAAACTTGGAGACCTGCAGACATGTTGGCAAAGGGGCAGCACCAGTTATTCCTAGCTCATTCTTTGTTCTCTACCTCATGTGGTCTGAGTAGAAAGCAGTCCCTAAGCCCTACTGCCCAGCTTCCCAAGCCATGCTGCTCCCCCACTCCCTGCACCTCCATCCCAGTGTCTCTCCCAGCATGCTCTCTCTTCCAGAGCTCCCTGGCTGTGAAGCCATAGTCCTCCCCTCTCCATGGCTTGGAAAAGGCCTGCAGCTGGGGATGGGGCTTGTGCCATGGGTGCCACTCACTTGGGCACAGCTTGATCCCTGGCTGCACTCTAGCCTTGGGTAATTCTGCAAGGGGATGAGTCCCCAGCATCCATTTGCCCTTGCTGGGTGGACAGGCAGAAGCAGAGTACAACAGGAGAGGAGAGGCGGGAAAGGAGACAGGGGAGGACTTACCTCTTTAGCCACACAGAAGGGGATCATGCTGTGGGGATGGTGCTGAGACATGTCCCCAGTCCAGGTGGCAGCTGATAATGGAGATGGAGATGCCCAGAGAAAGCAGGGGTATGTGATCCCCTTGGTATGGGGGACAGAGTCCTGCAGGGAGCCAAGAGACAATCCTGCTCCCACGCCATGACTGCCCAGCTCTCAGGACACTGGGCTCCAGCTGGTCCCACACCCACACAGCTCAGTTTGCCCTGTACCTCAGGGTCTGTGCTTAGGGGGTGACCTGCCTGGCAGACCCTCCGTGCCCTCATGTCCCTCACCACCACAGCACCTCAGAGGTGCAGGCAGGGGCTACACACCCAGCTCTGCAGACCAAAGACCCAGGGCTGGCCATTGCCTGGCTCCATGGAAACTCCTTGCCACAGGATCAGGCCCTTTCTGCCCATGGTCCTTGCTGGGCCAAGTATCCCCCAGAGGGCCAAGGGTCCCTGTGGAAGCAACTGAGGTCTGGTGGCTGTGTGGCTGGGCACCTATGGTGGCAGCAGTGTTTGGGTCACCTGCCCAGCCCACTCCCACCTTGTCTTTCCGAGCTGGGGGTGCAGGGCTGGCACGTGCACGCTGCATCCCTTGGGCAGGGAGAAACAGGCGGCTGGGGCTGTGCGTGCTCCTTGCCGGAGGCAGCCTATCATGCTGTATTGACCCACACAGAGGCAGAAACATGTGTGCCATGCACAGATCGATGGGAAGATTGAAGATGCATGTGCGCTTGCCGGACGACTGGGGAAAGCTTTGCCGTTGGCATTGGCAGCACAGTGAAGGTCACGCTGACCTGCAGCACAGTCCCCGAGGAGAGGCGAGGCCTCTTGTCGCGCTCATGGGCGGCTGTCTCATCACTTGTCCTCCGGAGACCCCGGATTCCCTGCCAGGCACGCACCTTCTCAGCAGAGCCTTGTCTGCTGGAACAGGGCGGGGGGGGGGGGGTACTCAGTGCTGGGCTTGTTCTGGGGACAGGGAGCTGGTGTTTCCCCCACCACTGTGCCACCAGGGAGTGTCACAGAGGGTTGCTTGACTTGTGAGTGAGGGAATTGGTTCAGCCTTTTTAGCTGTGCAAACCCTCCATCACCAGCTGGTGAAACCAAGGCAGGAAGCTGGGAGAGATCAAAACTTGCTGGCAGAGGTGTTGTGCATTGGGAGCAGACAGACACAGGTGCCGTGTGCTTGGTGCCTCAAGGTGAACCCATCACCTCATGACTGAGCCACGCAGGCAGAGCCCCACTGCCGAGGGCAGGATGAGGCAGGAGGACACCCTGCTTCTCACGCTGCCTGCAGGGCAGTGCTGCCTGGGACAGTGCTCACGGTCGACGGGAGCATGCCCTGGAGGGAGCAGACCCCAGGAGGAGCAAGGGCTCGGCAGGGCAGGGCAGGGTGAGGGCTGCCCCGGCTCAGCGTTTCTAGCAGAGTTGGTCACTGCCTGTGGTGCCCCCCACTTCTTGTGCGCTGCCGTGGAACAATGAGGAGCAGCGGGGGCGGGAGAGAGGGAAGGGGGGCAGAAATGGAGCCGGAGGAGCGCATCCCGGGTGCACAGCGAGCGCAGTGGAGAGGGGGGAGGCGGACACTGTGGGGGGGTGGCGATACTGCCGCCCTTCTGGCTCGGGGCAGCGAGGAGCACGGCGGGGGCGGGGGGAGGCACGGGTAAGTGCACCCCTGGCTCCCGGTGTTCAGCCCCGCTCCGGCGGCGTCTCGCGGGCCGGATCCCTCCGGGACAGCCGGGGCCAGGACCGGGACGGCCGTGTCTCGGCGCTGGCCGCCGTGGGTCGCGGCGGGCCGCGGCAGGGAGGCGGTTAACGGTCAGGGAGCCGCCGAGGCAGGAGGAGTCCGCAGGCGGGCGAGCAGGAGGGGGCCGCCGGGCGAGCTGCCCGCAGGCTGCCCGCCCCCGCCGAGCCGCGCCGCGCTCTGCCCCGGGGCGCACGGGCCGGCGGGGCACGGCGGGGCCAGGCGGAGAGCGCGGCGGCAGCGGCGACGGCGGGGGACAGGCTTCGTGCCCCGCCCGCCACGGCACGGCTCGGCTCGGCACGGCTCGGCATCGCGCGGCGCGGCGCGGCACGAACGACTCGGCATCGCACGGCGCGGCACGGCTCGGTTCCGCTCGGCACGGCTCGGCTCCGGCAGCTCCCGAGCCATTCAAACAAGTGGCTCCGGCGGCACTTCGGGGCCGGAGCTGGGGAGCGGGCGCAGCGTGGCTCCCTGCCCCGGAGGCGCCGGGCCCTTCACACTGCCTCTTTTCTCTGACGCTTGCTCTTTATTTGACGATGAAATAATGTTGACATGTCTTGAATTATTAAGTATTCCCTGGATTTTATTAGCACATGATGCCTAAATGCTGCCTGTATCTGCTGGGGTCTTAACCAGAGAGGAGCGAAGGAGAGAGGCAGAGAGACAGAGCGAGGGAGAGGAGAGAGAGGGGTTTTTGACAGCTGTATTTGTGCTGATAAGCGAAGGCACAAGGAGACGATCGACTAGTGAGACAAGAGGGAAGCGGCGGCTCGGAGCTGCTGAGAGGGGCTGCGCTTCCCTCCCGAGACGGCTCGGCCCTCCCGGTGCCGTGCTGGGGCTTGGGGGGGACCCGAACCCCCTCCCAGCGCCTGGCCGGGCTCTCGGCCGGTGCCTGTGCCAGGGGGCAGCTCGCTGGCTGGGCACACCAGCTGCACGGGGCAGATGCCGATTGAGATCGTGTGTAAAATCAAATTTGCTGAAGAGGATGAGAAGCAAAAGGAGAAAGAAGAAGGGGACAAGGAGAGCCTGATCGAGGAGCCTGCCCGGCCCCGCTCCCGGGATCTGGCCACCTTCGCCAGCACCAGCACCCTGCACGGCTTGGGACACTTCTGCCGGTCGGGACGGCTGGGCGTGCGCCAGACCCTCTGGGCACTTGCCTTCCTGGCCTCGCTCGCCTTCTTCCTCTACCAAGCGGCCAAGTCAGCGCTGCTCTACCTGGAGCACCCCCACGTCATGGCCCTGGACGAGGAGGCCATCCGCGAGATGGTCTTCCCCGCCATCACCATCTGCAACATCAACCGCTACCGCCACTCGGCACTCACCGACGCCGACATCTTCCACTTGGCCAACATGACCGGGCTGCCCCCCAAGGACCGGGATGGTCACAAGGCCACGGACCTGCTCTACCCTGACCCCGACATGGCTGACATTGTCAACCGCACCGGCCACCAGCTCGACGACATGCTCAAGAGCTGCAACTTCAGCGGCGAGAATTGCTCATCCCGTGATTTCACTGTGGTGAGTGCACACCTGGCTCAGCTACCCCAGGGGCCCCGACCGGCACGGGGGGCACCCACCCGTCCGCGCCGCACCGGAGCAGGGCTTCCTGGCTCACTCCGGCTGCTGAAGTTTGCATCTCTCTCTGTTTGAGTTTCCCTCCAAGTTTCACATGGAGAGAGGGAGAGGATCCTCCGTGGGAGCTCTCAGCAGGGCTCTGCACCACAGGACTGAGCTGTCGGCAGGTCTGTGCCTTGAGGGGCTCACGGGCAGGAGCCGCGGTGGGTGAGCAGCAGGGTTCAGCTGTCCCCGGGGTGGGTGTGCAGCGGCCGGGGGGAAAGCTATGGCACAGAGTCCTGCTCCAGCCTGATCTTTCCCCGGGTCAAAGTGCCCTCCCGCAAGGTGCTTTACTCAGCGAGAGGGGCTGGAGCAGCGGGGCAGGCAGAGACCCCTCTGCACATAGGGGAACCTTCCCGCATTTGCGGGATTAGCACTGGGATGTGTGCAAATGTGGAGACTGCCGGCATTGCACACGCACGTGTGCACATGCCGAGCACAAATGCCGAGCGGCTCCGCTCTGGAGGCACGGCTACAGCCGGGCGAGCGGGGGGCTGCCCGGGGCTGCCCACTCACTGCCCGGGACTGGCAGCGGGGCCTCTTCCAAGCAGCGCCCAGTCTGCTCAGGCAGCGAGCCCCTGGCCGACCGCCGCCAGTGTGCAGCTCTCACCAATATTGAGCCTGGAATCACAAATCCCCGCTGTGGTTTGGGAAAATAAATGTGCTGAACGGGCGGAATACCTGATGGGACCCTTTTCAGACCTTAATGACTCTGGAAATGAGCCGCCTCTCTCCTACGGCTGCCAGGGGCTACTGCTCAGCTGGCTCCTGCGCTCTCAGGAGCTGTGCTGCCAGCCGGACCCCGCTCCGTGCCGGGGAGTGGGGACTGATGCCATGGGCTGTGCAGGATACTGGGGAAGAGAGGAGGCTCCGTGGGGCTGGAAATGGCTGATGCAGCATGTTCCGTTTCACTTCGTGCCCATCGGTACAACGCCTGCTCAATGTGCACAGTGATGCTGTCCCTGGGAAAGAGATGTTTGGGGGGGAGCTGCCCTGCGCGGGGGGGTGGTGGTGGCATGGGGCACTGCAATGGAGTGGGAAGGAGCGGGGGACAGCGGGGGGGCAGCCCCACTCCTGAGGATTTGCTGGGCTCTGTGCCTGCTCTACGGCAGCTGCTTGAGTTTGCCGAGGAGCAGTGTGGTTCAGCAGGGTTTGGAGCAGGAAGCTCCGGTGCTGGGCAGTCCCGCACGTGGCTTGCCCATGCTGCCTCCAGCCCTAGGATCCTCCTGGAGGATCCTGCACAGCTTTGGTTTGCGGGGGAGGCAGCGAGCCCAGCCTTGCGCTGGGCAGTGGCACGGCACGGCAATGGGATTTGGTGTGTGCTGAGCCGCACTGTGATGTTGGCAGGGCAGAGCTCAGGTGGATGGGGTGGTACAGGCTTCCCACAGCATGGACAGAGTGTGTGGCATGCGCTGTGCTGCGTGGCAGTGAAGGGTGACTGCCAGGACCGTCACTGGGACCCAGTTTCTCAGCGTGTGGCCGTGCAGGACCAGCTGGCCTGCCTACCTCATCTGCTTATGAGAATGCCCTGGGGATGCCCAGGCAGCCGGGCTCTGGTGTGCCAGCACCCTGCACTGGAGCAGGTTTCAGGCATGAGGATGGTCAGTGCCAGCTGACTCTGGGCTCATGGCCAAAGAAGGGGAGTATAGGGCTCCTAAATCCTCCACTCACCCTGTCCACAGCTCAACCTTCCCGGCCTTTCAGGCATCAGGGGCTGTCAGCAGAAAGGGGTCTACCTGTCACCTCCCACTTGCCTGGAGCTAAGGGGTGAACCTGGGGCAGGAGAGGCTGCAGAGATGGATGTGGAGAGGGATGGGTGAAGATGTGATACATCTCTCTGCCACATAACATGTCCCAAAGCCTTGCCAGGCAGCAGTGGGACCTGTCAAGGCATCACACCATTTGCAGCAGGAGCCTTCTACTCCTGTTCCCTAAGCCAAATCAGTCCCTTATGCCTCCTGGGAATGACTGAACACAGCACAGGCTTCTTGGCAGGAGGGTTGAGTCCCAGCTGTGGTGTGTAGGCTTGGGCACTCCTGTGCCTCATAGCTGTGGCCCCAGTGAAGGGGCACCCAGGCTGCTCATGTGGCAGGGAGCTCCAAGCTTTGTTGGTCCTCATGTGAGCCTTCATGTTCAGAAAGCTTTTGTACCCCCTCTGCTGTGGGTGAGTGTGTGAGTCACAGCATGTCCTAGCAGTGATGGAGGGCTCCCAGACTGCAGCACATCCTAATAGGGCAAATGGGGTCCCAGGGCACCCAGCCCACAGCGAGCAGCCCCTGTGGCAGAGGCTGTCCCCCAGCGATACTGGAGAAGGGAAGGAGCTTTCCCTGCAGCCATGCTTGCAGGAGTGCTGGAGTCTTTCCTTCCCTCTGGGCATGAGGTAGACTTTGTCCAGAGGCTGGAAGTTTTTCAGCACAAGAGTGGCCAAGCTGTGGGGCGGCCGCCGACTGCCTGTCCAGGAGCAGGAGCAGCGCCAGGGCTGGAGCATGTCCCCTCACGCTGCTGCTTGCAGCCCGTGCTCACACAATAAATAACTCGTGCGGATCCTTTAAGTAAGAGCCGCGAGTGGTAAATGATCTTCCCCTATTCAACGTCACAAATCCACATTCTTTATGGGACAGCAAATTAAGAAACTATCGGGAAAAAAAAAATCCCCAGCGTAAGCATCTTCCATGTAATAAAGCCCGGCTGGGCTGTAAATCTCCCCAGCGGCAGGGACAACCCTGAGCCGCAGCGAGGCTCCCTGCAGCCCCGCTGACAAATGTGCCCCCTGTGCCGGCTGCTAGAGGGCCGTGCTGGAGCCCTGGCAGAGCCTCTTCTGACCCCACTGAGCTGCGCCGTGCCCCGCAGCCCCCCAGTCTCGGCTGTGCCCGGGGGCACTGCCCAGTGCCCGGCGGCAGTGTCCGATGGATGCCTTGGGGAGGGTGCCGGGCGCGGAGCGCTCCTGGCTGGGCGAGTGCAGCTGCGGAGCTGAGGGTGCCGGTGCAGGAAATCAATGGCACTCTGTACATGCCATTCAGCAGGAGCTTAGGCAGTGTCCCCGCGGGGCTGGGGCTGAGCTGCCGCGGGTGGTTTGCAGCCACTTTAACCTGCCTGCCTGGCACCCCGGTACAGCCACAACCCGAGGCCAGTTCTGGCCGTGTCAGTTGGCACTGAGGGAAGAGGGAGCCCTCCCGACAGTGCTTTGGGGATGGGGGGACAGGCAGATGGGGTGTGCGGGAGTTTGGGGGCTGTGGGAAGAAGTGCATGGAGGGGGCCCCCTCAGTTGGCAGCAGCATCCCGCCTGTTCGCCGGCAGTGGCTGCGGCATGAGCCTCCGCTCGCGGCCGGGCAGGAGCCCAGTGCCTTTCTCAAAACCTCATTCGTTGTCAAAAGCCTTTTGTTTGTGATGTGTGGCTGCCGAAGCCAGTTGTGCCGGGGCTGGAAGCTGGGGGGGAGCAGGGAGGTTGCTGAGAGCTGGCAGTGCCTCTCTAAGCTGGCACCGGCCCCGGCTCTCCAAGTGAGGCCTCCTGCCTGCCCGGGGTGTGGGCAGTGTGAGGGGTGTCCCCAGCACCCCATGCAGACCCCAGAGGGGGAAGCCCTATGCTGAGATGGGCAACATCCTCAGCTGCATTCCACATGCACACAAGAGATCTGGTTCAGGGGATCCTGGTTCAGCTGTCGCCTCTGCCTCCTCCCAGCGAGGCTCTCCCCCTGTTCCTGACATGGCGACTCTTTGACCTTTCCACCATAATCGCACTTAATAAATGTCACATTTTCAGCCTATTTTTACTGGGTAAAAGAGCTGGACTGGCTGTTCTTCACCTGCCCTGCCCTGCCTGGTGCCTGCTCAGCCCCTGGCATTCAACCACTCCGTTTTCCCTGTACTCCTGTGCAGGGCTGGGGGCGCCCCAGCTGCTCAGTGGGCTCCAGGTACTGCAGAACCTGCCCTGGTTGGGGCACAGAGTGGCTCTTGGGTCTCAGCACAGCATTATCCCCTTCGGAGGGTGGCATGACTGTGACTGTGATGGGTGTCCTGCCATGCCTGGCTGGGCTGAGGCAGGTGGTGTCAGTGCCCAGAAGAGGCTGGAGCACCCTCACAGGTCCCACGCCTGTGGGCTGCTCAGCTGAGCTCATCTGTGCCCATCTGGGTCACAGCACCCCTCTCACTGCATCCACATCCTGCAGCCCCAGCCCAGAGCCTGAGCCAGCTACCTGGGGGCTCACACCCCATCTGGAACCCTCCATCCCCACAGTCTGGCCACCATGCCTGTGCATTTCCAGGCCTGTGTCCCGGGTGGTGCAGACATGTCGTAGGTTGGCTGTGCTTCTGTCCGGAGCAGCGGCAGCGGCATCTCCAGCGCTGTTACACATGAGCCGCCTGGGCACGGCTTGAGGCGCTGTTTGTGCCAGAAAACGGGGGACTTTAATGCAATTCGTTGCCATTTAATTTTACACAATTCCTGCTGCTTAATCCGCTGAGAAATGCTAATTTATACAATTCACGTCTAAAAATAAATGTCAGTCCAGCAGCTCCCAGCAGCGGGTAGCTGCTCCCACCAGCCCCCACCGAAGCCTTCTGCAGGGACCCCAGTCTGGAGCCCACCTTGCTCCCTGCCAGCCATGCTGCTACTCCTTGTCCCAGGTGCTCAGGCTGTGGCAGCAACTGTGTGGATTTGGGGATAATGGGATTTTGGGACACTGTGGTGGGAGAACAAGGGGCTGGCTGCACCTAGGAGTGTCACTGCAAAGCCCCTTATGACAGTGGGGCAGGGTGACAAGAGGACGAGTAGGTGTCTTGGCAATCTGACTCTTCTTTCATACGGTTGGAGAGACATTATTGGTGTGGGGGTCATGAGGTGTCTTTGGGACCAGTGCTTCCTCATGGATTCCCCCAATAAATCTGAGTGCAGCCCCATGTGCAGCTGCCCCCTGGGCTGTGGCTGAGGGTGCATGGAGCAAGAGGAGTGCTCCGGTGCAAAGGCCTGGCATGTAGTCACCTGGGCTGCACATAGGTCAGGGCAGGTGCCACCTGGTTTGCAGGCATTAATTGATCACAAAGTGCCATTAATGAACATAGGATGGGAGGGAAGCGTGCACCCCTCCTGCCTGGGGAGTGGGGATGCATCATTAGGTCTCTGAGGAGGCTGGTCTGCAGGAGACAGTGAGGGGGCCAGATCGTGGGGACAAGGCTGGGAAGAGCCTATACTGAGCTCCCAGATCCCTGCCTCTTGCCCTTGAGCATCTCTGTACCCTGCTGCCCTCCTCCCCAATGCCACTGCCCCAACCATCTCACCCCCATTGCCTCCCCTTCCCCACCCCTTTGCTGAGCAGACCCCCATGCCACCTCCCTACAAGTGGGGTGGCACTGGCACCAGTAGCCACACTGAGGAAAGGGTGCCAGGGCAGTGGGGTGGGCATCAAGGGCCATGGCCGTGGGTGCCAGCTCCCTGCAGGAGGGGAGTGGGGGAGCAGGGGGGTGCGGAGGCGACGCAGCGGGGGAGCAGAGATGCTGGAGGAGCCGACGGCTTTCCCACCGTCTCCCTGATTGAGATCGGATCACCGTGAGCATAAAAAAGCTCTCTTCATAATTATATTTAATGAATTGACTTTAAAAGCTCTTATGCTCTTATCTGGGTAATTTAATATCACACACTTAATAAGCCTGTCTCCGATACGGGGGGAGCCAGCGGCCAGGACGCCCGCGCCTCGCGTGTCTCCCCAGGGATGTGGGACGTGCCGTGAGGCTGGGCCCACATACCAGGCTTAGTGGAGGGGGACGCTGCTGCCCCCGGGGCCAGGGCACCCGTGGGGTGACTGTGGGGCAGTGCCCCTCCAGCACTGCTGGCTGCAGAGGGGGCTGGGCACCTCCGGTGGCTGCGGGAGGGATGGGGACAAGACACACACAGGGGATTGGCTCCAGGAGCTGGTGCTTGCTGGTGCCTGGGGCCACAGGGCTGTGAGACCATGGGGCGATGGGAACATAGGGCAGTGGGGCTGACAGGGTGCAGGGTGATGGGGGGCGGGGTTCATGGGGTGCCGCATGGCTGGCTGGGCATAGGGCAGGGCTGGCTGGGGTGCAGGTGCCCTGGGCCAGCACCATCGTTGGATGCCATGTGGCCCCATGGCTGAAGAGCACTGCTGTGACCCTGTCCTTTACGCCAGTGGCAGGTGTGGCAAGGGTCCCATGGACAGCACTGGGGACAGCCATGGGTCAGAGTGCACCACAGGTTCCATCCAGCGCCATGATGCTGTTAGATCCCTTTCTCCTTCTGGCTCCAGCCACCTGGGGTAGTCAGCTGGGATGTCATGGAGGTAAAGGAAGGCTTGTCACCACGGCTTCTGCAGCTCTGTCCCTCCCCCCTCCCTGCAAGCCCTCCCCCCCGGGCTCCCGGAATCCCAGAAGGGGTGTGGGCTGCCTCCTGCAGGCCGGCATTGCTGCAGCCCCAGTAGGAGTCTGCGCACCCCCCCCCCTCCCCCCCCACCTCCCCGCGACCCATCACTGCGTGCAGGCGGGCGCCTGCGGCGAGCCGGAGGGAAGGCTCTGCCATATGGAGCCAGGGGCCCTGGGGACTGCAGGAGCCTCTGTGTGGGCTGGGGCTGGGACCTGTGTCCTGTGGCCATGGGGGCAGAATCCTCCACACCAGACCCTAACTGGGCAGTGGGGTGGAAAGCCACTGGCCAGGCTTGTGTTCTCTTCATGTCAGAGTTAGAGCTGCTGTGAGCTGGCCTGTCCCCCCTGCCTGGCACCATGTCCCCAGTCACCCTGCATCCCCGGGTCCCTGATTCCCAAGTGATGGAGGACAGAGCAGCATCTCCGAGCATCCATGACTGTGCTGCCCCAGGACCAGTGTCAGGGACAGGGTCACAAGGGCAGGGTGAGTGGTGTTGGGCAGCCATCCCCAAGCTCTGGAGTGCCTGGCAGTGCCGGCTGCCATCCTGGCACTTGGTGCCAAGGCTAGGCGGGCTGGAGGGAGGCACGTGCCAAGGTTGTGGGGCAGGGGAACAAGGACACAGCTGCCACCTGGCCCTGTGGGGGCACTGGGGGACAGCCCCAGGCAGAGCGGGGATCCCAGCTCCCCACTGGGGCATGGGGCAGCCGTGCCGGGTCTCCCTCCATAAGGGAGTGTCTGGAGAAGGAGGTTTACGGAGCTGCACTAAGTGACGCAAATGGTTTGAAGCCCATAAAGAGAGACGGTTTTATGTAAGACGACTATATAAAGCTCTGCTGTTCTGCCATTGATGAGATATAGGCCTTTATTTATAGAAGGCAATGTTTGCGGTGCGAGTGCTGAAAGCCAGCCAGGGACCCGCAGATAGGGCGTAGAGTCATTTGACATGCAGCTGCCGTCGACACTGTTCACACATTAAAGAAAAAAATTAACAAGTTTGCAGCCAGTCAGGTGGAAAAAACAATAATTGTCGAAAAACGTATTTCCCCCTTTTTCCAATAACAAATAACTGGAACGCTGTTGGGGAGGCTTGAGCGTGCTTTCCCTCTGGGAAAGGATGGGCTGAGGCTCCAGCCAGGCTAGCGGATGGAGTGGGCAGGGGGAGGCAGACAGGGTGGGATGAGAGCCCAGACAGGGGATGCTGCCACAGGGTGGATGTCCCTGCCTAGGCATTTATATGTCCATGACTGGAATAACAGGCCCTGCAGACAGGGATGAAGGCACCAAAAGCTCAACATGGCCATGGGTGTGCTGGGGGATGAGGAGGGGGGACAAACAGCAGGAGCTGAAGATGCTCAGTACATGAGGGGCTGTGGACCAAATCCCACTGGATTTTCCTGCCTGGCCCAGCATTGTCTCTCTGCACCTGCACACACAGGGATGCTCTGAGGGTATTTCTTAGCCAGATGTGGCTGGGTTTTTACCGGAGAGCATGCAGCCAGTCCCTGTGGTCAGAGCGCCCTGCCAAATTCTGTTTCATGCACGAAAGGAGGAAAACTTCCCATGATTAATTGTGCAACAGGGGAAAACATGCATCTCTAACCTGCTCCTTGCAGGTCGCTGGCTTTTTCTCCCAGGCACTGCCCCAACATTCAGCCAAGAGAGGGTGCAAGGGCAGGAGGGTGCTGACACCTCTGCCATGTCCTGCCCTGTCCTGACTCTGCCATGACCATGAAGGGTCCCAGCAGGGAGCAGTCAGGCTCAAGGTCAAATAGCTCCCCTGCAGCTCCCTGCACTGTTCTGTGGATGGCTGTCACCTGCTTATGCTGCAAAGCCTTCCCCAATGCCCCAGTGCGCTGTGCCTGGCACAGGCAGGGCTCTGCCAGCCCCATCACCCACCACGCCACCATTGTGCCAGCAGCAGGCAGGAGCTGAGGGTGGCAAATGGCCCCGTGCTGCTGGGCTTGGGTCGGGGGTACTGGACCTACACCCTGATGCACTGGGACTCAGGGCTCCTGCTCTGTCCCCAGGAGATGTCACTGGCTGCGTGGCTGCTTCTCCCCTTTCACCCTCGTGAAGCCCCTCTGCAGATGCCCTTCAGATCACTTGGCCCATCTCTGGGCCCTCAGACAGAAGCCCGAGCACATTCTGCAGATGATGAGCATCAGCTGAGCTCAGCTGGGCTCAACAGGTTTTCTTCCATCAGAACAAAAGGTTCTCACCTGATTGCAGCTTGGAGAAGGTGAGTGCAGGAGGAGCTGGGGAACAGGAAAGCCAGTGGCCGGAAGAACCTGTGGTCGCTGTGTTCCAGTGGCACGGGGGTCGGGGACCTCTCTCTGTGTTGGAGAGCTGAACCAGGCTGTCCCCTGCCCACGATGGCTGGGCAGGCAGGGAGCAGGGGCTGGGGGACACACTGGTCACTGCTGGCTGCCAGCTCTGGGATGTGCATGGCAGGAAGGGAGAGGAGGCACAGCCTTGTCAGAGTAGAGCCTCTGATTAATCACTAACTGCCGGCCCTCCAGCCAGCAGCTCATTAGCAGTTTAATTCGCAGTGCCCGGCATGCAGGAGGGCTGTGCAGCTCTGATTGAGCTGGATGCACTCATCTGGGCAGCTGCAATCAGGTGGTGGCCCCCCCACTCTGGTCACAGTCACAATCAGTGGCCACATGCCCCGTGTCTGGGGTGGGCTGGATAGCAGGTGCTGCAGGTACCGCAGGTGATGCAGGTGTTGCAGATGCTGTAGGGTCCTGTGGTCAGACAAGGGTGAGACACATCGGTGGCAGTGGCTACAGGGAGCTTGTGACAGTGCCAGGGGCTGGAGATGTGCCCCTGTCTCCCCCTGTATCCACTGGTAGTCTTGCTGTGCCTGGAGTGTGGCGGTCCCCGTGGTGTCATGGGGCTGGGAGCTGCTGTCAGCCGTGTCAGCAGCTGTGGAGAGGCACTGTGCTTGGCTGCATGAGGATATGTCACCAGCCTGTCATCTCTGGGGTCAGTGACACCCTGCATATCCCTGTATTGTCCCATCCCTCTACCACCTGCACCCACACCCACAGGGCAGTAAGGTGAGAGCTGCAGTCCCTGCCTGCATCCTGGTGTTCCTGCCACCATCCCAGGTACTTTGCTGCTCTGGCTCATCTTCCACCCAGACCCCCTCACTAATGGGAGAGGGGAATTCACCTTGGCCATGGGAGCAGGGCAGGGGCAGGAGGAAACTGAGTGTTCCAGGAAAGAGGCACTGTCTGTGGATGCTGCCTTTCTCCCATGGACCTTATACTCCATCTGGGCATGCAGAGGTGGGCACTGCCATGCCTCCCAGCTGCCTGGGGGTGTTTGCAGCTCAGCCTTATCCCTTTGCCCTCCAAAACCTGCTGTGTCCTTCACTCCCAAGCCACTGTCTCCACAGTTTCTTCACAGCCCAAGGACTGAGGGAGAGACCACAGCAGAGAGAAGCATCTCCATCTATCTTCAATGCTCCAGTGGCTGGAGCTGGGCAGGGAAGAGGCTTGCAGGTCCCCACTGTGGTAGGGCAAGGGGGGCTAGGGAGCATGAGGGAGCAAGTCAGGGGCCATGCTGGGGCTATGACTCCTACAGAGGAGGCAGAGCTGGCCCAGCATCTGGTGCTGCTGCCCCCAGGAAAAGCTTGGAGCAGCCTGCCTTCCCGAGCAGCATGGGACTGAGGACACTATGCAAATCCAGCTTAGATTGATACAAGTATTAATTATGTCCCATCAGCTCAGCTCTTGCCCGGCAAGCCAGGGCACTGGGTCGTGCCGCAGCTTGTGTAGGAAAGATGGATTTGCACTGGCAGTGTGTCCCCTATGCCTGTTCCCCTGTCCACAGCCTGCTGCCACCACCCTGCTGTGACTGTGGTGTGCCGTGCCAGGCCAGCCTGGCTCTCCCAGCCCCATGGCACTGCCTGGCTCAAGGGTGAAGTCATCACTGAGCAGGGAGGTGAGCAGTCTGAGGCAGGAGCAGTGTAAGTGCTGTCAAGCAGTCTTACATGCCCAGCTCTGAGGTCCTGCTAATCAAAGAGTGTCTGCAATTACATGTGCTAATTATGGGCAGGGGTTCACAGTAATTCCTGTCCTGCTGGTATGACACTGGTCACACCAAGGTGCATTACTGCTTCATGAGGACAGGAGGAAATAACCAGGACTGTTCAGGTTGCTCTCCTGGCCCAGGATATGGTGTATCATAGCCAGGCCTCCTGCCCAGCTGCTTCCCATCCCATCCTTAGCCCATCCCCATCCCATTCCACCCTACTCTGCCCCATCCTCATCCCCATCCCATCCTGTTCTGGACATGGTACAGCACGTACAGTGCCATAGGTGGAGCCCTGCATGTGTGGCCATGACAACTGCTCTGTCCCCAAGCACCTGGCTGATCACATCTCAGTGGAGCTTCTTTTCAGAGGGAGTTTTTCAGGCTCTGACCCCCCTGCGCTGCCGCTGCTGCTCTGACATCCTGTTTCCTTATCGCTTGACATGACCTTAATTAACTCCCTGTGCTGATAATGCTCTGGGCTTCTCCTCCAGGAGCTGTATCTCAGCATTGTGTCCTGCCTCATCCTCTTATGGGCCACTGCAGAGACTGCACAGGCAGCCTGGAGCATGGGGGAGAGAGGGATGCATGGTGCAGGCAGGGCAGGGCACTGATACTGGGGTCACTGGGATGACATGGAGTGGATGGGACAGTGCTGGAGCCAGGGGATTGGTGCTGCATTGAGGGCTTCAGGGAGATGCTGACCTGGTGGAGATGGCTGTCATGGTATAGAGGTGGGGGTTCTGGCAGGAGGGGGGACTGTGCTGATGCCCAGGCAGGGTGGCAGAGGCAGTAGTGCCCATGGCAGCAGCATCCATCCCAGGCTCCAGAGGTGCTGTGCCCTAGCGTGGAAGAATCCTGGCTCTCCTTGCACTGTTTGCAGGGGGGCTTGGGGGGCTGAGCTTGCAGGGCCCCCCACCCCTGGGAGCTGCCTGACTGCCCAGCTGCCCCTCCACTGCCTGCCCTAGTGGATTGAAATGCTGGCATTGATGACTTGTAGCCACTTTATCTCCCGTGCTTGGCAAATATTGGCAAAGAGGAAATGTTTCAATAGTGAGGTTTGCCGATGGGAATCTCGGTGTATGATCCCACCAGTTCCATGCTGTGTTACAGCACAGCTTCCTCTGAGGCAGCTGCTCACCAGGTCTGAGCCTGGCATGGGCACCCTCTGGGGCCCATGGGGCTGTTTCCAGCACCTTTTCCCCACAGAGTGGTTCCCAGCAGGATGCTGTTCTGAGCTTACCTGTGTTGCAGGTCATGTCTCCTCCTCCAGCACAGGAGCAGGGCTCTGGAGCAAGGTCCCTGATCAGGGCTCCTGTCACCTGCAGGTAACTTTGACCTGGCAGCAGTCAGGCCAATGCCATGAACCCTGCAAAATGCAAAAGTTGCAAAATGCTCTTAGACCGTCTCCTCCCAGCTTGCAGCCACACAACCCTCATCCTAACTCCTATTCCCCAAAACTTTAGTCCTGCCTGTCTCAGGTGCTCAGCTCCCAGGCCCACAGCCCAGGCAGCAGTTAGGATGAAGAACCAGCTGTTCCTGGGGCATGATTGGGCAGGGTGCATTTTGTCCCCTCTGCTCATGCTGCCTGCAGACACAATGGGAATTGTATTTTCCTGAAGCTGGGCATGCAGTGGACACCACAGGCATTATGGAAAGTGTGTACAGATACACCTGCTCACAGCATGTGATATATGGAGTGCTGGGAGCAGCATACAGTCCTGGGAACGAGGTGCTGAATCCAAGCAGAGGCAAGGGGAAATGGTCTGAAGAGAGGAGATGGGAGTTGCCAGTGCTGCTCCCCTTTGTGTGAGAGGCAAAGGGGTATGAGGAGGGGAGAAGGAGGTCCCCAGCTGCAGGGGCAGGTTGCCTTACCCCGTTCCTGCCAGGACACATCCCTGCTTCCACAGCAAGCCCTGGGAGCTGGGACGAGTCAAAGAGGACAACTGAGGAGCTCCTGCAGGTGTCAAGGACCAACACATGGGCAATGTGACCCAAACACGCAGAAGAAACAGATGCCTTGGGGGTCCTGAGACCCACGCCCATCTCCTACATAGCGAGCAGAGATGTGGGTATAGGGATAGAAGGATATGGGCTGCAGGGATGTCCCTGCCTGCCAGTGCCCGCACCTCTTCCCCTCCCCGGCAGCCCCAAGGAGGGAGCCCCTGTCAGTGCCAGGGTGCGGGGGCTCTCTTGATCAGCCCCTCCGCCCGGGAGCACCCAGGCTGGGGAAAGCCAACCCCTATCATGTTTGTTCCATTGATTTAGCGCCGCGGAGAGGGTTTAATCAGCCTTTAGCCTGCACGCTCCAGCATTAAGAACAAATCCATTAGCCACGAGATAACCACAAAGGGTTGCGCTGAGGCTGGATGAGGTCCCAGCGCCTTCAAGATGCAAATTGGCAATCAAAGATCAAAGCCGTGCAGCTCCGTAATCTCTGCTAAAAGGGCTCAGCTATTAACGAGCCCTTTCCCACTGAGCTGTGATCACCCCACTTCACTAGGGCTCCCTCTGTGCTGTCAGGTTACACCATCATCCCGAATGGCCTCCTGGCCCCCAGGTCCCCTGGGCTGGCCCTGGGGAGGAGAGTGCATCCAGGCCTCAGGCTGTTTGTTTGCATGTTGTTTCCTTCAGTTCTGACACATTGGAGTCAAATTCGTGTTGTCGGAGAGAGCAGAGCTCACAGCAGTGTCGGGGGTCAGTGGCTGGAGGGGAGGAGAAAGGGAAGAGTGGGAGCTTGGATGGGGTAGGGTGGTGGGAGTGCTGTGTGGGGCTTACATGGTGACTTCAGAGATGGGGAGGACGCTGGCAGGTGGCTACCCCTCCCGCTGCTCAGGGATTTGTACTGTTCCAGCCCCTGACTGGTTGCACCAGGTGGCTCAGGGCAATCCCTGCTGGCCCCAGGGAAATCAGTGGTGGGGAGTGTGGCGTGGGGGCAGGCAGCAGGGAGTGGGTGAGGGATCATGGCACGGCAGAGTATTTTGGGGCCAAGTTCCCCTTTTGAGGGTATTCCTGCTCATCCCACGTCACCCTGGAGCATGCATGGGATGCACAAAGCCCTGGTTCCCACAGCCACCCTGCCAGCTTCTGCACAGTGCTGAGTTCAGGCTGCAGGATGCAGTCTGCCCCCCACTCCCTACCCAGACCATGTTGCCTGTGGTGGCTCCACACATGGCTGCCCCAGCAGCCCCGTGAGTCCCAGTCACCCCACACTATGCAGGAGCGCCGCGAAGCTGCCGAGCTGTGACAGGAGCTGCAATGCCAGCACTGTCAGCAAATCTGTGGCAGCACAGATGTGTGCTCTGCTCAGCATGGTCCAGCTCAGGGACCAGTATCCCACCCGCATCCTGCTGAAATGGTCAGAGAGCGTGTGAGGCACCCTGCAACAGGTGGGCAGGGAACCCATCAGCCCCGGCAGCAGGGAACAGAGGGCCATGTCTGGCTGACCTTTCATCTGGGGATCCACTCTACTGGCAACTGCTCACTGAGTGCTGCTCGTGCCCCTTACAACAGTCCCCAGCAGGCTGCACAGCCTTGCAAGAGCAGCAGGCAGTGAGGTGCTGGCACCTCAGCCAGGGTGACAATAAATCTTATCGGTGTAAGCCCATCCATAGGCAGGATAAACCCCCGTGACAACCCTGCAAGAGCAGAGGCTTCATCTTCACCGTGTCAGTGCTGTGGATATACAGATAAATGCCACGGCTGGAGGGACCCCCTCCCCTCCCGCCTAACCCTGCCCTGAGGCTGCGGGAGCTGCCAGGTCCAGGCTGGTGTGTCCCAGGGACAATGGCCATGGTGTGCCTGGTGGGAAGAGTGGCCTGGTCTGGCACTCGGCACGGGGACACCTGGATAGGTGAGGCTGGAGGGAGGGAGGCGGCATTGTCCTGCCTGCTGTCCTGGCTCTACTCTGTTCTACATGCACCGTCCCATGGAGCCCTGCACCCTCCATACGCCCATGGGGGCTTGGGTATCGTGCAAGCTGGACCACCGGAGTTCAGTGATCGGGAAACGTGTGTCTGAGTGTGTGACACTGGCAGCGTGTCCCCGAGGCCATGTGACAGCGCCTGGCTCGAGCCAGCATGCTTCGTGGGTGCAGCCTGTGTGCCCATCCCCGCATGTTCCCCCCCTCCCCGCTCCGGCCGGGCAGCGAGGGGTGCGGTGGTGCCAGGAGCGGAGGCTGCTGAGCGGGGCGGCAGACGGCATCCCTGCCCCGGGCCCCGCTCCTCGGCTCAGCTCCCCCATCTCCCGGCAGCCGTGGGAGCAGTAATGAGATGGAGCAGCAGAAGGACGGCGAGATAAGGCTGCCTGCGCTGCCCCAGCAGATTAAACGCTGGGATTAAGCAGGCGGTGCCAGCTCTGCTGCCTTTTTATCTCGCTGCTTCTCCCCTCTTATTCTCCCGCAGTCGATAGAGAACGGTCTCCGAGCTGTCAGCAAAGGAAATTGCTTGTTAACCCTTTGGGGACAGGCGGCAGAGCTCCCTGTACGGTTGCTTTCAAAGAGAAGCGGTCCCCGGGGGATGCGCTGCCCGCGGAGCCAAGCGGGGATGCGGGAACACCTCTCTGCAGGGCCCCGCATGCTACGGAGAGCAAGACAGGGCCGGGAGTGCCCAGGATCTGCAGCCAAAAGCCACCAGCGCCCAAGCAGCACCATGCAGAGGCACTGATGTACTGGGGCTCCTGCGGGGTGACAACAGTCGAAGAGCAGACGCTGCCTGAACAAAGGAGCCCCGGGGACATCGCATACCCCCCTTTCGGGTATCCTTGATGTTCCCTGCTTCCTCCAGCCTGCAAGATGTGTGGGCTCAGTGCTACACCTCTGTGAAACCACAGGGCTGGGGATCCTTCTCTGGTCCTGAGGACAAGTGGCACGGGCCAGCTGTGTCTGCACAGTACCGCGCATGGTGCTGGATCTCCTCCAACTGCCAAGGGGAGCCCGCTACCCAAACCCATCATTATTGCTCTGTGTATGTGAGTGTTTTGTTAGGTTTGCAGCAGCGAGGCTGAGCTGCAGCCCATCCCAGTGCTTATCCGTAGCGTGCTGTGCTGTGTGCCCGGGAGCAGCGTGCCCGGCGCGGGGGTGTCTGAGGGTGGGAAGCCGGCTGGAGAGCGCCGGAGGGTGCACAGAGTGACGGCAGGATTGCTGCTCAGCACAGTCCAAACCCAAGCTAGGGAGTATGTTAGCAGCTCGACAAACTCGTTCTGGCATTTTTGGGGGTGCAGCTTTGGTGCAACCTTTCCCGTGGGGACCCTGAACACCTCCTGAAGCAGGAGGCAGAAACATGGGGCAGAAACCTTCTGCAGCTCCAGCAATCCCACTCGTACTAAGGGAGAGACCAGGGTAGGTAGGCAGCATGCTCAGCAACTCAGAGGGGTTTTCCGGCTGCCGACAGGATGAAGTGGACTTCCCCAGCCCCTGCCCCCTCATCTCACTGATCCTACCCGCCCTCCCCCTCGCATCCCTGCCCTGCACTGCAGCATGCCTTTGCTCTTGGCACTTCATCTTCTGCAATTCCCTTGGTGTTGGCACCTTCACCTGCCCAGGTGTCGCTTTTGGTGGATGCTTGAAAATGAAAACAAGCTGTATGAAAGCACAAGCTGCCGGGAGATCTTCAGGGAGCAGGTTAGCCCCGGTTGGGGCAGCGGTCCCGACCGGCTTGGGATGCTGCCCTACAGCTGCTGTAGAATGAGGGGGAGAGCAGTGTGCAAGCCCTAGGCAGCCAGGGCTGAGGAGCTGGAGCTGATACTGTGCCGGGCAGCCGGGCTGCGAAGGCAGGCAGAGGCTGAATCGGGAGAGGAAACCAGAAGCGATTGGCACATGAAGGCTGGCAGGCTGGAGGCTGCGAGGGGATAGGATTGCTGTTTATAAATACATCAAGGGAGTAAACACAAGGGAGGAAAGAGAGCTATTTAAGCTAAGGGACAATGCTGGCATGAGAACAAATGGTAAAAACTGGCCATGAATAAATTTAGGTTGGAAATGAGTGAGATTCTGGGACAAATTCCCCCCAGGAGCAGCAGGAGTAGAAAGCACAACTATATGATGGCACTTTCTCTGCTACCAGAGGCTGTCATGTGTGTGCAGTGTGCTGCCATGCCTGTGCAGTGAAGTCAAGAGGTGAGGAGCTGGGGCCCCCAGCTACTCCCCTCTGTGTCAAGCCACCCTGGCTCCTTGTGGCATGGGCAGCACAGTTCTCTCCAGCTTCTGGCTTGGCCAGTGCAGGACTCCTGGGGCTATGGTTTGCAGGGAGAAGTCCTTCTCTGGCACACAAGTTTGGGCATGCTGTCACAGATGCTGATACTGAAAGGTGGATGGTGCCAATGTCCCCCTGCTTTAATAGTCACTGGCAGTGCCAGGGCAGATGTGCTGGGAGGGTGTCCTTGCCTATGTGCACCCCTCTGCCTTGCACTGCATCCCCATGCTCCTGACCCACCAGGAGCAGGAAGCCCTGGTCTAGATCCTGCCTGTTCCTGGGGACATGGGTTACACACAGTCCCTGATGCAGCAGCCTGGTTGTGACCTGCTTGCCCTGCCCTGTGCTGGGGCTCAAGTGTCCCCCACTGCTCTGCCTGGCCAGCGGCACAGCCTGCAGCACAGCTGAGCAATTGATATTCCAGCAGCGAGCCTGCTTGGCATGAAAGGGGCTCTGCCAGCCCCACACGCCCACATCTCCACTGCTGGCTCAGGCCTAGCCAAGGGGACTCAGCTGGCAAGGGCTGTCCTGTAGCACAGAGAGAGGCACAGCTGCAGTGGCAGTAGGGGTTCTGGCCTTTCTGGGATATGCCTGCAGCAGCCTCTGGCCCCCTTGCCCCACACTGTTTTCCCTCTTCCTTTGGAGGCAGGTCAGGGAGCTGCAGGAGATATTCCAGAGCTTAGCCCTTCACAGGATGTGGGAAACAAGAAGCCTAAACCATCACTTGTGTGTGCTGTGCCAAAGGTGCCCGGCTCTGTTTGGGCTGAGGATGCAGAGCCTGGTGCCCCATGGAGGCAGCAGCCCCAGACCCCATATGCAGGGTTGTGTCCTGCAGGAGGCATCCCAGCAGCTCCGTGTGGGGCAGGGGGCTGCACTGATGGGCTGCCAGTGTGGGAGATGGTTGTGCTACTGCCAGAGAGCTGGGGTCGAGCCAAACTGGCACCGTTCCTCAAATCCTCCTGGGAGCGGGGAAAGGAAATGGTGCGACCATGCATGAGAAGAGACGTTTGCAGTGGCAAAAACATCCCACTGGCTCAGAAAATTGCTGCAGAATCGGGCTTGAAATGAGTTGAAATTGCTGAATCCAAGCGGATCTCATATCCCGGGCAGTTGTAATGCTGGCGTCAGCGCTGCGGCTTCCCTCCCGGGGCACCCAGGCGGGGCCTGGCTGTGCCGTGCGGGGGGAGCGGGCTGCTGGGTATGGGGGGGCTGCCTGGGGGGGGCCTCTGGCATGGTGAAGGACTCCAGCAGAGCTGGGATCTGGGGCTGGGATGGCCACAGTGGGGGCAGAAGCAGAGCAGGAGGCAGGGTGCATGGATGTGCCACTGCCCCAGCTCTACCAGTGCCATCCCAGTTTGGCCCCAGCTCCTGTGCCATGTCTCCTGTCCAGGAACATCCCTGTGCTCCAGCTGCCTGCACTCACTCAGGAAGCAGTATTTCCAGTCTGGGAGGCTGTTTTCCTTTATGCCACAGCCTTGCCCATGTTAATTTGCTTTCTGGGCTTTGGTACCTGGAGATGACCCTCAAGGTTACCCCTGGGCTGGCATCCCCACCAAGTCCAGGGTGGGCAGCACTCTGGTGTCTTCCCATTCCTGTCCCCATCCCCATTATGCCCCAATGATGACAGTTCTCAGGGGTGCTTCTACGCTGGAGTGATCGCTCCTGTGTGGTTTCCCCATGCCCAGAACCTGCCCATCAGCTGCATGTCCCACTGGGAATGTGGGAGCAGGGCTAGATGTCCCAGCAGGTATGTGAGAACAGAGCTGGCTGTCCCAGTGGGGATGTGGGAGCAGGGCTGGGTGGCCCAATCATGCAGCAGCAGAACTGCTGGCACCACACATGTTGCAGCTCGTTCCCCTCGCATGAAAACATTTGGCTGGAAGCTTAGTGCGGCCTCTTGTCTCCTCAGAGCAATCAGGATTTGTCACTGCTTGCAATGTTTAACGTCGTCTTCCAGAGGCTAAATACCGTGGGGAGCCGTGTAAGCCGCAGAAATACCTGCCTGAGCTGGGATCAGCCCGAGGCTGGCACAATGGGCTGGCAGCACTGTGGATGGGGCACTGGGAATGCATGAGGTTGGCCCTCATGCCCCCAGTGCTCACGGGTGGGCTGCTGTGAGCCAGGGTGAGGATGCTGGGGGTCAACACCTTGCTCCCAAAAGGCTCCCCACAGCAGGGAGGCTGGGAGACAAGTCTCAGGGGCATGGAGGGCACTTGGGAAAGTCTAGAACTGTGTGGGGTGGAGAAGATGTCACGGTCCCCAGCAATATCTGAATGAGATCTGCCGGGGAGCACGCAGCTGCTTCTGTCAAGGTCAGCGTGTCTCCATGGGAGAGAGAGGAAAATGAGGAATCATGTCAAGAAATTACCTCCCTAGTGGGGTCTCCCCTGCATGCGAGCGTGGCGTGGGGATGCCGGCATGCACTGGCTGAGCAAGGAGACCGACATGTGACATGGGGATGCTGCCTCTCTGGCCCTAAGACTGCAACACTCGTGGGTGCCCAGCAGGCAGAGCCAGGTGCCCAAGGGCCCATGCCCCAGTTGCTATCCTTGGCTGGACATGTGTGCTACAGTCCTGCAAGGTGTTTTTCTGGGTCAGCTGCAGGGAGAAAATCATGTTCCTGGTGCAGGCAGGCTCTCCTCTGCTCTTCCTCCTCCTCCTCCTCCTCCTCCTCCTCGTGCGCTCCCTCTTATCTAATTGGATTTGTCATGCTGGAAAGGCAAAGCCCTTCAGGACTCTGCTGTGCTCTCGCCAGTGTGATTTCACAGCTGGCCTCAGCACCCCAGTAGCCGACAAGTGAGTAACTCAGCTGGACGCCACGGGCGCCCCTGCTCCCCATGCTCCCCCAGAGCCGTGCCCACCTGCCCGGAACACAGCCACTGCCACAACTGCACCTTCCCCTCCAATCCTGCCCAGCAAGGTCCCTGTCCCCAAGCTCTGTCCCCACGTGCCCCAGCCTCTGTATCCCACCCCCATCCCTCGCCCTGCTCCAGGGTGATTGCCATGCCGCCCGGAGATGTCTGAACTGACACGAGATGGAAGCGTTCACAGAAATGACATTTTCTCCAGCCTGGGGAGCTTATCCTCCGTTTAAAGAAAACTAATATAGAAGCTGCCCTGGTGTGCCGGGGCTGATGGTATCAGGCTGGCAGCCGCCGGCGCTCATAGCCGTGATAAATCTCAGAAAGCAGCCGAGCCGGCTCCAGCCGCCCCACAGAGAGGGCCTGAGCCGTGTTCTGGCGGTGCTGCGGGGATACAGAGACGGGGGGGGACAGCTCAAGGCCGGTGTGGTGGGGTGGCCCACAGAGTCCCGAGGATGCAGGGAGCGGGGAGCCCACGGCGGGGATGATGCCAGCTCTGGACTCGGCGGCGGGGCTACGCCAGGAGCCAGAGAGCTCAGCAGTGGCCCGCTCCGGCTCCGGGGCTGCCCTGAGGCTGGGGCCAGGCCGGACGGGCCGGGGAGGGCGCGGGGCCCGCTCCGGCTCAGGAGCTGCCCTGGGGCTGGGGCCAGGCCGGACGGGCCGGGGAGGGCGCGGGGCCCGCTCCGGCTCAGGAGCTGCCCTGGGGCTGGGGCCAGGCCGGACGGGCCGGGGAGGGCGCGGGGCCCGCTCCGGCTCAGGAGCTGCCCTGGGGCTGGGGCCAGGCCGGACGGGCCGGGGCTGGGGCCAGGCCGGACGGGCCGGGGAGGGCGCGGGGCCCGCTCCGGCTCCGGGGCTGCCCTGGGGCTGGGGCCAGGCCGGACGGGCCGCGCCTGCTGGGGGCCCCTGGGTTGGCCGAGCGCGGGGCCCTGCTGCCCCCTGCCGGGCAGCGCCCGCCGAGCACCCTCCGCCCAGGCCGCGGGGCAGGGCCTGCCATGGCCGGGGTGCGGTGCCCTGCCACCGCTGGGTGCTTCCCGCTGCCTCTCTCGCCTCCCTCGGTGCCTGGCCTGTTTCTGACCTGCCTCAAGTCCTCCTGTACTTGTAATCAAGCTGCCATATGGGATCCCGGCCGTGTCCCTGTCGTGGCTTTAGTTACGAGCTGCTCAGGCATCATGGCCTGCGGCAGGCATGGTGCTGGGGTCACTGCTGAGGTGATCAAGAGCTGCCTTTGTTCCAATTCCTCCTGCCACCACTGGGTATTTCCTGCCCTGATGCAATGGAGCTCCAGGATGCTGTTCTTCACCAGGCGCAGTAGCCCTGACTTGTCCTGGGGCTGTGGAGGGTGAGGGACATCCCTCTCCCCATGCCAGCCCATGCTGGGTGAGTGCCAAAGGTGGGTGCCTGGAAGCAGCAGCAGGAGATGAGAGGCTGAGGAGAGTGCGGTGCTGAGCTTTGAAGGCACCTGACAGGCTGTCGGGGCGCTGCCAGCCATGCTGACAGCGGGTACAGACACCCCCCCGCCACTGCTGCGCTCTGATCACAGCCGTGCCGTCACTTCAAAGCGCCCGCCAGGTGCAGGTGGGTTCCCCTGCAGCCTCCCACCCCATGGTTCCACTCCTCCTGACCCACATGGCCCAGATTCACTGAGGTCCCCAGCTCCAGGGACAGTCTTGCTTCTCCCGCCCCACATGGCCCAGATGCACCTAGGTCCCCAGCTGCAGGGACAGGGATACCAAGGTCCACGATAGACAAGGTCCCAAGCAGCACTGACAGTAAGTGATGGTCCCTCAGTATTGTCACAGTCCTGCCTCTGTGGGACAGGGTCCCCAGCTGCAGAGCAGACACAGTTGGGGTCCCTGGAGGTCCAGACAAGATTTTGTGGTGGCTGCAGTGAAATGCATGGCAAGGAACAAGGAGAAAGAGCTGAGGCGCAACATTCTGAGGCACATTGTTCACACAGTGTGCCTGAGACAGGTCGTCACTCTCCAAACACAGATGCCCACCATGCCAGGACACTAGGGGCTGCCAGTTCAGCTTGCCTGGGGTAAGACAACACACACCCCTGTCCCAGCCCAGCTCGAGAAGGAATTTTCCATTCCTGAATTCAGGTTCGGGAAAGGCGTGTTTGTAGCAACCCCCTCCCCTCCCTCCCCTCACCCATCACCAAAGCAGCTCAGGAAGGCGCCTGCCTTCCTCGTCTCCAGGAAGGTGCAGAGCCAAAGCCTCCCGGGAGGGAGAGATTCCTGGAGGTGAGCAGGGACCCTGGGCAGCCTCAGGAGGAGCCTGCAGTCCACTTTCCAGAGGAGCCACCTTGAATGCAGCCATGCCACTGCCCCTTGCCTGCTGCCAGGACGGGGAAGTTCTGACACCACCCCAGGACAGCAGCGCGCCCCAGCTCATTGTTGGCATGCTGCGAGCAACCCGGATCCCCGGGCTGCACTACATGTGCACCCGGCCACAGTCCCGCCTGCGCCGCCTGCTCTGGAGCCTGGCCTTCCTGGCCTCCGCCGGGCTGCTGGCCACCGGCACCGCCGACTGCCTGCACCACCTGCTCTCGCGGCCCGTGCACACCCGCGCACGCCTCGCCTGGGCACCCCAGCTCCGCTTCCCGGCCGTCACCCTCTGCAACCCCAACCGGGCACGCTTCCTGCACCTCACCAAGCCCGACCTCTACTCGGTGGGAGAGTGGCTGGGGCTGGCCCAGGAGAACCACTCGCTGGTGCCTGAGATGCTGGCCGTGCTGGGGGAGGACCAGCGTGCCTGGCTGACACGTCTGGCCAACTACTCGCGCTTCTTGCCGCCTCGCCGCTCAGAGCGCACCATGCAGAGCTTCTTTCACCGCCTGGGCCACCAGATCGAGGACATGCTGGTGGAGTGCCGCTTTCAGGGAGAGCGCTGTGGCCCCCAGCACTTCACTCCCGTGAGTTCCCTCCTGGAAGGCGCAGGGCTGCCCCATGGGTACTAGGAATGGATGCTTCACTCCCACCCCAGCAAGGGTGGAGGGGTGACAGAGTGGGGAGTGAGGCTGACATGAGCCTTTCCAAAGGTCACGCAAGACTGTCCCCTATCCCATGTAAGGCACGCTGTACCTTCCTTTCATCACCTCCGTGGAACTGGAAAGGTGTTTCTGGACCTCATCCTGCTTGCAGAATGCTCGACCAGATCCTTTGCCTGCTCCCTTACCCCTGCTCTCTCCATCCCCAGGTCTACACACGCTATGGTAAGTGCTACACCTTCAATGGGGATCGGAGGAATCCACGTGTGACCCGCCAAGGTGGCATGGGCAACGGGCTGGAGATCATGCTGGACATCCAGCAGGAAGAGTACCTGCCCATCTGGAGAGAGACCAGTAAGTGGGGCTATGGCTCAGGCAGGGCACAGTGCAGGGGGCTAGGAGGCAGGGTTGTTGGGCAAGCAGAGCACCCTGTGAGGGGACTATGGATAAAGCAGGGCACCAGAGGGGTGCAGGTGCTGAGTTGGTGCAGGCATGCAGCACCTCTGTCCTTCTCCCACAGACGAGACATCATTTGAAGCTGGCATCCGGGTCCAGATCCACAGCCAGGATGAGCCACCCTATATCCATCAGCTGGGCTTTGGTGTCTCGCCTGGCTTCCAGACCTTTGTGTCCTGCCAGGAGCAGCGGGTAAGGCAGGATGCCCCACAGCCCTAGGGAGGTGCCTGCAGGCACTCAGCCCAGCACAGCCTTGCAGCTATGCCCTTCTCACCCCAACAGCTCACCTACCTGCCACAGCCGTGGGGGAACTGCCGGGCCAGCATGCAGGGGGAGCAGATGCTGCCCGGCTATGACACCTACAGCATTGCTGCCTGCCGCCTCCAGTGTGAGAAGGAGGCTGTGGTGCAGAGCTGCCACTGCCGCATGGTCCATATGCCAGGTGAGGGGTGTGCATGATGGTGTGAGGGGACACCCTGCTGCCCCAACAGTCCTGCTGGGGTTGCCCCAACTCCCTGCAGTCTGCATCCAAAGATCACCTCTGCCCCAACATTCTGCACCCCGGGATTTCCCCAGCCCCATCCATCTCCACCTGGGGACCACACCATCCTCTCCACGTGCTGGCTCAGCCCCTGTCCTACCCTTCTTACACCACAGGTCAGCCCCTTCCCTGTTTGCCTTGTACCTGGGCCACATCTGCCCCAGGCAACCTGCACCCAAGGGTCACTCATCCCCATTCCCTCTGCACCCTGCCCCACTACCTCTGAGAGAATGAGTCAAGGGTAGGGAGCAGAAACTGGCCAGACTCTCCCCCTCGCAACCAGCTTCTTCTCCGCAGGCAATGAGTCCATCTGCTCCCCCAATGTGTACATTGAGTGTGCTGACCACACGCTGGGTAGGTGCAGCAGAGGGTGAGCATCTAGGGGCCATCTGAGTGCCCCAGGGAGGGGGCTGGAGATTGTGGCTGTGCCAATGGGTGTCTGCCCCCAGACGCAGCAGTGGAGGACAGCCAGGAGCGCTGCAGCTGCCCCACACCGTGCAACCTGACACGCTATGGCAAGGAGATCTCCATGGTCCGCATCCCCAACAAGGGCTCAGCACGCTACCTCGCCCGCAAGTACAACAAGAATGAGACCTACATTCGGTGAGTTGCCAGCATTGGGGTATTCCAGGGGGTGGGCAGGGGGCTGGGGACCTGGGGAACTTCCACTCCACTCCTGGCAGCATGCAGAGAGAGGCTTCTGGCATACTCGGTCCCTGCAGCATCCTGTGTGCAGGGGTGTTGCCACTAGAGCTTCTCCCCAACTTGTCCATGTCTTCCCAGCCCTCCTGCCTGCACCCGCCCGCCCCACTGTCTCTCCTGGCCTGGGACATGCCCCATCCATGTCCCCATTGCAGCAGCCTGAATAATTCACGAGGGCCATGGAACACCTGGGAGCACCTGGGAGATGGAGGGCTGGGGGACACGGGAGGTTTGTGGGCAGTGGTGCAGGAGGGTCAATGACCAGCCCTCTTTACTGAGCACAATGGTGTCCCCACAGGGAGAACTTCCTGGTGCTGGACATCTTCTTTGAGGCGCTCAACTATGAAGCCATTGAGCAGAAGAAAGCCTATGACCTTGCTGGGCTTCTCGGTGACTCCCCTCACCTTCCTGTGGGGCCCCAACACGTGGAGCTCTGGGTCCCAGCCCTGGGAAGACATGGGTCTGGTGGGGGAGGGATCACATAGAGCAGCAGCCAGCCACAGGCTGGCTGAAGGGTGGAATGCTGCTGACTGTCCCCTATCCCACATGTCCCTCCATCCTGCTGCCCCTGCCCCCATGACTGCTCTGTCCCCCACCCCATCTGGCAGCCCTGGCACTGCCCGCTGCTTTGGGGCCCACCCCAGGCTTCCAGTGAGCTGCACAGCATCTCCTGGTGACCATCTTCCCCTCCTCCTCCCCAGGGGACATCGGGGGGCAGATGGGCCTGTTCATCGGTGCCAGCATCCTCACCATCTTGGAGATTCTGGACTACATCTATGAGGTGTGCTTAGCCTTCAGGGAGGTCTCGGCAGTGGGTACAGAGACAGGCTTCCTGGGGAGGGCATAAAATTTGTGGCCACCCCAGAGGGCTGTAACACACCCCAAATTGGGGAACACACCGAGGAAGGCAGTGGGAGGAGAATGGGTCCCCCAGCATTCCTCAGTGACCTGAGGACAGGGAGGGTGGTGGGCCAATGTAGTGTCCCGCTGTCCCTGGATGAGCAGGGGAGCAGGCAGCAATCCCCTGCAGATTGGGGTGTCCACACACAGGGTGCTACCTGTGTGCAGGTCTGGGTCTGACCCTCCATCTGCATCCAGGTGATCCGAGATAAGGTGAGCCGGGTCCTGCGCCGCTCCAAGCCACCTCTGAAGAAGCCCTCGGGCAGCATCGCCACACTGGGACTGGAGGAGATGAAGGACCAGGTACCCCTGCAGGGCTGGGCTGCCTGGAGGCTGTGGGGACAGGGCCTGGGCATGTGTCTGCCCCCATTCCAGGGGGAAGGGACATCGTCCCAAGATCAAGGGTCTTTGTGACTCTACATTTGGTGCCTTCAGGCTGCAGAGTCAGGGCAGTCACAGGGAGGCAGGGAGCTGGGTGTCCCCCAGGAAGCTCCTGTGGACAGGCTGTGCTGGGTGGGAGGACTAGGGAGGTGGCAGGGTGCATGGAGTCTGTGCCCACCCTATTGACTGCCATCCCTACAGAGCCCCTGTGAGACACTGGGCCGGCATGTGGAGGGCGCCTACAACGCGGGCATCCTGCCCAACCATCACCACCGCCACCACTACCCTCACCAGGGAGTCTTCGAGGACTTCGCCTGCTAGGCAAGATTGGGACTGGGGGGCGTCCCATGCCACCCCCCTCCCCATCGTTCTCATGGAGAGGGACTGCAGCACTGGGTGCGGTGGGCACAGGCCCCTGCCTCCCCCACCCCACTGCCAGGATCAGCCACACCAGTGATACCACTGGAGCTGCCTCAGCACTGGCACTGGAGCAGTCCCCTGGCCCTCTTGCCTGTCCCCTCTGCTTGCCCCTAGCACGTGGGCTCAGCCCAGTTTCAAGCACACAGCGTGGAGGGGGATGGGCATGCCAGGGGGATTTGGGGGAGCAGCAGGTGTGGGCCAGAGAGGCCCTGGTGCTGCAGAGCATGAAGGGGGTAAGCTGAGGTTCCTGTGAGCCCCTCCACGCCCTCCCCTGCTGACCCCTCCTGGGTGATGGTCTCTGCCCTGCATGGTTTTCCCCAGGAGAGAGACAAGCCTGAAGCAGCTTCCCTCTACCCGGGAACCACCTCTCCCCCTTCCTGCTGCAGGGCAGGGCAACGTTGCAGGGCACCTCTCTGAGCAGTGTGGCCCCCATGGCCAGCCCAGGGACACCCCAACTGTAGCCCCACCTGCATGGCACCACCCTGACCCCCTGGCACCACCACCACCACTGTGACACGCACCCAAACATCTGCCTACCCTTGCCCAACCTCATGCAGTCTCTCAGGGCTGCAGCCCCTCCATCACTGTTCCCAGCCAGACCCCTGCACTGTGACTTCCCCACCACTCCAGTGTTGGCCCTCAATAACCCTCAGTCATTTCAGCACTGCAAACCTACTGCCTCCCCCATCTCCTGCCCCAATCTGTTGTGAACCCATCCTCTCCTTGCCCAGGTATTGCTCAGAGTGGCTCATCCCTTGGTGTAGCTGCCTGGCACAGCCCAGGCAGCGTGGCGGGTCCTGCCCTCACTCCCCTGCCTGTCGCTGCTCTTTTGCACCGTGCACGTACCCCTTGCCATGCTCCCAGCCCCGGGTGCTGAGCACCCGCTGTGCCTCCCCCAGACTGTACATGGTTAGGAGGGTGTTTCGTGCCCAGCACTGCCCAGACAGCCACAGTCCAACCCACTGGCTGGAGCCTTGGCCAGAACTGGCACTCACAGTCCTCCTGCCTCCCCTGAGATGGCAGGGCCCACGGCAGGACCCGCAGCCCTCCCCTGTCCTGTTGTACATTGCCTCCACCCCCTCCACTGTAGCAGCAGACACCAGCGCAGGGCAAACTGCCCCAAAATATCTCAGGAGGGGGGGCGAGCTGGCAAAGCCCCCCTCAACACACACACTTGGCAGAGGGGGACCCCAGGGCAGGAATTTGGGACCTCTGGGGAAGGCTGTGGTTGAGCCAGGCAGCCTCTGGCCCTGCTGGTTTGGTCCCCACCCTGGTGCCCACAGATGGACCATGGCCATGTTGTGCCATGCCCAAAGCCATAGATGCAGGAGGAGCCATCATCCTTGCAGCCCTTAAGGCCCCATGCGTGGGAGGTGCAGGGCAGGGACCAGGACACCAGCAGCCCTGGCTCTGGGTATGCGTGGTCCAACAGCTCCCTCAAAGTATGCACCCACGTGTAAGCATGTTCCCTGTGGGTGCCAGCACGCAGCTGCATGGTGTTCCACATTCCCCTGCGTGGGGGATACACAGCAAGCCTCCCAGCAGGGCAGCCACACTGGTGCTCCCCAGGGAGCCTTCCAGAGCACCCTGTGCCAGCTCCCCATGGGGTTCCCACATGCCAGCCTGCAAGCAGGAGGGTCCCCAGAGGGGTGCCACATGTTACCCAGGAACGTGCCACGGCCACACCAGCCAGCCTTACACCAAGGTCTCCTGTGGCACGTGGGGGGTACAGGATGTGTCCCCTTCCTGCCAGCTGGAGCAGTGGGCCCTGAGCGGGGTGGGCATGGGCACCATGGCGGGAGAGCCAGCACAAACCGCCCGTGTGCTGGTGAACGTGAAGATGTGCGTCACTGTTTTATAAATGTACAAATGCTCCCTAATAAAGAGGCACAAGTAGGTCCAGAGATGCCTGTGAGGGCTGATGGGGCAGAGATGGGTGAGACACCACCCTAGAGGAGAGGTGGTGGTGGGACCCAGGGAACACTTTACAGCCCTGAGCTCATGTACGAGGGGTGCAGGGTGAAACTAAAACAGGGGAGGCAGAGGATGGGTGGAAGGGAACGGGGGCCCTGCTGAGGCTTTCCCTGGCAGAGGTGCTCCTCCAGCTCGTGCCTTCTCCAGACCTCTCTCCATCTGCCCCAGTTACCCTGCAGCAAAAAAGGGACACAGTAGGAACCAGAAGCTGACCTCTTGGTGAAGGCTGCCAGCAGCAGGCACCACGGGTTTCCCTCTAAACCAGGGCTGAAAATGCCTGAGCTAACTGGGTGCAGCTGGGACACAGGGCCACATCCCACAGCTCACACCATGCCCTGTGAGAAGAGCACTGAGATTGGGTGCTAAAGGGAAAAGCAGGGAAATGGCTACATCCTCCACATCTTTTTATCACCAAGTAAGAGGATTGGATCCCTGACCACAAGGTCCTCCCTCAGCATGTCCTCCAGCTCCTTCAGCACCATGCACAGGAATGAAGCATGGCGGAGGGAAACGCTGAGCTTCATGCATGGCCCATCCCAGCTTCTATGCCAACAAAGTGGCCTCAGGACCATTCCCAGGAGCCCTGTAGTGATGACCTAATGAAGATTTGACATACATTTTTCTCTGTTGCTCTCATCACCTCTATTCTTTAATTTTACAACTTCCAGTTGCTATCTGGAAGTGACAGCTCCTGTAGGGTTTCCCATTTCTCCAAACAGGACAGGCAGACGAGGTGAACCCAGCACCACCCCCGGCCTGTGACATGCCTCATGTTCCAGCACAGATGGCACTGGGCTGAGGAGGGCCAGTGGGACAACCCAGGTTTAGCACCTCAGGGTCAACCACAAACCCCAGTGCTATGGCTCCTGGGTGCCCCCTCCCATGCTGTGCCTGCTCGAGGGGCTTGGTCCTCCCCAGAGACGAAGATGCTGCTGCCTGGGGCTCACCCAGCACAGCGCTGCTTGAAACACCTGTAATGAGCCACATGAAGTAGCTGGGGCATAATTAGAAAGGGATCCACTACAGTGAAACAGGCCCTTAATTTTAATGAGCACAGTGCTCTGGACAAATGCCAAATACCTGATCACAGCAGGACCGGCTGTGCTGGCAACAACTTCTGTCACTGTAGAGGTGCCAACCCCAGAAGACACAGCTCCTGTGGTGTCAGTCCCCAGGGAGCAGGCACCAGGATTAAGCAGGCAGCAAGGATCTCTCCTGTCTGTGGGGCAGACATCTCCTCTGGGCACTTTCCAACATGCCTCCACTGCCATGAACAGTAATTATAGCTGTTCCCATAGAAAAGCTGCATTTCAAAGAAAAAAAAAAACATCCAGCTTGGGAGCAGAGGGTTTGAAAGTAAGCCCTGAAATGCAATGGGACATGTGGTCCCACTGCTGTCACCTCCTCCCCAAGCATCTCCTGCCTGGAGATGCTGATGGTGACAGGCAACACCTGGAGAAAGGACTGACTCTCAGCATGTCTGTACAACGTGCAAATGCCAAGCTCACTGCTTTGCTCTTTGATCATTTGCCCATGACCCCCTTGCTGGAAAAATGGACTGGTATTGCCAATCAGTTGGGCCAGGCACGGGACACACAGGACCCACTTTCCAGCACTCAGCCCCTGACAGTGGGCAAGCAGGCTGGAAAAACCAAGGAGGCAATAAAAAAAAAGTCCAAGCAAGCTGCCTGCCTCTTCCCCCAGTACCAGAGCTTCAGGGCCTTTCATTCTGCCAATATTGGGATGGTGTGGCCCCAGAGGGGACATGCCTGGGCACAGTCAGATATGCTGACACCCCAGGGAAGGAAACCCCTGCAGGCAGGCACACACTGCCAGCAGCTCTGCCTGCACCTACAGCTTTCCTTCGTCATTGAAATGCTCTCATTTCCCTAAGCTTGGCCAGAAAAAAACCCTAACCAAAGCCCCTCACACCCTCCAGAGGGGCTAAGCAGTATATTGGGCATCCAAAGCACTGGATGCAGGCACAGCCTGGCACCTCCCTGTCCACTCTTCCTCAAGCAGAGCAGCTTCCTTTGCCTTCACTTAGAGACAAGAGGAAATGTTTGCTGGAGTTGAGTCCTGGTCTGTGGTCGGTAGGGCTGCTCCTGCAGGACAGGCAGTGAGGCACCACTGGCCCCTTCCCAATGAAAGCGTAGGGAAGAAAGGGCATTGCATTTCCCCGTGTCCTCCAGCCCTTTCCTGGCACAGCCACAAATCCCATATCCTCCCAAAGGTCAGCCATCAAACTGATTAATATTGTTAGGGTTGAAGTAGCTTTGCCAAGGAGTTTAGCACAGCCTGAAGTGACCCAACCAGGGCTAGATAAGCAGGTTTTTCCTTCCCTGCTCACAGGCTCACTGTTGTGTTTGCAGACACAGGAAAACAAACTACGGTGGGTGGAGAACAGCAGGAGCCTAGGTTTTCCCCGGTGTGAGTCTCTTTCCTTGCCACAGTGCAGAAATGAGAAGGGAGGCAGGAGGCAAGGCAGGTGCCCACCCAGGCCCAGTACATTCAGACATTCCCTCTTGTACTTCAGAGTGCTCTGAACCACCCTTCACTCTCTCTTCTGAAAAATTTTCCAAGAGGAAGTTGCTCTGCCTCTCTTGATTGCTGTGGTGAGCCAGTAACACTTAGAAAATTTCCACAAGGGAAACAGAAGTCTACAAGGCAGGAGACAAGTTTTCTCCTGCTCCATTGGTAAAAGTGACCTTTCACTGCCCTGCCTCCACAACTGGGTAAGTGCAAAAATCCACGCATTGTATGAAAGTACCAGACAAACCTGAAGAGGGATTACGGAATATCTGTTTTCTCAACCACCCACATCAGCACCCAGGGCTGCTCCTCCCGCCCCTTTCAGAGGTATCACTGTTCCTGTCTGGCACCCTGCCTGCACCTGCCAGCCCTATGAGGGCAGGAGAGGAGCAGAGTGCAGCTGTGGCCATGTCCCCATTGTCACAGGTCTCTGCCATGTCCCAGTGAGCACAGCCAGGGCTCACTTCACAGCCAGCACTTACCTTATTCGTGTCATCAAAACCCTTCCCAAAGTTTTGCACATCCTTCTTTGGGGTTTCATGATGTTTTGATGCTGCAAATAGCCTGGCAAACACTAAAACAGCTTCAAATCCTGGCAGCTCCCTTGAAAAGGGAGCAGTAACCATGCTGGGAGTGCCACAAGCACTGTCATTTGCTCATACATATGTCAGAGCGGGGAGCCTCTGCTGGTACTGATAGTGCAGAGCGTTAAGTATGCAAATACCTCTAACTCGGTCTGGGCAAACAGCAGTGAGGCAAGAGCAACTTTATCTAGACAGTCTCATGATAATTAAATGACAATTCTGGGTTTCTTTTCACAGTCAACTTGATTTGAAGCCACTTTTATTACCATTTGGATACTCTTCTAATGCCTAATCGCATCTTACTACTTGGTCTGCTTTTCAGAGGATAAATGTATCTGTAACACACCTGCATCTGCCTCGCTCCCTCTGTCCCAGATTTCCACTTGAAGGGAATTAAGGATGTGCTCAGGGAAGATCAAAAATAGAAGAACTCAGAACAAGCTAACAGTTACTGTCTGAAATATAATAAAATTATATTTAAACATATACACTCCTACACCATGGATACAGAGACTGGAGCAGGAAGAGATGAATGAGGTATCCTTAGAAAAGGCATACCACACAGCCCAGGGGCTCTCCGTGAGTTTTGCTGAGCACTAGCACCCTTGATAAGTAATAGTGAGTAGGTTCAGGTAATTTTCTTAGGGGTGTCTCTTTGATACGTGTATTTCATGAAGCAGCAAAACATGATGAGTAAAAGGTTGGTGGGAAGCACACGGAGTAATGAAAATCATGCCTGGAACATGCAGCACTGGGCAGGGGACACAGTCCCCACACCTCATAATGCAAACAGGAGCTGTAGGTGATGAAACAGTCCAGGATAGGACCACAGTGCTCTACTAAACTAAGAACTGGAAAACACAAGTACTGAGGAGCCCTGAGATGTAGAACAGCCAAAATAGACTGAGAGCAATGCAGAGAGAGCAGATCCAGCACCAGTGATCCAACACAGTGCTTAGATCCAGTTTCTGGCCTGGGGGTTTCCTTCAGAGCTGATCCCAGATCCTGGAGAGCAGAGTTCACCTCACTTAAGCAGCCAAGCTCTGCTCTGACATGGACCAGGAGTCCCCCATTACTCACATACAGACCACAAAGGCTGTTACAGAGACAGCAGACATAGGAGGACACACAGCTGCACCAGCCTCTCACTGGTGCTTTTCCACCCATAGACAGGGACTGAGGGGGACCCGTCGGTGGGACCACAAGTTTAGAGCAACAGCAAAGACAGGGCAATCAGCAGATTGCACTGAGTCAGGGGGCTCAGCATCCTGCCACACCACCAGTGATGGCAGCAGGTAACTACAGCAGGACAGCCCCAGAGATTGTGAGCATCAGAGGAAGTGCAGGACACCTGCTGCAAGTTGCAGGGGGTTCAAGCAGGTATTTCCAAGTGTCTGCTTTGGCACAGCATCTGCCAGCCTGCCCATAAGGCAATGGGCTCCCACAGCCTACTTAAGAAGCAGCTTGGGTTCTAGGCTGGGCTCCTCAGGTAAAGGATGTTGTAGGTGCTTGAGGAAAGAAGCATCTTTGTAAGCTGTCTGTCCAGCCAGCTGCAGACATAACTTACACAAGCAGCCAGCACCTACCACCACAAAGACCCCCCCAGCAGAACACCCACAGGTGCCTCATGAGAGAATCAGCCAGACCCACCAGTACATCTCTCCATTTTATTAGTGTAAATGCACCCCATCCCCCCTCCTTTCCCCCCATTAAATACAAACCAGGAGCAGAGAGCGGCTCCTCAGTCGCTTTCTCCTTAGGAGATGCACAGCCAAACCCTCTGCCATGCCCATCAGCGTCAGGCACAATGTCCCTGGACCCTGAGGGCAGCCCCAGAGCAGGGAGGGATCCCACCTCTGTCAGGAGGCTCTCGTCTGAGGGCTGTGACCTCCGACGTCCTATCAATACTGCGAAGGCCGAAGCGGCCTGGGTCATGGTTCCCATGGGGAGCAGCTCACGGTACGTGAAATCAGCAGGATCCCCTCTGGCACCCCCTACACCCACTGGCCCCAGGGGCCAAGTTCCTCACACCCCAACCAGCCAGGAGCACTCCAGCTCATTGCCAAGTGGCAAAACCCCAAAAACCAACATCCTTATTGCTCTTTTGGGATGGGATGTGCCCCATTCCACTGTCCAAGCTTGTGCAGGCATAGGGACATGTCCCTCCCTGTACAACCAGGCCAATGCTCCAAAGGAGCAAGGGGCACAGTCCTGTCTCAGGACACTGGGGGAACTACAAGGGATCACTCCAGGCCCTGTGGCAGTCACAGCCCTGCAGAAGGGGGACTTTGGGCACTACATTCCCCCAGTTGAGGGAGGACAGCAAGAGACAGGGCAGCCCATCTCCCCAGAGCTCAGCAGCAGAGCCAGGACAGAGGGATGGGGCCAGCAGCCAGCAGCTCTGGATGAGGAGCCAGGCATTCCAGCTTGCAGCTCAGTGACTCTGACCCCATCTTGCCCAGGGGTCTGCCCAGCCATGGCTGCTTGAGGAGGACCCAGGCACCCTGGGCTGGCAGACCCCGGCCTGGGCAACCCCAGTGGGGCAAGTCACAAGCTTGGACACCAGCAATCTCTGCAGCCGCTGGAGAAGGAAGACAGATTTGGGCAGAAGAAGAAGTGGAGTGGGCAGGCAGGCATAACATGGCAGGGCCAGCCCCTCCACCATCCAGGGTTCAGGTGCTGTTCCCCTGCTCCTGCTCAAAAAGGACCATGGCCAGCTGGGAGCGAGAGCCTACGCCCTCCAGGCTGCTCTGCACACAGCGGTGGTAGATGTCCTCGCTGAGCCGGGGGTTGCAGGCCTGGTGCCGGTAGCGCTGCAGCAGGGCAGGCTCCACAGCCCGGAAGACATGGAGGTTGGAGTACTTGATGAACATGTCGTAGATGTCCAGGGTCTCCAGGATGTCCTCATTCTCCTGCACGTCCCCTGCCATGCGGGTGCGTGCTGCCATGTAGTCGGCGTTGTAGAAGCAGGCTTCGTGGAAGACGTCACGGTCAAAGCGCCCCATGTCCCGCAGCAGGTCCAGCGTGGTGGGTGGCACCTGGTTGTGGTAAGCAATGGCTGGGTTGTAGCCCTGGAAGTGGATGGGGAAGAAAACCTGCCAGTTGTTTATGGTGTTCATCCGGCAGCGGTTAAGGAAGTCAACGGTGACCTCTGTCCCCACGCCAGCCACAAAGAAAAGTGTGTCCACAGGATGCTTCTTGGAGATAATGTCCATGACCTTGATTTGGGAAGGTGCATCTGTCTTAACGCTGATCCAGGGGATCTTTACCTCTGCATACTTGCGCTCATACTCGGTGATCTGGGCCTTCACAGAGGCAAAGATGTCATTCTGGGTGACCTGCTGGGCCTCAAAGGGGTCATAGATGAAGAGGAAGGTGAGCACTGCGTTCTCACTGCTCTCAAAAGCGGCTGCCGCGTAAGCCTCCAGAAAGTGGGCAGCGTAGTCCCGGTCATGGGCTGTCAGTGGCAGGATGACATTGATGCGACTGGCTTCCGTCACATAGGGCATGGGGATGATCTCCACCTCGCTGAGGGGCCGCACCAGGTGCACTCGCTTCGTGACGGAGCGGCTGTGCCCCTTCTGGGTGACCACCTCCACCTGCAGGTCCAGCGTGTACTCCATGCCACGCGTGGGGTCGAAGCGCCGGTACCCGTTCACCAGCTGCTGCTTGCGCACGTGCAGCACTGGCTGGTACTTGCGGTTCAGCTCCTCCATGGCCGTGGCCACCACATCGGCCACATCTGCCAGATCCACGCCATGCAGCTCACACTTGGGGGAGCCATCCACACAGGCATAGACCTGCTCCTCTGTGAAGTAGTCCCAGCGCAGCACCTCAAAGCGAGTTTTGGGTTGGAATGGGGGAGGGATGCCAATGGGCCATGTGGCGACGTGGTCCCCATCTGCAGACAGGCTGCTGGCATTCTGGATCTCTATCTACAAGACAAGAGATGGGGGAGTGAGAGCCAAGGCAGGCACAAGTAGCTCTGGCAGCACTCAAGCCGACTTCTGATACTCAGAGATCAGCCAGAGCTGCCTCAAAGAGCAATGCCAGAACAAGTCTGCCCCCAACCTGACTCCTGTCCAGCACCTCAGGTTTTTTCCCCCACCCTATCCGGCCTTTGTGACAGACCTCTGCACCCTTCTGGCTTCATCACCCTGAACCACCACTGCATCTCCAGGACCCATCTAGGTCCAAAGCTGCTTTCCAAATAGCACCACTTCCTCTGTGTGAGCTACATGAGCTCAGCTGACCCTGTCCAACAGCAGGATCAGGTGAGAAACGCACAGAGAAACCAGAAAGACCACAGGGATGACAAATGGAACCGAGGCCCTCCCAGTCAAGCCAGGTCTCACCTGGAGCTGTTGGATCTCCTGATAGGTTCTCTCAAGCTCCACCTGTGCAAAGTACTTGTGCAGCCGGTACATCTGGAGGGGATCCAGCACAGGGTGGACAGTGAAGGCGCTCTGGAAACGCAGGTCGGTCTCCCGTTCAGGGTCTGCGTTCTTCCCCAGCTCAAAATAGTGGTAATGCAGACCCTGTGCCAGCCAGGAGAGATAGGTCACAGCCAGCCCCAACCTGTACTCCCACACCACCAGATGCCAGCACAGTAAGCTCAAAGGATGTCAGGGTGCAAACAGCTAGTCCTCCCAGGACCTAAGAGCCCACAGGGAGGAGGGAAAACACTAGGCCATGATCCAGTCATCTCTGCTGCAGGACCTACCTCATGTTCCTCAGCACAGTTGACACCTGTGTAGTCAATGATGCAGCGGCCCAGCCACTCATCGGGCCGGGCACTGAGGATGTCATTGCGGCAGCTCTCCAGGTGCTGCTGCAGGAGCAGGAGGAGGCTGCGGGACAGCAAGTAGCCAAACCCTCCATAGCAATAACGTCCCTCAGTGTCCCCACCGATGAACTCCTCAGGACGACCCAGGTAGAGGTGGGTGTCAATGCTGAGGTGGGCAACCAGGCGGCTGATGCGGTGCGCCTCCGTGTAGGTATCATCCTGCACCAGGAAGAACCAGTCAAAGTCGTTCACGTAGTGGTCCAGAAGGTACCTGACGGTCTGGTACATGTTCCAGATGGGCCGCTCGTCGCTGTGTGTCACCACCGTCATGCCGTGGGGCACCTTGCGGCCCCGGGTGCCTGTGAAGTACACCAGGCGCTCCAGGCGATGGGCCAGCGTGCGGTTGACAGCCACCCCCAGGGTGTTCAGTGTGCTCTTGGAGGTCAGCACGCCCACGAAGAGCCGCTGCCGCATCCCCAGCTCTGTGCTAATGTACCGGGTCCTGCAAGAAGAAGGCAATATATGGCCCCTAGGGCACTGCAACCCGCTCCAGCCTGACACTCCCTGTTGTAACCAATGGCATCGACCTCAGTTCCTCTGCAGGAACCACTCCCAGGCTTCAGCTATGCACACAAGACATCACCCCAGTGTCACCAGCTGCCACTACACCTGTGTGACAGGCACTACAGAGCACTTTGCTGAGGTCCCCCTTCAACTTGAGACCAAAGGGGACCGTACCTTCCCATGAGCTGCCCAGACCAGCTCAAAACAGATGCTCTCAAAAGGTTGAGCACAGCTAAAAGCAGGAAACAGGGCTGTACAACCCAGTTCTAGGGGGGACATGACCCACCAGACACCTTAAGCATGAGGATAGCCCCAGCCAGGTCTGAACTGGGAAGCACCTTCCTGCTAGACATACTAGTCTAGAGCAGGCAGGCAGGAGAGCCCATGCTGCCCACCCTGGGGAAGCCAGGCCCCACATAGGTTACTGAAGCCAGCAAAGGGCTGGTTGTGTGTCCCCCTCCCCACCACGGCCCCCAGCTGTCGCATTCACAATGACTTTCAGGTTTAATTCTCCCAGTCTGGCGCAGTGGCAGGAAGCGACCCCCCCCCATCACGTCCCCCAACCGCCGGCTGGTACACAGTGGCCCCATTCAGCCCCCTTCATCCGCCCACCACCTCGCCAGGACAAGGAGGCCCTTTCACTGCCTGCTCCCTGTCGTCCGGGGGACGCTGGGATGGGGCTGCAGCCGACTCCGGAGCAGGTTGGCGTTTGCAGCACTGGGTGGGGACGTGCCACCACGGGAGGGGTCCCTGTCAGACAGGGGGGGACCGTGGCAGGGTGCCCGGCAGCACGTGCTGCAGCGGGCGACCTTCGCACAGCGGGCACCAGCATGGGCAGAGACTCTTGGCTGCGGGCTGGGGTAAGGTGAAGTGGGGCACAGGGGAGGAAAGGAAGCAGCTGGCAAAGGCACTCGCAGTGAGAAAAACCCGTCTGCAGCCCTAGGTGGCTGAAGGCAGGGCAAAGCACACCGCTGAGCCTTCTGTAAAGCCCCCCTGTAAAGCCCCCCAGCCCCGGCACGGCAGGCACCTGCAGCTCGCCCGCAACTACCCCCAGATAAACCCCGGCGAGCGGCGGCCCGACTCCCCCAGCCCGGCCCGGCCCCCCCGCACCTGACGGCCTTCTTGGCGGCCCTGCCGGGGCTGGGCGGGCGGTAGGGCACGACGCGGGGCTCCCAGTTGTCAGCGCCCAGCGCGGCGGGCACGGCGTTGGGCCTGCGCGCCGCGTTGCCGTTGGCGGAGCCGGGGGGCGGCGCGGGGCCGCCGTCGGGGAGCGGGCGGGTGGCGGGGCGCGGCGGCGGCCCGCAGGGCTCCTCCACCCAAGTGACGCTGAGCAGGCTGAGCGTGAAGCCCAGCGAGACGCCGATGGCGACGGGCCCGGCGGGCCGCAGCACCGACAACACCAGCGACAGCCGCATGGCCGGGACGGGACCGCGACCGGGGGCGGCTCCGGCTGCCGCTGCCGCTGGCGGCGCCGCCGTCCGACGTGTCACCCGCGGGCCCCGCCCTGCCGCGCGTCACCCGCCCCGGCCAATGGCCCGCGCTGCCACAGCCGCGTCACGGGGCGGGGCGGCCAATCGGGGGCGGGGGAGGCGTGGGGGCGGGGCCAGGTTGCCGGGAGACCGCGGGGCAGCGACCGGGCCGGGGGCGGTGCGGCGGGGCTGCCCCGTACCCCGTGCCCCGTGTTCCGTGCTCCGTGCTCCGTGCTCCATGCTCCGTGCTCCGTGCCTCGTACCCCGTGCTCCGTACCCCGTGCCCCGTGCTCCGTGCTCCGTGCCCCGTACCCCGTGCCCCGTGCTCCGTGCCCCGTGCCCCGTACCCCGTGCTCCGTACCCCGTGCCCCGTGCTCCGTGCCCCGTGCCCCGTGCTCCGTGCCTCGTACCCCGTGCCCTGTGCCCCGCACCCCGTACCCCGTGCCCCGCATCGGCCCCGACCGGGCCGCCGTGAGCGCCCCTGGCACTGCGGAGCAGCAGGGCAGCGCCGCAGGCCCCGGCTGCCGACTCACAGAGCGGAAAGCGCCGGGGACCGGCTCCTGAGACGGCTTTAGGGCTCATTTCCCCGGCCTTTTGTGCCCGGGACACGGGGACCTCTGCCGGGCCGTGTGTCCCCTCCCAGGGACAGCCCAAACCACGGCGCTGGCGAATTCATGGTGGGCTTGAACCACCACGTTGCCCAAACCGCTGTCCGAGGGTCGTCCCCTCCCTCGGTGTGGGTGTTGGCCGAGCTCTACCTGGAAGTCCCCAGGAGGTGGCTAGTGGTCGGGGGGAAGAGCGGGGTCTGAGTGTGTGGGGTCAGAGCAGCACAGTGTGGGCTGCAGGAGGCAGCCGAGCACGCCGGGTGCCTGGGGTGCAGGCATACCAGGAGAGCAAACGGCGGCTGTTAGACCTTTGGATGCACAGCAGCCAACCATCCGGGGCAGGAGGAGGGCAGGCAGACATCTGGAGATCCCAGCAGCAGGGACCCTTATGGAGGGTTTCAAAAGGGAGCAAAGGGAGCTCCTCCAGCTGGGGTCTGGTCACCGTCCCACTCTGAGCTGTCTTGCAGCACAGATCCACCATCGCACCGGCCGCCAGAAAGAGCCCCTGGGGCAGACAAAGCTGAAGGAGCCCTATCAGGGCAGAGTTTGCTGCACAAACGGAGCTTCCAGCACAGGAATGATCCAACCCAGAAGCTGCAAGGCAAGCAGCCCTACATGGCCGCTCAGTGCCAGGCATTACTGAATAAGGACAAGAAGGAGGACCCGGCCTTTCCGCCCACTCCCAGCCCATGGCTTCACTTCCACAGCCTTGCAACCGTTGGGACTCTCAAGTGCCTCTGGATTTACTCTGGGTGGGGAGTCCATTCCACCCTCCCCATGAAACACAGCCCACTTGCCCTGGGGAGCACCAGCAGCCACAGAGCACTGCAGGGCACCGAGGGCACGTGGGGGCCCACTCAGCTCCAGGATCTCTTTCATTTTCTGAAACAAAGCAGCCTGTTTTCATCGGAAGGCAGTTGGCAGCATCCCACCCCCCTGAGATACCAGACCATCATCCAAGCTCGGCTGCTTTTCATAGGCCTTTTTACTCTTGAATAGGCCAAGACAAGCATTAGGCAAAAGCAGTCACGTGGATGGCAGTTTAATGAAGAACATATAAAAACTAGAAACAGAGAGAATGTGATGGGATGAGGAGATACCAGAAGGAAGAAGATGAAGAGCTAAGAAAGGAACAGAGATCTTCCATGCATAGAGGTCAAAAAACAACCATGATCATAAAAACACCAAAGTTTCCTGTTTTCTGTACATAGCAAATGTATTTGGTTTCCTTTATACCACCTTATACAAACCCAGATCATTTTATGTGAGTGATGAGAAGTTTCATTCTGAAATGACCCTGTTGATCTGAACTTAGATAGAGATGCAGATCAGAGAAAGTAATGAAGTTTCCAGACTCTGAGCTCAGGAAACATGCATGGGAAGCTGAGGGCAGAGCACACAGCTCCCCAGGGCTTGCCTGGCAGTGGCTGAGCCCAGGGCCCCCATGCCTGGCAGCCTCGGAAGATTCTGTGGGGAAGCAGCGGGAAGGCTGCAGTGCCGTTCCTCCAGCAGCCCCTTCTCAGCCCCCCGCCAGCTGCAGCTCCCGCCTTTGTCTCTCCAGTGTTGGCATGGGGCTGGGAAGGGGCTGCCAGGGGGAATGGCAGCTGCTGCCAAGAGTCTTCAGTGTGCCAGGATTTCCCGGGGGTCCCTAAGAGCCACAGCCAGGAGGTGCCAGCTCTAGAGAGCTCTGCCTCTGCAGAGCACCATGTCCCCCCACCTGCTTGCCATGGCTGTATCTCCCATCTGCTCGTGGGGGACGGGGGGGCAGCTGCTTTGCATGCTCCTGACATGTGCATTTGCCCCTTCTGAACACAGGCACTCCAGTCTCTGTCGCCCTGGCACAGCCCCTTGCACACTGCACTGACACAAGATTATCCCGCAGTTCCCCCATCCACACCCCTGCACGCTGTACCGCTCTGTCCCTGCACACCGTGCCGAGGGGCTGGCAGCCCTCGCAACCGAGCACATGGCACGCACGGCCCAGCCCGGGGTGTGCTGTGCCCCGCTGCACGCACGGCCTTGAGCCGAGTCCCCTGCACACGCCAGGACACAGGGCACGGCACGCCAGTGCACACCCCGCTGTGCACCCCAATGTGCACCCCGGTGTACACTCCGGTGTGTCCCACAATTTACACCCCACTTTACACTCCAGTGCACACCCGAGTGCACCCCCAATGTACACCCCACAATTTACACCCCAGTTACACCCCAATGCACACCCGAGTTCACCCCCAACTGACACCTCCCTTTACACCCCAATGCGCACCCGAGTGCACCCCACTTTACCCCACCTCAGCCCCGCCTCCTGCAGAGGCCCCGCCCCCGCCCCGAGGCCCCGCCCCCGGCGCGCGGTGACGGCGCGGTGACGTCAGCGGAGCTGTCCGCTCAGCACCGCGCGGCGGCCGCGCCGCCACCATGCGCGGGGTCCGCGGCCGGGAGCGCCGGGAGCGCCGGGAGCGCCGGGCGCCGCGGGGCCGCCGCCGCTGCCGCGCCGGGAGCGCAGGTGGGAGCGGGCGGAGCGGCACAGGGGGGCGGCACGAGGGGATCCGACAGGCGGGTGACGCGCCGAACCCCTCGGGGGAAGGGCTGGGGCACCTGGCTCCCGAGCCTTCCGTCGTCCGGCGGAGCGAGCGCGGAACCTCGGATGGGCGTGCGGAGGGCCCGGCGAAGCGCCCCCGGGACCCCCGCCCCGAACAAAGAGAGGGGCGGAGCGGCCCCGCGCCCCGGCGGCCTTTGCGGCGGTCGCTCGGCAACGCCGCGCCCGCCCGGCGGCCCGGCAGCCCGGCAGCCCGGCGGGGGCAGCGGGGCCCGGCCGGGGGCCGGCGATGGGGCCTCGGCGGCGGGGCTCTGCCCCGGGCGCTGCCCCCGGCCCCCGCCGCGCTGTGGCCTGCGGGGAGGGGAGGGGGTTCGGGGGGCCCGGCGCGGGCGGCAGCAGGTGGGTAAGTCCCGGCGCCAATGAGCAGGCGCTGGGCTCCCCTAGCAACAGTGCCCGCGCCAATGGGCGCCGCGAGCCGCCCGCACCGCTGCCCGCAGCCCTGCCCGGCATCCTGTGCCATCCCATGCCATCCCATGCCATCCCGTGCCATCCCGTGCCATCCCGTGCCATCCCATGCCACCCCCTGCCATCCTGTGCCATCCCATGCCATCCCCACACCGGCCGGCCAGCCCTGCCATGCCGCATCCCCGGTGCCGTGGGTCGGCAGAGCCCTTCTCCCGCTCCACACAGCGTCGCCCATCCCCACCAGGGCCGGAGCGTCGCTTCTGGGCTCTGCGGGTAAAGTCCAATCCTGCTTAGCGTCCCCCCGGGGGCTCGAGCAGGGGCCCAGCGCTTGGCTGCCCGCTCCCTACCCGCCTGCTTCCTTGGGATTAGGCTCTGTGCTCGGCTTCCCCACGGGGATTTGCCCTGGCTGGTGTTGCCTTCCCCAGCCAAAGGGAGGAAGGAGGTTGTCGGCAAGGGATAAGATGCCAATGGAGCCCGTCTGGGCAGCAGCAAGGTGCTGGGCAACAGGAAGCCATGACTGCAGTCTTTGCCCTCTTCCCAGCTCCTTCCCAGGGCAGTGTTTTTGTGAGCTGTCCTGAACTGGCCGCATAAACTTGGCACTTGGAAGGAGTGATGCTGGCCTGGGGACAATTTGTGACAATAAACCCATTCTAAACCAACTGAGCCTGTAAAGGGACTAGGGGAGCAAAGGGGTGATGGAACTGGCTCCAGGTGGGAGCCGGCAGACGGATGCTGTAATTAGGTTTAAACTGAAGCTGGATCAGTCTTTGCAGGGGATTATGACCCCTCCGTCTGTGTAGGCGCTGCGGGGGGCCTGGTAACTGTTTGCTCAGCATCCCAGCACAGCCGCAGCATTATGGGTGAGCCCTTGGGTAAGGGGCACTGCCAGCTACAGCTGGTGCCCTTCCAGCCCCATGGATTGGCATGGGAGGGCTGGATCTAGTGTGAAGGCCCGATTTGTTTTTACAAGGACAGTGGGAGCTGGAGCAGAGATGAAAAATAGCCAGAAATATGATTAGAGGATTGGAGAAAATGCCTTGGAGTACAAGCTTAAAGAGCTCAATCTGTTTAGCCTATAAAAATAGAAGACTGAGGGGTGACTTAATTACTGAGCATAATTACTTCACAGGCAGAAAATACCAAGTTGTGGAAGTCTCCGGTTAATCGAGCAGGGAAAGGGTGCCGGAGAGGAACGGGCAGGAAAATTGAAGCCACAGACAAATTCTTAAGCAATACAGAGCTCCTGGGGATACAGGCAGGCTCTCTGGGGACAGCACGTCCCTTCAGCCACACATTGGGTGACAGTCTGCACCCCCACTGATGAGGCTGTTCCCCCATTCCCTCCCTTCCTACCCACGTAGTGGGGGCATGGGGCAGGATTTCTGATGGCTGGGTGCTGAGTGGTGGGATCGCTGCCGGGCACGTGCCACCAGTTCCTCCATTCTCGTCTCTCTCCCACCAGGTGGGGTGGGTGCCGGGACACAGTTCTGCCGGCGAATTATGAGGCAGGAGTGGAGATTTTGATGCCTCTCCCAGGAGTCCCCAGAGCCATGACTGCAACTGTGCAGACGCTGCGGTTCAAGCTGCTGCCGCACGAGCCAGGCCAGGAGTGGGGGCACAGCTGCCAGCAAGAAATCGAGCGTCGCTACCAGGTGGTGCCCTCAGTGGTGTGCGCCATGTGCTGCCTTTTTGGCATCATCTACTGCTTCTTTGGTGAGCCAGGCCATCCCGACAGCTGGTGGGGCAAGTGGGTAGGAGGGCAGAGGGCAGCTGGGGGGTGCTGGCCATCCACTCCCTGACTGTAGTGGTCTCTCCACAGGCTACCGCTGCTTCAAGGCTGTCATGTTCCTGACGGGGCTGATGTTCGGCTCTATCATCATCTTCATGCTGTGCTACAAGGAGCGGGTGCTGGACACACAGCTGAGCGTGGAAGCCTCAGTGGGCATTGGGTTGGGCATTGGAGTCTTGTGTGGGCTGGTCACCATGCTGGTGCGCAGCGTTGGCCTCTTCATGGTGGGGCTGCTCCTGGGGCTGCTGCTGGCGGTGGCCACGCTGGTGGTGATGGAGCAGTTCTACCACCCACCAACGGTGTGGATCCCCATCGCGCTGCTCTTGGGTGTGGGGATGCTCTTTGCTGTCCTCACCCTGCAGTGGCAGCGCTTCTTTACCACCCTCTCCACCGCCGTCTTCGGTAGTGCCATCATGACTGTCACTGTCGACTATTTTATCGAGCTCTTCCTCCTGGTGCAGTACATCTATGAGCGCATCAAGGTGGCCCCTGCTCGCCCTGTGTGCTGGTACAGCTGGGTCATCCTGGGCATCTGGCCACTCCTCACCACACTGGGTGTCCTGGTCCAGTGGAAGGTCACAGCCGAGGGCTACTCCCATACAGAAGGTGTGTGGGGAGTGGGGCAAATGGGCATGGCACAGGGTGAGTGTAGGAGCTGGAAATCTGGGGCTGGGGTAGAGGTTTCCAGTGCCTGGTTCACGTGGACAGATACAGGGTTCAGGACTCTGTGGCAGCACACCACCCAGGGGAGGCCTGGTTACACAAAGCTGGCACTGGTTTGGCTGTGGGGATCATTTGGATGTGCTCCCCAGTGCTCACAGGCCGCTTTGCTCCACAGTGATCATCAGCCGGCAGCAGCGCCGTGTGCAACTGATGCGCATCAAGCAGCGGGAAGACCGAAAGGAGAAGAAGAAGAAGCGGAGACCCCACCACCCACCACCCCACCAGCACAAAGCCCACCCCCCCGAGCCTGCTTACCGCCGCAAGCCCAACCCCGTGCGCCGCTTCGATGGGGACGTGCTCTCCCCCGTGAGTCCCGCAGCCAGGGTAGAGATCTCCCCCAGCCTCCACAGCCATTACTTCTCCATGTGGGTGGGCTGGGGCATGGGGAGGTGCCCAGGTACCAGCTGACATCTGAGCTCCTTGAGGAATGAGTCTGAGGCATCCCAGGGCCTGGGCAACTCAGGAAAGGCTGAGCTGGGCCACTACTACCATGGAACACTTCAGCCTTCGCAAGCAAATGAAAACTGCTGGCCAAGAGCACTGTGGGCACAGTAGAAACAAGCAGTAGGCAAGGTGCAAAATGCCCAGGGGAGGGATAAGGCTGTGCTCCCTGCTGTGGCCAGCCACTGGAGGGCCCAAGTGCTGGGGATTCCACTGGGCTGTTCTTGAGGGGGTCCAGGGAGGGGCTGCTGCAGTGTTTAGGGTGGGGGTGGAGTGGTCCAGGAGCAGAGTCTCCCTCACTTCCTGTTCCCCCTCTCTCACAGAGCTACATCCAGAGTTTCCGAGAGCGGCAGACAGGACCATCGCTGAACAGCCTCATTGCCAGCTCCCATGCTGTGGTGGACCTGGACTATGACTGCAGCTCCACCGTACCCCTCACCACGGGCTCTGGCCCTGCTGTGAGGGTATAAGCCAACCCAGTGACCTCGAGCAACACCAGCACCCCAGCCTGCTCTGACAGAACCCCTGAGACAGGCAGGGCTTTGTCCTCGGCCCCAATGGCCACATGCGGCTTGGGGCTGCAGATGAAGACCCTTCTTGGAGACACATGGGACTTGTCTGGGGAAGCCCCAGCTGCCTGTGGGGCCCAAAGGTGCTGGGGAAGCCCTTTGGCAGGGACTCAGCCCAAGGACCAGAACCCATGGACGTGCAGTGCGAGTGGCTCTGCTGGGGTGGTGGGTCCCTGAGCCCCCACTGCTGTGCATTACCCTATGGCCCGGGCACGCTCATCCTGCATCTTAACATTTCCCCATATTTTGAGTCCCCCCCTTCCCAAGAGCAGCTCCTCACACCTACCCCCACCCCACTGCACCCCCAGCAACTCCCCAAGTGCCTGTCCCCTATGTCCCTTCCTCAAAGAGCAGGCCCCATAGCCCTTTTCCCAGCAGGGATTCCCCTGAGCATGCGTGCCCTGTCCCACCCTGTCCCCAAGAGCAGCTCCCAGGCAGTGCTTCCCAAAACCTGCCTCCTCAGAAGATCCTCCTGCCCTAGCCACCCTCCCTACACCCCAGAGCGGCTCGCCACTCCTTTTTCCCAAGCGGGACCGGGGTGGTCCTGGGGCAGAGACTGCCACGGCCAGGTTCCCAGGGTGATGCTGGCAATTGGTGCCTGTCCAGCAGGAGCTGTGCTGGCAGGGTGCATCCCCCACAAAATGTTTTGATGGGAGACAGGACACTGGCTCCAGCCTTTGGCCAGAGGCTGGGCTGCCTCAGGGATGCGGGGACCCCTGCAGCATCAGAGACCGTCGCTGTTTTGCTGGCGACTGGATTTTTATAGTGGCCGGGGGACCCTGGGGCAGGGCAGGGCAGGAGCCCCTGCCCAGAGCACTGCTGCAGGCAGAGGCTCACGCCTTGTATATATTTCTCTTGCTGTGATTTGTATTAACTTATTACGGAGTGAGCCAGGATTTCCCCACGGCCAGGCAGGCAGGATGGTGGTGAGACTGGACTGGGGAGCCCTCTGCTTTGGGAGCCCCCCCAGCCCAGCCCAGCTGGCCCCGCTGCCCCAGGAACTGCATGTTTCTGCCAGGCACCCCCTTCCCGCAGCGTTGTGCTGCCATCCCCCTTTTCAGTCTCTTTTGTAAATGTGCCAAACGCTGCTGAGGCCTCGGCCACACAGTAAAGAGCCTTTCGGAGTCTGGCGTGCAAAGCCAAGGGCTGCGCGGGGGCAGGGGTGAGGGGGGCCCAGAGGGCCGGGCTTCCAGGAATGCTGAACAGGACGTAGAGTGGTGCCACCACCTTTCAACGGGACCCCGGCTTGCTGGTGTGGAAGAAACCACGTCAGAAAAAAAGGCTGTTTAATGCAGAGCCCTGAGGCTGGAGCAGGCTGGGGATGGTGTCCGTGTGTCTGTACATGCCAGGGGGAGCACGACCACATCCCCGAGCAGTGGCATTCATCAGTCTGCGTGCAGGCCCTGAGGACTGGATCCTGGCTTCTAGCTCCCTGTGGGAACAAGAGGAGTCAGAGCGAGCTGGAGCATTGCCAGAGCTGGTGGGGCACCCAAAAGGTGTATCCCAGACCAGGAGGAACAGACCCCTGGCCCTGTATCCAACCTGATCCCTCCAGCCCAGCACTCAGACTCTTGCAAGCAGTGGGGGATGGGGACAGGGCTTCTGGTGTCCCTTCACTGCAAGCACAGCAGCACTGGCAGCCCCCAGTGATGCCCCTCTAGGTGCTCGCTCACCCTCCACAAGGAGCCGGGCAGTGGAGCGGTCATCAAAGGCGTCACAGGTGTACGAATCCTCGTCCTCAGGTCCCACGCGGTGAATGATGAGTGTGCGGTAGCAGTCCAGATTGCAGATCTCGTACTTGTCACTGGCAAAGATCTCGGTGTCCCCACGGAGCCAGCGCACCCTGCCCCGGGCGTGGGACACAGTGCATTCCAGCGTTGCCTTGTGCCTCGCCAGCACCGTCTTGTCCCGCAGTGGCTTCACAATCCGGATTGGCAGTGCTGGCAGGTGGGGCAAGGCATCAGCATCATGGGCTGAGCGAGCTTCCATGGGGACACTGCAAGCTGACCTGGTACACCCAGCCCTGGTGCTGGAGCCCAGCCAGACCTCGCAGCCCACACTGGTACCTTCCACCTGCAGACTGGCCTCCGAGATGACTGTCCTGGCTACGAAGCGGATGAGTCCCTTGTCCTCGGGGCGCACACCACAGAACAGCAGGAAATGCCGGGTCCCTGGGGAGGGAGAGGCTGGCTCAAGGCCACAGCAATGCGCACCCATAGTAAGCAGGGGGGCAGGGACCTCCCTTTGTCTACACAAACTCCCCTTGAAGGGCTTGAATTTTCCCTTTCCCAGTCCCAAACCAGGTGTGGAACCACCTGCATTCCCACCTTCTTGCCGTATCTTCACTGTGCTGGAGACCTTGATTTTCTCTCCATCCCGAAACCACTCGCCTTTCACATCCCCATGTGACACCTCGCAGGTGAAGACTGCGTTGTCACCCTCCCGCACCTGGACATCATGCAGCTCCTGCACAATGTGGACCTGACGCTCTGTGGGTAACAGACAGGGTGTCAGGGCAGACAAGGAGGAGGGGAGCAGGCAGCGTAGGGTTTGGGGCTGTGCACACTGCTGGGAGCTGGGTGACTGTACCCTGGACGTGCAGCGTGGCAGAGGCCTGGCAGTTGCCTGCATCGCAGGTGTAGCTGCCAGCGTCGCTCAGCTCACAGTGGCTCAGCTGCAGGATGCGGCGCCGTCCCGCTGAGTAGATGCGGCAGTTGGGCCCTGGCCGCAGCTCCTGCCCGTCCTGCACGGGGGCAAACAGGCAGCACCTGCTGCTTTGGCCCCTCTGCTCTGTCTGCAGCCCTGGCAGGGAGGCCAGAGGCCAGGGGACAAAGCAGGGAGGAGGATGTGGCCAGGTGCTGCTGGAGGGGATTGGGGTGAGCCCTCACCTTGAACCATTTCACCTCTGCATTGGGGCGAGACAGCTCACACTCGAAGCTGGCGACTCCTGTCTCTGGGACCCCCAGGTCTTGTGGCACCCTCACCATAGTGACTGGAGGCTCTGAGGAGGCAGGACACAGGACAAGAAGGTTTGGTAGGACAAACGCATGGACTTGGGGCTGCAGGGAAGAGTAGCTGTAGCTGGGGCATTTCAACATGGGGTGAGTGGCACTACCCATGGGCAAACACTCATCAGTGGTGTTCCAGCTGGCTCTGGACCCAGACCCTGGCTGGATGTCCCCATTGCTCAGTTCACGTCTCCATGAGGACAGGGGGACACTTGCCAGCTGTCACACTGTCACCCCTGTCCACGATGGGGACACGTGCCCAGGTGGCCCAGCTCAGCCTTGGTGTCTTCCCGGTACAGAACTGCTGCAGGTCAGACAGTGCCAGAGCCACACACCCCCCAGCCTGTCCCAGGGACCGTACCCCGCACACGCAGGTGGGCGCTGCAGCGCAGAGTGTCAGCAGTGAAGGTGACGGTGCCTGAGTCTTCCAGTGCAAGCCTCTCCAGGGTCAGGCTGTGCCCGCAGCCTGTGGCACTGATCCGGCACGTACTGCTGGGCTTCACCCGGATGCCATCCCGTGTCCAGACCCCAGTCACGCCAGGGTGAGACAGCTCCAGGTGAAAGGTGGCTGTCTCCTTCTCAAAGGTCTCCACATCTGCCAGTGGTGTCCGGATCGACACCTTCCGGGCTGTGAGAGACCCATGTCTGTAGGTGTCTGCTCCACTGCAAAGCCCCTGGCTTCACAGTCTGTGCTTGCTGGAGCGATCCTCTAAATCCAGCTGTTTTTACTCCCAGACTCCCACCCCTGCCCACACACTCACCTCTCTGCTTGACCACCCCTTCCAGCCAAGTACCAGCTCTGCCCACATGCTCCCATTGCAGCAGTTGGGTGCCCTCCCTGTCCCCATCCCCAGCCTGGTACTCACGCTCCACGTGGAGCTTGGCCTGCGTGCGGTCGTGCAGGCTCTCGCAGCGGTAGGTGCCGCGGTCAGCAGGGCTGAGGCAGCAGATGGTGAGGGTGCGCCGGCACCCCGACTCCTGCAGCAGGTACTTGCTGCTCGGCTGGAGGAGGATGCCCTGCTTCAGCCACTGCACCTCGGCAGCCTCGTGGCTCACCTCCACCTCCAGGCACACATCTCCCTGCTCCTCTGCCACCACATCCTGCAGCTTCTGCACGAACAGCACCTGTGCCTCTGCATGGCCCGTGTGCTGGGTCAGCAGCTGGCCCCGGGGCTGTTTCTTGGGCAGAGCCCCAGCTTTCTCCTTCCCCCTCACCTTGTACACTCAGCCGAGCTGTGCTCACCAGCCCCTCGGCGTTGGCTGTCACGGTGCCTGCGTCACCTGTCTGGCACTGCCGGAGGGTGAGGCTGTGGCACAGCCCATTCCTTGTCACCAGCAGCCGCTCGCTGGGGACCACGGGCTGGCCATTCAGCTGCCATGTCACAGCCACATCTTCGGGGGACACCAGGCACTTGAAGATGGCATCCTCCCCCTCCAGTACTGTCAGGCTCTGCAACTCCATGATGATCTCCAGCACCCTGGGGACTACAGCCGGATTGTCAGGGCACAGCATCAGGGACACCCTGTCCTGAGAGACGCTGAGCATTCCTGCAATCCTAACATCACTGTGCCAGCATCCCTCACCACCCCTATGGAATAGGAGTCCCCGAGGTGGTGGGGAAGCCTTGGGCTCACCCTGTACCGTCAGCGTCGCCAGTGTCTGGTCGTCGTTGGATTCGCAGCAGTACTCGCCGGCATCTCCGGGCTCCACGCGGCTCAGCACCAGCGACCGCTCCCGTCCCTCTGCCGTCATCTGCCGGCGGGGGCCGGGCGCCAGCACCCGCCCGTCCTTCCGCCACACCACATCGCCCCGCGCCTTGCAAAGCTCGCACCACAGCACCACCCGCTCACCCTGCCGCGCTCGCACGTCCGACAGCCCACGCAGGAACTTCACCCGCAGCTCTGCACAGTCAAACCCCTCGTGTCAGCACCCGCTGCCACTGCAGGGGGATCCACGGGCACCCCCCTGCCCCCCCGTCGCCCACCTCGGACGTTCACGTCGAACTGCATCTGGTCGTGGGGTGAGAGGCAGGTGTAGGTGCCAGCGTCCTCCATGGCCACGTTGTGGATGATGAGGCTGTGCACGCGGCCGTCCCGGCGCAGCTCGCAGCGCTCGCCGGCCACCGCCGCCTGCTGCGGGCCCAGCCAGGTGACATCAGATCGCTCTGTAGAGGTGATGGCAGACAGCACGGCACTGCCGCCCTCCAGCACCAGCAGCTTCTCCTGCTCCTCTCGTTTGTTCACGAACAGCACGGGTGCCTCTGCCGGACGAGCACTGGGCTCAGCTGCGCCCCTGCCAGTGGCACCGGCATGGGGTGCAAAGCATTCCGGCGTGAGGCGGGATGAGACTGCTCCTGCCCTTGGTGTGGGCGAGGGACACCTCCAGGCTCACCTTTCACACGCAGTGTGAAATGCACCTCATCATCACCGGCGTCGCAGAGGAAGATGCCACCATCAGCCAGCTCTGCTTGCTTGATGGTGAGGCTGCGCGTGGGGCCCTCGCAGCACACCAGCAGCCGCCCACCTGAGCACAGCGTCTGTCCGTCCTTCTGCCACTGCACTGCTGCTGTCTCCGGGGACAGCCGAGCCACCAGTGTCACACTGTCTCCCTCCTGCACCTCCAGCGGGCTCTGTGCCTCCTCCTTGTTGACAATGCACACAGGCCGGGCTGAGGGGCACAGGGGACAAGGCAGGGTTCAAGGATGTCCCCACAGTGTGGGGCAGTGCAGGGATGGGACTGCTGCAAGTGGAGAGGTGATCCCTCGGTGAGTCACCGTGGGGCAGGAGGGCTGTGGGACTGGCTGGGGGTCATGGTGGGACCAGACAGGGGTCCCAGAAGGGCAGGCATGCAGGCTGGAGGGGTCTGGCAGCTCAGAGTTCACTCAGGGAAGAGATGGCAGCAGAGTCCATCACTCCCACATCACTCCCTGTACAGGCAGCATAGCTGCCATGTTGAGACTATTAATTTCATTGTACCCCCTCATCTGGAACACCTCCTGGGGAGCCAGGGCACCCGCCTGCAACAGGCCCCCTCCCACCCTGCACAGCCCTCCATCTCCAGCTGATAAGGGTCCAGGCTGAGCTCAGCCTTTGGCAGCCAAAGCAGGAGGAGCGGCGCCTGGGAGCCAGCCAAGGCTAAATTTAAACAGCCCCTGGCTGGGGGAGGCAGCAGGGACATGTCTCGCCACGACCCTGACATGTCTCTTTCTAACCAACGGCTCCCGTAGGATTGGGGACCAGGCTCCCACCCTTCCCTGCCATGCTGCCATCCTGGCCTCTGCAGCAGCAGGGTCACAGAGGCTTCCCCTCCCCTTGTCTAGGTCTGTGGCATGATCCCACTATTCTAGGGGTCCCTGGGGTTCTGAGCCAGCTCACCCGACACCTCCACATTTGTCACCATGCAGTCGCTGGCAGCGTCACAGATGTAGCACCCTGCGTCGCTGGGCTGTGCCCCGTTGATGGTGAGCTGTCGCAGCACCCCACGGGCCTCAACCTGCACCCGTTCACCCGGATGCACCTCCTGGCCATTCCGGAGCCAGCGCACAATGGCGTCGGGCCGGGACAGCTCACAAGCCAGCACCAGGTCTTCCCCAGCCACCAGGCAGTGATGTACCACGGTGCCCGTGCTGCCCACGATGGTCACCGGTGGCTCTGGGACTGGAGAGATGGGCTGTCACCACAAAAGCAGCCTGTTCTGGGTGTCGCAATTGCCAGACCCTGTCCAGACTCCTCTGGCTGCAGCAGCACAGGGGTTTCCACAGGGCCACCCACAGGTGCAGCTCACCCCCCATGTGCCCCCCAGCAGCCTCCCTGTGCTCACTGCCACCCAGACCAGCCTCACACCACCCTGACAGCCACCACAGTCCTCTCCCCCTGGCCCTCCCACCTGGACCCCCTGCTCACCTTCTACAGTGACGAAGAAGACGATATTGTCATCACCGGTGTCACAGAGATACTCTCCAGCATCGCTGCCCATGGTGCCCAGGATCACGAGGGATCGGCGCACCCCATTCTCCTCCAGCCGCACACGACCCGTGTCCTGCAGCTTCTCCCCGTCCTTGTACCATTTCACCTCCCCATGGGTGTGTGAGAGGTGCACCTCCAGCACCAGGTCCTCCATGGCCTGGCAACACCGGTGGGTTGGCAGAACATCCTTCTCCAGGATCCTGACCAGCGGATCTGCAGCATCCAGCACCAACAGAGCTGAGGTCTCTGGGGTTTGCGCACCCAGCACTCCACACCAGGCTCTTCCCTAGCCTCATGCTCACCCAACACTTGGATGGTGAAAGTCACTGTGTCATTGGCAGTGTCACAGGTGTATTTTCCAGAGTGCTCAGCTTGGGCAGAAGGGATGAGCAGCCGGCGATGGGCACCCTCCTCCTCCAGGACCAGGCTACCCCCAGCCTCGAGCCTGACACCCTCCTTTGCCCAGCACACGGGTGCATCCACACGGGACAGCTCACAGCACAGTGTCACCGTCTCCCCCGTGGACACCGTCACGACAGGGACAGGTCTGCAGGGCTGCAGGATCCTCACCGGAGGCTCTGCAGGTATGGCATGTCTGTGATACAAAGCAGCGCAGGGACAACACAGCCCTGGGCACTCCTCTGCTGCCAGCCCCAGGTGAGCACCTCTGCTGGGTGGCCCAGTGGATGGGCATCCACTGGGGGTCAGAACCACATCAGCACCTCCACTGACCTGACACCTTGACATCGAAGGAGACAGCCTCATCCTTGGTCTCGCAGATGTACTCGCCTGCATCCTCTGCACCACTCTTGGGGATGCAGAGACAGCGCCAGGCCCCCTCCACCAGCAGCAGCAGGTTATCAGTCTCATCCACCTCCAGCCCATCCTTGAACCAGTGCACCGGAGCATCTGGCACAGAGAGCTCGCAGCGCAGCTCCACACGCCCTGGTGCCTGAACCAGCAGCTCCAGTGAGCGCTGTGGAGGGTGCAGAATCCTCACTGGTGGCTCTGTTGGGGATGTGGAGGATGGGTGTGAGACCTGCTCACTTCTCAGCTCCTGGCTCTGCTGTCTCTATTTACTGTTGCCTGTGTCCCTGTCCCCATGCAGCTGTATGGAAGCTACATCCTCTCACCCCAGTGCAAAGAGTTTGGAGCTACTCAGGGGCAGGGGCAGTGGGCACACAGATGCAGCTGCACACCCTCCTCCACAATTTTGAGGGCAGGCAGCAGGGCTAGGGACCCTAGAGAACAGAGCTGGGGCAGTGCTGCCCCTTCCAGCATGTCCCTACTGTGCCACCAACCTGCCACCAAGATGGAGTAGGAGACAGATGCATCTCCGGCGTTGCAGATGAACTCCCCTGTGTCCTGCATCCGGGCACAGGGCAGCACCAGCCGGTACTGCAGGCCCTCCTGCTCCAGCACCAGGGTCTTGCCCACTTCCACTTCTTCACCGTCCTTGTACCAGCGCACCGAGGACACCGGGTGGGACAGCTGGCACCACAGCTCCACACGCTGCCCGACCACGTAGGAGTGCGGGGCCTCCTTGTTGGAACTGACGATCCTCACTGGTACCTCTGCTGGGGACATGGCAGGGCTCAGGCACAGTGTTGGGTGAGCCCCATGTGAGGACAAGAATCCCCTGGGCAGCTCACCGCTCACGGTCACCCTGAAGCTGGCAGCATCGTCCCCAGCATGGCACGTGTACACCCCTGAGTCAGACAGCGCAGCCGCAGCAATGTGCAGCCTCCGTGAGCATCCCTCTGAGCAGATGGCCAGGGCCTGGCTTGGGACCACGGCCTCACCATCCTTCAGCCAGTGGACAGGGGCATCTGGAGGGGACACCTGGCACTCCAACACCAAGGGCAGCCCTGCCAGCACCTCCTGGAGCTGCTGTGCCTCCGGCACTGGGGTGAGGCAGACCTTCAGGGCTGTGAGGACCAAGACCTTGTGTCACTTGGCCTCCCATCCTACCTGCCCTGGGTGCAGTGGCTGTGGATATCCCAGCCCTACAGTGCAAGCTGAGGGAACAGCAAGGCTGGGGTGTGAAGTGGCATCACCCAGAGGCAGGCAGCTGGTTGTGCTCTGGGATGTAGAGGGGTAGTGTGGCACAGGGCTCTGGGAGGAGACAGACCAGCTTGTATGCCCCTGCCCACATCCCCGTCCAACCCAGGCACATGGGCAAGGAACTGCTCACAAGAAGCTGAGAGGCAGCTGAGGTGCTGAAGCCATGGTGTGAGCAAGGAGCTGGGGCAGAGGGAGAAGGGGGAGAGGGATGTAGATGTCTGTTGCACCCACCTTCCACAGTGACTGTGTAGAAGACAGAGTCTCCACCAGCGTCGCAGACAAACTCCCCTGTGTCCTGTGGCCGGGCGCAGGGCAGCACCAGCCGGCACTGCAGCCCCTCCTGCTCCAGCACCAGGCTCTCACCTGCCTCCACCTCCTCCCCGTCCTTGTACCAGTGCACTGGGGCTGCCGGGCGGGACAGCTGGCACCACAGCTCCACACGCTGCCTGGCCATGTAGACGTGGGAGGCCCCCTCGTTGGAGCTGACAATCCTCACGGGCTCCTCTGTCATGGAGAGATATGGAGCTCAGCCAGGACATACAAACCAGAGCCAGTGATGGTGGCACTCACAGCCCTGTGTGGAGTGATGGCTTCCCCGCTTGTTGGCTTTAAGGCTGCAAGGCACCACATCATCCACAACCTGCACAGCACAAGCTTCTGGACTACTGTGCCTGGGTCTCCCTCTTCTCCTCACCCATTACAACCAGGAGGAGCACCAGGCTGTGAACTGGCTGTAAATTGCTGCCATGCCCTTGCTCCCATGGTACCTGCCCTGCTTTGCCCTGTGGTGGAGCTGAGGGTTGTGGAGGGAGGATGCACACAGGCAAGCCCCAGCACTGATAACCACTGTGGTGTCAGTACCAGCCCCTGCAGCTGCTCTTCCAGTGGGTGCCCTCCCCTCTGCCTGTCTCCCTGTTTTGAAGGCCACCAGCCGCCAGCTGATGCTTCTGTCATGGCTCAGCCTTGGCATTTGCTTATACTGAGGCACAGGCATGTGGTTTGCTTGCAGCCTGCAGCCCCATCCCTCCAACTCACCAGGACCCAGGACCCAATTCCAGATCACAGTCATCACTAAGATCACCCTTATTTGGCTACATAAAATGTGTGCCACTGCTCACATTGCCACTCTGAATTGAGTCAGAGGGGCTCCCAATACAAATTTTAGGTGACCAGCCCTCCTCTGTCCTGGGAGAAGTTCAGCAAACACTGCCTGCCTGGCCGTGCACATTGCAGCCCCCTGTAGCTGGCCTGGACTCTGCCATGGGTGCTCATCAAGCTCATGGCTCTGTGTGGGCACAAGGCACAGCCAGCTTGGGCACAATGGTGGACGAGCAGCAACCTGCCCTTCTCACAGCCCGCAGCTGCCCCATGCTGGGCAGCCGGGTGGAAGCTTCCCAGACAGTTCCCAGCTGCATGGCCAGGCCCAGCAGCCCCGCAGCGTGCGGGAACGGTGCGGCGCCGGTTTGCAGCGATTAACCTGCCGCACGCTGAGCCTGCATCCGCCCCGCTCCCTGATCAAACAACTGGCGGCTGCCTCTCTCCCTGGACCTGCTAAAAGCAATCACATTGCTGAAGTGCAGCTGGAGATGTTGAGCAGCACTGAAGTGAGGGGATAATGTGCCAGCCCTGGGCGGGCAGCACTGCTCTGGCCTCAGCCTCTCACTAGTTCTGACGGAGCTCCAGTGCTCAACAGCTGCAGGAAAACCCAGAGGTGTGTAGGGATGGATGAGCTTGAGGCAGGCGGGCTCCATGCAACAACAGCCCCATGGGGGATTGCTGAGATGCCTTAGGGAAACCCAAGCATGCCACAGTAGTGTTTGACTGCAGCAGCCAGCCTGGCACTTGTGCCAGAGCAGTGTCAGCCTGAGCCTCCTGGCACCCACCCCCCGCCCTGCCGGTGACACTGATGACCAAATCCAGATTGAAGCGAGACAGCCTCCCTAAGACCCTTCTGTCAAAGTGTTGCAAAGCTGCTCAGCAAAAAGGCTGAGCTTCAGCAGATGGTGTTCCCTCTCCCATCCCAGGGAAGGAGAGCTCTCTGTGCCCCGCACTCCCACACAGCACACGACTCCTGCCTCTGCCCAAAGCCCACACTGTCCTTCCCACTGGCAATTTTGCCTTTATCTCACTATAACTCCTCCCTTCCTCACTCTCCCATCAGTCACCACTCCACTGACTTTTCAACATCTCTTATCACTCATCCTATCTTCACTCCTACATCTTTGGCCACCAACTTTGGCCCTTTGCCATGTGTTAACACCACAGTGAGGCTTTAGCACTGCGGTCACACCACCTTTCAACTGGGCTTTAGCTCTGCCCCTCGTCGCCTTCCTGTGGTTGTGGGATGTGGATTTTGGGGCCAGCAAGGGGAAACCTTTCACTTGCTTTCAGCTTTCATTATCCTCTGCCAGCCGGGGACGCCAGCAACCGCTCCACAGCCAGGGCAGCCGCCACAGGATGCGGAGTCCTGCTCCCACCCAGCAAACACCACCCAGCCATCGGTCTCCAGGCAACTGATAATTTTCAGGTCAGCAATTAACACTGTCCATCAGAGCAACGACCAACCATGAGTCACCCCATGCCAGGTGCAGGGCCCACTATTTTTAGGACCTTGGAGGAGGACTTGGTTACTAGCCATGGCAGAGGTCTGGCAAACACCCTGGTATGCAGGTGCTGGGTGCTGTCCTGTGCTCTAACGTTTTGGAGAGGCAGAGTGAGCTGTTCCCTCTGGCAGCCAGTCTGGGTGCTCAAGGACCACAACTGACCAATCAAGCAAACTGCTGGTAAGCACCTGGAGAGAGCATGTCTGACAAGTATCTCATTGCAGCAAGTGACAGCAATACTGATGGCAGCACACACACTGTGGCATCCTGCACGGGCACAGAAAGCCCCCTGAGACCCTTCCAGCCCTCCTGCATCACACCCACCTGCCACAGTGATGGTGTAGAAGGCAGAGTCCCCACCAGCATCACAGACGAACTCCCCTGTGTCCTGTGTCTGAGCGCAGAGCAGCACCAGCTTGCACCGTGGCCCCTCCTGCTCCAGCACCAGGTTCTCGCCCACCTCCACCTCCTCTCCATCCTTGTACCAGTGCACTGGGGCTGCCGGGCGGGACAGCTGGCACCACAGCTCCACACGCTGCCCGGCCACGTAGGTGTGGGGGGCTTCCTCGTTGGAGCTGATGATCCTCACCGGCACCTCTGCCAGGGATAATGTGGGCCTCAGCATGACTGGCTGGAGCTTTCAGCCACATGATGGGGGCAAGAAGCAGGGCAGGAGCACTATCAGGGGGTTGGGACCAGGCTTCCACACACAGTCCCCAGCTCACCGGTCACGGTCACTGCAAAGCTCACGGCATCATCCCCAGTGTCACAGGTGTACACACCAGTGTCTGAGGGACACGCTGAGCGCAGGAGCAGCCTCCGCACGCAGCCTTCTGCCTGCACTGCAATAACATCATCCAAGGGCACAGCCTGGCCATCCTTCAGCCAGCACACAGGGGCATCCGGGGTGGACACCTGGCATTCCAGCAGCACAGGCATTCCTGCTGGCACTGTCCGGAGCCGTTCGGCCTCAGGCACTGGGGTGATGCGGACCTGTGGGGCTGAGAGACATCGAGGAGGGGTGAGAAGCATCCTCCAGCATGACAGACCCTGCTGCTAGGGTTCTGGTAGGAGCCCAGGGTGAGTGCCCTGATCACCTTGCACATGCAGGATAGCTGAGTCCCGCACACTGCCGGACACGAAGGTGACCTGGGCCCCACTATCAGCCAGTCGTGCTCCCCGGATCAGCAGCGAGTGCTCCGTCCCACGGTGCTGTACACTGCACCGGCCTCCTGCATCCTCCTCCTCACCCAGCCTGGCACCATTGAGGAACCAGGAGCCGTGCACTGCAGCTGACAGCTCCAGGGAGAACTGCGCATCCTCACCGTCCTTCACCCATGAGTCCTGCAGACCCCTCTCCAGACGAGCTGCCGGGGCTGGAGCACAGCTGGACTGAGCCCCAGTGGCACTGACTACAAGCACACTGTGGCACGACATCCCAGCTTTTGCCTGTCTCCTCACCAAGATGCACAGATCCAGGGAACTCCACAGGGCTGCTCCTGCCGTGCTTGTTGGCGGCAGAGACGCGGAAGCAGTAGTCGGCCTCGCGAGGCACGCTGTCGCCCAGCACCCGCACGCAGCTGGGCAGGTCGGTGGCAAGGCACTGCACCCACTCCCCCCCCGCTGCCTCCCGGCGCTCCAGCAGGTAGCGGCTGGCGGGGCGGAGGTGGGCGTCAGGCGCGGGACACCAAGTCAGCAGAGCCGTGTTGCTCTCCACCACGCTCATCTCAGCTGCCACCGGTGCGCTTGGAGGGTCGTGCTTCACACCTGCAAGTCACAGCCCAGGTTGCCTGCTTGGGGATGGCAGCGAGGCTCCAGGTGGGGTGGCAGAAGGGCTGAGTGGGGATACAGAGCCTGTTTCTTTGGGGATTCTCTCTCTGATGGAGAGGAGGGTCTTGATCCCATGTAGCATGCTGGGTACAGGGTTTGTGAGTGCCAGTGAGGCTGGGATCCTGGAGCCCTACTCAAAGCCCCCTTCCCAGAAATCACATCCCCAGCATATTGGGTGTCTGTTCCATCTCCCCTTCTGTATTACCCCCCATGAACGGGCAGGAGAGAGGACACAGGACCCCTTCAATCCTGGAGCTTACACTTGACTCGGAGCTGGGAGGATGTCTGTGACTCCCCAACAGTGAAGGAGATGATGCCCGCGTCCTGGCGGGTGACGTGCACCAACACGAGGAGGTGTGTCCTGCTGAAGCTCTTCAGCACGGTACGGGGTGACTCCCACAGCTGCAGCCCATCCCGGCTCCAGCAGCTTCCCTCTACCACATCCCGTGTCTCCACACAGAAAACTGCATTCTCCCCCTCCATCACATCCAGCTTCCGTGGCAGCCGCTTCACAATCACCCCTATGGGAAGAGATAAATGAGGGCCAGGGAGGGATGCTGGGGAAGAGGATGGACTCTTTGAGGTGGGAAAGGAGGAGAAGGAGGTTGAGGAGGGGCAGCAGGAGGCACCAGCCAAATGGAGGACAGGCAAATGCAGGGGACAGTGGGACCCTGGCAAGGAGGGGAATAGGAAGGCAAAGCTGTGCTACCGGAGACCTGACCCCCACCTCGGACAGAGACCTCGGCGATGCTGCGCCCTTTGTCCTTCATCTGGCAGAGGTAGATGCCGTCATCGTCGATGCGGGCATCGCGGATGGTCAGGCGCCGCACCACCCCTTGCTCCTCCATCACATACTTGTGACTGGGCTGCAGCTCCCTGTCCTCCAGGTACCAGGATGTGGGGATGGTCTCCAATGGCACCTGGCACTCCAACACTGCATCCTCCCGCTCTGCTACCTCCACGTCTGCCAGCTGCACCTGGAACCGCAGCCGGTGCTCTGCCACAGGAAGAGACAGGAGCTCAGACTGTGTGGGGTACAGCACCCACCGCCAGCCCTTTGCTCAAGGTGCTCCCAGCTCAAAAAGAGCACCAAACCCTTGGCCCTCCTTTGCCCACTCCTTGGCTTGTGTGAGATGGACACTGCTTTGACAAAAACGTACCTTAGAGCAGGGAGAACCAGGGCACAGCTTGGGGAGACCCAGGCATGCCCCCAGTATCTCAGCAGGGAGTTTTGGGGGATGCAGGAGCATGGAAGCCAGCATGCTGCAGGAAGCATCTCAGTGGAGGGGAGCAGTGGGGTGTAGGGGCTGCACCAGTTAGGAGTAACCCCAGCCATGGGCTGTCCCCAGCTGGCTGGATGGCTCGGGGGGAATTGGGCTGCTGCCAGTGCAGATGGTTGGAGCTGTGCCCTGCAGGGCTGCCTGCCAAAATCACTCAGCACTTCCAGGGGAATTTGTCACCAAGGCACAGTCCCTCTTCCTTGCTTGTGGCTGGACACCCACAGCTATCCTGAGAAGCCACCCCTCTGTTTGCAAGGAGAGAGAGACATGGAGCAGGACACAGCTCCTGGAGGAGCCCAGCATCCCCTGCTTCCAGGCCACAGCTCTGTCCTGAGGAGCCTGGGGTGACCCTGGCTGCACAGACACATCCCTGCCAGACAAAATTCCCTGAGCCCCCCAGCACTCAGCCACCTCTGACACTCCTTGGACATGTTCCTACCTTTCACCTGGAGCTGCACTGCACTGAGGGTCTGGCCAGCGGTGTTGGAAGCAGTGCACATGTACAGCCCCTCGTCCTGGGGTTTGCAGTACAGCACCTTGAGGATGAAGTAGCCCTCCCGGTCCTCATAGATGAGATGTCTGCGGCCAGGGGCGAGGGGCTCACCATCTTTCTGCCAGACAATCTCTGGCTTGGGCTTCCCAGTAACATAACAGCGAAACTTGGCATGCTTCCCCGCGCTCACAGCAAACGCCTTGGCCCCTGGCACCCTGGCAGGCACCACGCCATTGGGCACCCAGCTCTCTGGTCCCTCGCGCCGTCCTGCCGCGTGCCGCCGCCACCGCTGCCGCTCCGCCAGTGCCTTGGGACCATCGGCAGGGGAGTCATTGGGGAGCCCGTCCAGCAGTGCCTGGGGCTCGACCAGGAGCACGGCAGCAGCCAGGGCCTCCTGGGAGCCACTGCGTGCCCGGCACACATACACTCCCCCGTCCTGGGGCCGGGCACTGAACAGCTTCAGGAAGTGCCAGTCCTCTGCTTTCTGCCCCAGTGCAAAGTGGCTGCTCTCAAAGAGGTCAGAGAGTTTGTGCCCGTCCTTCTCCCACTCCAGCACCGGGCAGGGCTGCCCGGACACCCTGCAGGTGAACATCACGTCCTCCCCCCGGCGCACTCGCATGGATGAGGGGGCAATGAGGAAGGCAGGTGCCACACTGCCTGAGCATCCTTCCTCCTCGCGGGGCTCCACTGGCTCTACCCTGAGCGAAGTGGCAGCGTAAGTCTCGCCAACACTATTCTTGGCCTTGCAGACATAGAGTCCACTGTCTTGGGGGGTGGCACAGGACACCAGCAGGCTGTACAGGTCCCCTTTGGACTCCATATGGAAACGGCCTGAGGGCTCGATGGGGTTCTTGTCCTTTTCCCAGAGGATGCTTGGCTGGGGATCACCTGTGATCTGGCAGCTCAGGACCACATCGGTGCCACTTTGGACCGTGAAGGCACGTGGATAGGCCAGGAACCTGGGGGCTCCCCTGAACCCCTCCATCACCACCTCCCCGGGGTCACAGCAGGCAGCTGGCTGGAGCAGCAGCAGGGATCATCGGCCTGGGGGGATGTATAGACAGACTAGAGTGGGGGCTCAGGCTTCATCAGGGACTGACCAGTCTGGAGCTCCCCACCAGGAGGGACCCACACCTGGAGCAAAATCCCCAGCATGGACCCCTTGCTTCAGGAGCATCACCCTCATTCGGAGCAGCACAGCCTCACTGGATTTGCTTCCGTGTCACCTAAATCACCCATTTCCCAGCCCCAGCAACAGGAGCAATAGGAGACGTGACAAAAGGTGGCTCTATGCTACCCGAGGGGCTGAGACACTCTCAGCCTATCCCAGGGTTGCGAGGGGTCTCCAGTTCCAGAGGTGGGGGACCCCGGCCTAGACAGGGAGCCTAGGCAGCTGCTTGCTGGGTGCTGGGGCTGGGGGACAGCGGGGGCAGAAGGGCCCCCGTCCGCCCCTTCCCCACCCGCCGGGCATTCGCATTCCTGCAGTATCGGGTGGTGGCAGAGCCGCATTCCTGCAGCATCTGGGCCGGCTCAGCGGGCAGGTGCTGACACGGGGCTGTCACGGGCGCCAGGCCCCGGCTGGATCCGGACACTTCCTCCCAGATTTGGGTGGGCAGGGGACCCCCTGTGCCGGGCGGCCGCCCCACAGGGCCACGCCCTGCGGCAAAGTGGGGCTCTGCCAGGAGCCGGTCCCCCTTCCAGAGAGTGTCCCCGCAGGCACGATCCAGCCCTTCTGCAGTCAAAACCACAGCTGGAAATCACCAACCCCAGGAGCAAAAGGAAAGCCGGGGAGTTGGGTCCTGCTTTTGGAAGGGCACTGCCTCCATCCCCCGCTCTGTGGGGAACCGTGCCCATCATCAGGAGCAGGGGTGGGGCAGGGTGCTCTGTGCCTCCCTCCCGGGAGTGCACGCCAGCCTCTGCCCGAACCATGGCTGGGGCTGGGGCAGGGTCGTCTCTGACTTGCTCAGGCAGGGGGAGGGGAAACAAAAATACTTCTTGAATGAGCCAGAGGGTAGGAGAGGGCAGGTCCCCAAGGAGCGACAGGGACTGCAGCCAGCTTCTCCTCCCAGAGCCCTACCCTCGGGGCAGTGCACCCATTCAGAGCCATCTCCCTATCCACACACGCCCCTGACCCATAGGCCACCCCACAGCAGCTCCTTTGGACACAGACTGCCGGCTCTGATGGCTCAGCCACACCACTGCACCCTTCAAGCACTCCCTTCCCCAATCACCCTGCCCCAGGCAGCCCAGCCCAGTCCCCTGCCCCCTCATGTACCTCGCTCTGCCACCTCTGCCCTGTGTCTCTCAGTGCCGGCACCCAGCTCCTGCTGCTTCCCCAGCTCTGCTCCTGGGTGTCAGTGCGCAGGGACCAAATGTTACAAATGCCTGCAGCTGCTGTCCCCAAAAATACCCTCTGATGACACGCGGGGTTGATAAGAGTGAGCCTGCTCCATTCAGCGCCTCGCCGAGGCTGGGCTGGCCTACCTATGTATAGCAGCCCAGCAGGAGCCACCCCAGAGAGCTGGGGAGCTACAGGCCTGGCTGTGCCTCTGTGCTGGCTCAGCCAGCAGCAAGAGACAAGGTGCCCTGTGGAGAGAATGGCCTGGGGTGCACGGTGTGGGGTGCAGGGTGTGGGGTACACTGAGTTGGACACCAGACTGCAGTGGGACAGGACGTGTCACACAGGACGTGCTGCACAGGGAGGGATGTGCTGCACTGGATGCTGCCTGAGATGCCAGGCTGTGTTGGATGGGATGTGCAGGACACTGAGCTGCCAGAGGCACAGAGGGGATGCACAGGCTGCCCACCACCCACAGGGCAGGCAGGGTTAATGGATAGGGAGCACCTGGCACTGTCCCCTCAGGCAGCAGTGAGAGGAAGGGCCTTACAGCCTATGCCTCTCCTGCAATTCCCACCCTGTGAGCCAGCCCATGGCCAGACAGCCCAAACAGCACCCTAGGATCCTTTCCCTGGACCTGCTGCAGGGTCTCCAGCTGGCCTGGCTCTGTCTCACCTGTTCTTCTCCCCCTGAAGCTGGGCCAGCCTTCCCCAGGTTGAGCAGGGACCTCATCCTCCCTCCTGCTTCATGTCCCCAGGACCTTGCCAATCATCAGACTGTCGTGGAGATGCCACAAACACCCCACCCCCCTAACCCAGCTTGCCCTTCCCAAGGCTCCATCCTTACATTTTGGCTGCCCTGGGGACTGCCACATGCAAAGTGCCTCCCTCATGCCAGAGCCTTACAGGGCTCTGATCCCCACCGGGTCCTTGCTCAGATTTCCCTGCTGTGCACAACTGCTGTCACTTCCCACCAGCTCCTCTGAAGCCCCAGATCTTCAACTCCTCCACCATGGGGGGCACCCAGCACCAGCAGCTGCAAAGCTCACCCTAGGTACCCCCTCCATCCCTGCCAACACAGGAAAACCTTCCTGGCAGCACCCTGCCCGCAGCCCGACCTTCCCAGTCCCACGCACCCACTGCTCCGGCAGCATCCCCCACACACACCCCCTTGCCTGGGCGCCGGCCCCCCCCAGACCACACTGTCCTTGCAGTCCTCGCATTCCAGACGTCTCAGCGCTTTCACAGCTCAGAGATAATATTCACGGCGAGCAGACGTTTGCGTCAGTGTCAGATAGATCTCAATGCCACCCTGCCCCGGGGGGAGCGCAGTGGGCAGTCGGGCTGGGCAGGCAGGCAGAAGCCCGCGGCAGAGCCCCCCGAGCCACCACCCTGCTGAGTGCCCCACGGTCATGCTGCTCCTCCTGCACCTGCTGCCTGCCATGCTGCCCAGCGCCGCCCTGGCCAGCTGCACCGGGGCAGGAGCCGACCGGCAGCTCATCCTGGCCAAGGTGCGGGCTCGGGTGCTCGAACATCTGAGTCCCCCCCTTCTCCAGGAGGAGCCACAGATGGAAGCGAGGAGGGTACACCGGAGAGACGTTGAAAACACTGAAATGGAGCCAGAGGAGCGAGAGGACACCTCCCAGGTGATCTTATTCCCTGCCACAGGTGAGAACATCCTGATGGAATGGAGAGGGTAGAAGGGTGAAGCCGGGTGGGGGTTTAGAGCAATGCAGATGCTGAAGGATGGAGAGGCTGATGTGGTGGTCTGTGGGAGAAGGGGAAGGATGTATGCCAGGCTGGGACATGGGCATGAGTGAGATTTGGTGGGGAGACAAGAGATGGAAAGGTACGGCAAGCAGGGACAGGCAGAACAGCCCAGGACAGACAGCAGAGGGACAGGCAGCACAAGAGGGTGCTGAGAGGCTGGGACACAGCTGGCCAGGCAGGGTGCAGAGACATGGGGAGGGCTGAGGGGCAGGGTGGAATAGGGTGGGATGCTGGGGAATGGGGAAGGATACGGGAAAGTGGGATTCTAAGGGACAGGGCAGATGCTGCAGGATGGGGCAGGATGACCAGCTATAAAGCACTACAGCAGGAGATGGGGCAGAATGCTGGGGGAAGGGGACAGGATGATCAGCTATGGGACAGGACTGGCACATGGGCCAGGATGGCAGAAGGGGACAGAATGACCACTGAATGCTCGGGGACAGGGCATGACTCTGGGGGAAAGGGGCAAGATAACCAGCTATGGAGCAGGATACTGGGGGTCAGGGGTGACAGTAATGGACCAGCCTAGGGCATAGCAGGGATCAGCTGGGGGGCACAGCACAGAAGGTGCTGCACAGCGCTAGAGACCAGCTCCCCTGCACCCTGCCACAGCCTATGCCAGCAGCCAGGTGCCCTGCCAGCACTCCAGGGACCTCTATAACATCCCACTTGCCATCTGGCATCGGGCATTCTCCCCAGGTTTGGGCACACACCCTGATCATTTTTCCCCCCCCACAGATGTTCCCTGTGAGCCCACACAGCCAGACAAGCTGCTGGAGGAAGAAGGGATTTTCACCTACCTCTTCCAGCCCTCAGCACACACCCTGAGCCGTGTGGTGACTTCTGCCCAGCTCTGGTTTTACACTGGCCCCTCGGCTGCCCCCAACCACTCAACCCCTGACGTGCTGACCCTGTCGCCTCAGGGCCGGGTGCCGGTGACGGCCATGGCAGAGCAGACACCTGAGCACTGGACAGTGTTTCACTTGGCCCCGGCGCTGCTGCCCCAGCTCTCACAGCCGCTCTTCGTGCTCCTGGTGCGCTGCCCTGGCTGCCCCTGCCTGGCCGAGGGGGACAAGATGCCCTTCCTGGTGGCCACCACCCGGGCCAAGGGCAGTGAGAGGGCTCGTCGCTCTGCCATGCCCTGGTCCCCAGCCGCCCTGAGCCTGCTGCAGCGCCCGTCTGAGGAGCTGGCTGCCCACACCAACTGTCGCCGGGCTTCCCTCAACATCTCCTTCGAGGAGCTGGGCTGGGACAAGTGGATTGTGCATCCCAGCAGCTTCGTTTTCCACTACTGCCACGGGAGCTGCGCTGCAGGCCACGGGCTGAGCCACCGGCTGGGTGTGCAGCTGTGCTGCGCTGCCCTGCCCGGCACCATGCGCTCCCTGCGCGTCCGCACCACCTCCGACGGCGGCTACTCCTTCAAGTACGAGACGGTGCCCAACATCCTGGCCCAGGACTGCACCTGTGTCTAGGGCATCCTGCAGCCCAGCCCCGGACCAGAATCCCACCCAGAAGTAGTCGCTTTCCCAGTGGAACCCTGGCCACTGGGATGGGGCAGTTTGGCTGTACCACCCTCCCCTGCACAAGCCAGATTTTTGGGCTGGGTCAGGTACCATCACACTGCCAGACTTGCACCAGGGCCAGTCTCAGAGCAAATCAGGGCATGGTGGGGCAGGGATAGGCACAGGCTATGGCAAAGGCATCACTGCCCTGCCAAAGTCAGGCTGCTGTCTGCAACCAGATTAGCCCTCATCTCTCCACACCTGCTTCCCTCCTGTAGTTCTGCACCCCCACAAAGACTGGTGTCTTGCTCCTGCTGCAGAGTTGAACAGCTTCCCTGTGCTCCAGGCAGGGCCAGGTTGCTGTGAAGGATCAGGATGTGCCTGGGTGAGCCCATGCCAGGACCTCACATTGGTGGCAGGGCTGGTAGCACACATGGCACCACAAGCGAGCCCTCTCCTGGCAGCACAGCTTGTTGGAAAACTTAATGGGATGAGTAAAATAAACCTGTTCCCTTTACTAAAGCAGCCTGGAAACACCAGCTTCCATCAGAGACAGCCACAGAGGTGGCATGTGGTTCTGCAATGGGATGTGACCTCCCCGGGGGCTTCTAAATGGAGAACTGAGGGGACGGGCAAATACTGTTAGAGGCCATCCAGCTCTGATTTGGGGTATCAGAGAGGGGACTGGAGTATGCTGGCCAAAATGGGCACAGTGTGGCTGGGTTTGATCCTGCCCTGGGCAGGGGAGTGCAGAGCAGAGCAACATCCCTCCTGCTCTGGGCAACAGGTTGTGCAGGAACGGGGGCAGCAGAGGGCTAGGGAGACACGGGGGTGGTGGGAGGATGGGGACACAGAGGAAATACCCCCATCTGGCCCCTCGACAGTGATAGGGTCGAACAGGAATGTAGCCAGTGCAATCCCTCTCCACCAGGATGACGAAGGCTGCCCCGGCCGCAGCCGCCTCTGCACGGCAGGAATAACTGAGTCACCCTGGGCAGCAGGGAGGTCCCGAGGCACGCACGGCAGCGCCAGCCCAGATGCACAGGATTCCCTTCCCACCCCTTCCTCCCGAATGAGCGGATGCAGAAGTTCAGTACAAAACGTCTTCAGCCTTTACTAATATAGATATTAAAAAAAAAAAAAAAAAGAAGAAAAACAAGAGTGACAATCATTTCCGAGTAAAAAACAACGCTACAAAAGTCCCCATGTGACCCAGGCTGAGATGATGAGGAATGCTCCACTGGCTCCCGGCCGAGCCCAGCTCGGGGCACCACGTCCCCACACTGTGAGGCCAGGGTCTGGCTCCGTGCAGGGGGTCCCAGCCCTGCAGCCAGAGTGGGAGGAGATAAGTTTTGGTCCAAGGGCGGCCTGCCAGGACAGGGCGGAGGAAGTGGGAAGGACAGCCCCTGACCTCTGCACAGACATTTCCAAGCAGGCCAGGCCTGCAACTTGTAACTCATAGCCCCATGCCAGGATGCTGCGCAGCATGGCCCCCCAGGCCACAAAGTCACTTTCTGGCAGCAAAGTGTCACCAGGACCCCTCCCACCCCCTCCAAGGGTAGTGCCAGCCCAGCATTCTGTCCCACAGCTTGGCCCGGCCAGCCAGACCCCCAGCCTGCTCCCCTAAGTCCCCCAGACCTCAGGGGGCAGTACCAAAATCACCACCACATGCACAGCACCAGTTGGTGCTGCCATGGGTGGCAGAGGGCATGGGGGGCACAGGGAGGTGTGAGGACAACATGATAGGGAAGATGGGTGTGGGAGGAGGAAAAGTGGGTGAAACAGGAGACGGGGGCACAGGCCCAGAGTGGAGATTGGGATGGAGTATAAAAATGCCAGGGTGCACATGTTGATGAGTTTATAAAAACGTACAAAAATAAGATATTCCCTTTTTGAAAATTAAGTAGGAATGAACCCCATGGCCCCCGACCCCTCTGCTGCCCACTGGGACAGAGCTGCCCAGACTGCCCCGCTGGGCAGGCGTGTGGCATCCTTTGCCTCGTGCTCCTGGCAGGATGCCTATCCCACGGTGGCAGTGGCAGCCACTCCAGCAGACACCGCTGTTGTCCCTGGCAGCAGTCACAGCCCTGTGGGGAGCAAGAACCAGATTAGCACCCATCCCAGGGGGAATGGCCTCCTCTCTCCAGGGGAGCCTTGGGGCAGCCTCCCATGCCTCCACCCCAGTGGGCCGGATCCATCCTCCTTCCTGGCTCACCTGTGGTCCTGTCGCAGGCTGTGGTCCCCTTCTCATGGGCGAGGTTGAGGCGGTTCTGCTCAGCAGCGATGCCATTGGCCTCGGGGCTGCTGCTGCGGGCAGGACTGGGGGGCTGTGGCGGGGGCTGGAGGTGGAAGGCCACCTCCAGGTGCTCCTGGGCCAGGCGCAGGTGCTCACGCAGCCGGTCCAGCTCGTGTACCGGGGGAGCTCCAGCCAGGGCGAAGCGTCCCTGGGCCAGGCTCTCCCGGTAGTCCAGCTTGCCGTTGGTCAGTGGGGCTTGTGGCAGCTCCTTCTTCAGCGAGTGATAGGTGGGGGGGGCGCTCGGGGCTTTCTTGGGGTACTGCGGTGCAGGGCTGTCGCCACTTGGGAGTGGGGGGCCATCAGCCTGGCTCAGGGCATCACGGATGCGCCCCACACCAAGGTGCAAGAGCTCGCAGAGGTTGAGGAAGAGGCAGAGCCCGCTGACAGCATACATGATGAGGAGGAAGATGGTCTTCTCAGTGGGGCGGGACACAAAGCAGTCGACAGTGTGCGGGCAGGGGCTGCGGCTGCAGACGTAGGAGGGGCTCACCTCAAAGCGGTACAGCAGGTACTGCCCGAAGAGGAAAACCATCTCCAGCACTGAGCGGCACAGCAAGTGCAGGACGTAGGCACGCATCAGCCCGTCCTGCTTGATACGGCGCCGGCCGTCATGCTTCTCTCCGCCCTCTGGGCTCTTCTCCTTCTCCACCTCGATCTCCTCAAAGATCATGGGGTCTTCTTCATTATCATCTTCTGCCTCCTCATAGTCTCGCCCGGCTCCTCGGCGCACCACCGGCATGCGTGCCCGCCGGGCTGGCGGTGTCCGGCGCCGTGAGGACTCGGGCATGCGAGCGATGCGGTGCATGGCAAAGCCCAGGTAGAGCACCGACGGCGTGGCCACCATGATGATCTGGAAGATCCAGAAGCGGACATGGGACAGGGGCGCAAAGGCATCGTAGCAGACGTTCTCACAGCCCGGCTGCTGTGTGTTGCACACAAACTTGCTCTGCTCGTCGTAGTAGATGGACTCGCCCCCCACGGCCGTCAGCACGATGCGGAAGACAATGAGGACAGTCAGCCAGATCTTGCCCACGAAGGTCGAGTGGTTGTTGATCTCCTCCAGGAGCCGCGTCAGGAAACTCCAGCTCATCCTGACCAGGGAGTTGACTCAAACCCTGCAGGGAAGGGGCAGGCAAAGAGGCACTGAGGAAATCCACATGCACTTCACCAGGACCCTGGAGTCCGGCAGCTGCTAGCCCAGCTCTGTCCTGCTCCCTCTTCCAGCACTAGTGTCCCTTCCCTTACCCACAGATCCATAAACACAGCCCTGCTCAGGAAGCTGCCTCCCCAAAACTTTATCCGCTGCTCAGCACCGCCTCCCTGTGCTCCCGTCTGCATCCTGCTCCCGCCCTGCCAACAGACAGGTGGGTGGAGGCAACGGGGAAAGGCTGGGACATCCTGGTTGCCTGCAGGGACACATCTAGGGGAAGAGTGAGCACAGCCACAACCACAGCAAACATGCCAACGTAGGGCAGCACCACCTGGGGACTGGGAGGGGACAGGTAGGAGCAGAGCCACTTCCTTCTCCCCTGGTGCCACATCACCCATTTATCACCTGCCACTGAGCAGGTCCCTAACCAGCGTTGCACCCTGAAAAAGCACTCACACCCCCCCACGGGGATCCACAGCTCACTGGAGGAAGGCAACACAGGGCAGCTCCACTGGCCCACTGCAGCTGCCAGCCCTGAGCCCTGGCGGAGGGGGGCATGTCCCTGGAGCAGCATCCCCCACCACGTGCTAATCAGACAGGTCCTCTTCACTCCACAGAGCTCTCCCCCAAGGGCCAGTAGAGATGCAGCATCACTCTCCCACCAAAACTCAATGCCATGCCCTCTGTCCTGCAGGACCCCAGCCTCCAAAGCCTGCAGTGGCCAGTGCTCACAGCATCCTGCAGCTGCATGGCAAGGGCTGGCAGAGGGATGGAACAGGAGGCAGCACAGTGATAGCAAGGGTCAGTGTGGGGCAGCCAAGGAATTGCAAAAGCCCTGGCAAAACAGCTGACATTGGGGAGGAAATTACAAGGACCATGTCACATCTCCCAGTCAAAGAATACACAAAACACCCACACCCACCGCCACCCCTACTTCCAGCAGCTTGTGCATGAGATGATGCAAGCCAGGGCAGCAGGTGGCAGGGATGGCTCAGGGCAAGCAGAGGGTGTGTGTCCCCCTGAGCCCCCAGCGTCCCCTGCCAGCCCCATCCCATCACCTCTGGCCAGGGCATGTCCCTGCAGATGATGAGTGATGCTGCACTGATTCCACTATTGTCCAGAATAAGAGGATCTTTTACACTAAGCTCAGCCAGCCTCCTGACCAACCTCAGAAGAGTCCCTCCAGCACAAGCATCCATGCTGGGGACATGCTCTTGCTGCAGGAGGTGGCATGGGCTGGCATCAGGGACCCAAACCCGGCCCATCCTCCTGGGGTCATATGCCCTGCAAGGTTTCACTGCTTCCCTGTCTCCCAGGTGTGAGCCCGTCTCCCTCACCACCCCCCTGGAAGGTGGATGCTTTGTGTCTGCCTTTACCCAAGTCTGTAGCAGCACACTGCCCTGGCACCAGGGTGAAGAACAAGCTGAGGGGACCAAGCAGGAGGACAGTGTCAGGAGGTAGCAAGCCCAAGGAAAACAAAAACATAGGGTGGCATTGCCATGGTGGCCACGGACATGTGGCATAGGAATGGCTGGCAACGTGGGATGGCAGCAGCCATGGGCATGGCCAGGGCTGCACATAGCTACCTGCAGCCTGTCCCCTACCTGAGGCAGGTGGCCAGAGCCCAGTTTTCGAAGCAGCACAGCCACCCAGGGCCTCCCGGCCACGCTGGGAGTCAGGACTAGCACGATATACCTTGGCTGGGCCCTACACCTACCCCTCAACCCTACCGACCTCAGTTCCCCCATGTGGGGCTCCCAGTCCCCTCCGTCCCTGCCTGCCCTGTCCGAGACCCCCCAGATTCCCCTGCCCAGGGGCACAGCAGCAGGCATCCCACCCTGGGGCTCACCGGCCCCTGCCCATCTGGGCACCACTGTCCCACTGACCCCTGCCACCCTGGGCACCCAGCCCTCACCCCCGGCTTTCTCAGGGTCCCCGGTCCCACGGATTCCAGCGCCCGGAGGGCCCTCAGCCCAGCTGCCCCCGCCTGTCCGAGACCCCCAGGCCCCCGATCCCACCCGCCCGCGGCCCCAGCGCACGCCTGTGGCTCCCTCCGCCCGGAGTTCCGTCCCCTGCCCACCTGCCTCGCCCTGCCCCACGGCCCCGCTTCCCCCGCAGCACCCCGCTCCCCGGCCCCACTCACGGCACACCGGGACCAGCGGCTGCCGCCGGCACGGCGGACAAAGCGGCGGGGCCGCCTCCCGCCGAACAAAGGGGCCCGGGGCCGCCCCGCCCCGCTCCCGCCCGCCCGCCCGCCGGTGCGCACCGACCGCCCCGCTCGCATCTCCGCCCCGCTCCGCCAGCCCGCTCCGCACCGAGCAGCGGCCGCGCCACGCGGCGCCGAGCAGCGGCCCCGGCCCGCCCCGCTCCGGCCCGTCCTGCGCCCGACGGGCGGTGCCGCCCTCGGTCCTCGCCGCCCGCGGCTTGGGAGGCCGCGCAGGGCTGCGGGCGGGGGCCGGCGCCGGCCAAAACTCGCCCAGAGGGGACTCCCGCCCCAGCAGCTCCATCCAGCCCCGCTGACCGGCCCTGCCTGTCCGCCCAGCGAAGCCCTCGGCTCCCGCGGGGCCACTCCCGCGAAGCGAAGCGGAGGCTCCCTGCCCGCTGTAGGGGGACGCTCCGGACCGCGGGTGCGGCTCAACCCGCGGCGTGTTCAGGGGTGAGTCCGGCCGCAGGGTTAGAGGAGGGAGCCCCCGCTCCGGCCGTGAGAGTCTCCTGCACAATAACCTCCCGTTCCTTACGGCGTTCTTCCCCTCCCAGTGGAGAGCGAGGACAGAAGAAAGGAGAGATCTGGTGGCACAGAGGAGAGGTGGCCCCACACATGGTGGGAATGCAGAGCAAGACGTGCCTGTGTGGTGGTAATGTGCCTCAAGCCTTCTGAAGCCCGTGCTGCTTCTCGTGTCCCAGGCCAGGTTCCTGCAGCAGGGCCGGGTTGAGCCTGCAGCACCTCGAGATGTGCCCTCAGAGTCACAACTGCACCACCAAGGCCAGCAGAATGGCAGCAGTGGCTTTGAGTCAGCACTCTGGAGCCGTGCCCTCACGGACCGTGGCCACTCTCAGCACTGCTAAAATTGGCTCTGTGGGAATTTCATTGGGGCTGAGTCTCCACACTGGGCCAACCACGCCCTTGACATCCTGGGCCCTGTTGCGTGGGGATGAGGAGGGATGCCGAGCAGTCTTGCATAACCCAAACAGTCATGCCAAAGCTGGTGTCCGCATAAGCTCATGAAGCACTGCTTCTCCTTACTGAAACACGTGCTCCTTGTGCTGAAGAGTTTCTAGGAATTGGCACTCTGGTGCAGCACCAGGGCTGGCAAGGGGAGAGCTGAGGCCATGAGACTGGGGCAAGGAGAGGTGTGGGGACTGTGGCCATCACATCCAGTGTGGGGTTTTGGTTATTCTGCTGCAGCCCTGCTGCTTCCCTGAATCAGCAATGCCACCATGGCATTGTACCAACACCTGCACAGCCTGGATACAGGCTCTTACATGGGAGTGCAACTGGAGCCCCCCAGAGCAGTGTTCTGTACCCTGATAGATGCAGGTGTGTGCACAACAGGCTAGAGAAAAGGGCCCTGCTTTGGGCTCTTTTGCTCACTCCTTCCTTCTCCCCAGCTCATGGATAAGTCAGTCCCAGGTGACACCTTAAGCTCTGGAGGGAGGGAGAGCTGCAGCAAATGGAGGGGAATTTGACCAGGACATGAAGAAATAGTTTTCATTGAATCCCATTCTTATGCATGCAACTGTGGCATTAACATTTCTGTAAGGGAAAAGTGCATTCCAGATCCAGCATAGACACTCTGGTCACAATCTCCATGCTAGACCAGGAGAAACAGGCAGAGGTGGATGCAAGGAGACAGCAAGCCAAGCACGGAAACCTCAAGCTTGTGGAAGAATGTAGGGAAGTTTTCAGGTCCAGAAATGAAACCCAGAGCTGCAGGGAGGTGGCACCTGCAGTGCAGCATGGAGAGGTGGGAACAGGGCAGGGGGCTGCCAGCATGAGGACAGCATTCCATCGTGCTGGGGAGGTCAAGCAGCACATGTTCAACCTCCTGCTCTTGCCTGGCAGTTAAAGTGACTTGTGGCTTTCTCCACAGTAACCACTTGTTGTCAAGTGTTTCCAGCCTGAAAAGCTTGCCTCCAGTCTGGCTTCAACCCCAGGCAGCCGAACAGTTTGCCAGGGGTGAGGGACCTATGTGACCATTTGACTCTGGTGCTCAGGGCATTAAGAATAAACCCCTATTTCACCAGCCTCATGTTAAACTGGGGAGTGTGACCTCTGAGGCAGTACAAACTGAAGCCCTTGTACTCAGAATGAAGCTGCTTGTTGGGCTGAGGTCAGGCACCACTGCTGCAGAATTTTTGCCCAGCACAGCTCAGCCCACGCCTGAGCTGCTGTCACACACCCCATGGACAGGCATTACTGTGCTTGTCAGCATCCGGCCACTGATGTCAGAGCCCTCCAGCTTCCCCAGTGATGTTGCCCTGGGTGTTCCCATACTCTATCCTTTTCTTAAGCTTGCAAAACCCAAATGCCTGCAAAGGCATCACCCTTTCAGCGTGGGGTGGAGGGAAAGCCCACACCATCCGGGAAAGGAAAACAGTGGATGAAGGGTGTTGCCCACCCTCATCCCTTTGCACATCAGCTGAGGGTGACAGAGCACAGTGGGCAGGAAGGATGTGCAGACCAGAAGTCTTGTGGGGTCTGGCTCTAAGATCAGCTTTGTAGAGGAAACAGGGTCACCGTCACCAACCACAAAAGCCAGGATTAGCCCCAAACCACTGAGTCTGTGGGGAAGAGCCATGGAAGGGCAGCTGCACAGCCCAGCAAGAGCAAGGGGAGCTGGTAAAAGAGGAGATAGTGGCTGAGGGGGAGTGTAAGCAAAGGGATAAGAACATCCACTGCTGGGACAAGTGCTGTAGCTCAAGAGGGACATGGCAAGAGCTTGAGCAAGCATTCCTTCCTCCCTGTTCAGGCAGGGTGCTGCAATAGAGGCACCCTCTGAGACTCCATTGCCCGACCCTGCCTTGGCTACCAGACACAGGGTGCAGTGAGGGTGCAGGGCCCAGTTTGGCTCTCAGTTTCTGCTCTGATCAATACAGCAGGAAGTGCTGGGCCCTGCTATGACTGCCTCTGCTTCTGGAGACAGTGACAGTAAGGCAGATGGTGGGGCTGGGCACCCTGGGTGTGTTTGCCATGGGGTGACATGGACAATGGCTGGCTGGTGCTTGCAGCGGGGTGAGGAAGCCAGCTCCACTCTCTCCAACAGGGCCGAGCAGGCAGCACTGCAGGTAGGCAGCACTGCAGGTAGGCAGCACGCATCCCCGGCAGCAAACGTGCTCTTCCCAGATTAAACAACTGGGACGGGGAGCAGACAATTCTATTAGGGACACTTAGTCCTGATACAGGACAGCTCCATAACTGGCTTAATAACCTTCTGATAACAGGCAGAGGCACACTCCGTTGCACAAGCACAAAGGGCAGTGACCATGCCCTCCCAACACAGGCTGAGTGAAGGCTGAGATGGCTTTGAAATAAAGTTTCCTTCCCTTTCATCCCCCTCCTTGATTATGAGCACAGTGGGGGCAGCGCAGGGTACACAGCACAGGCTCTGCTCACCTCTCTCATGCTATGGTGTCCTTCACAGTTCCTGGGTGCTGACTGCTGCCAGCACCATGCACGGCACTTGAGCTCAGCCTGAATTGGCTGCTCTTCCTCTGCCTGCCAAACTGGAGGGCAGCCCACAGGGAAGGGCCAGACACTGCTCTGTGTGCTGAGTCCTTGGAGGGATGAAGCTGGCCGGACAGGTCCATGATCCATGAGGAACATGTGCTCTTTGCTGCTACATCTCATGTTCCCTGGAGATGAGGCCAGCAGGGATATTCTACTAGAAGTAAATGACCAGACACTCCAGTCACCTTAGTCACTGGGCTTTGCTAGTTCAACATAGTGCAAGGGGGCTGACAGTTCACCCACAAGCTATGTATGCTCAAGGCAGTACTGCTTTAGAGGGCAGAGAGATGCAGCAGGAAGCACTGAAATAGCCAAACCCATGACTGAAGGCATCATTTTCATTGATAACAGCGGAGTAAAGCAGGGCTGGTATGTGCCCATGGAGAAGTGGTGGTAGCTTCAGGCTCATGGCAATGGCCTGCCTGAGCCCACAGCTGCCTGCAGCCTGTCTGGAGCCCTGGGGCCACCCCAGCCTGGGAATCCTTTCAGCTACATACACCTTGAGAAAAGACTGCTACAGGCAAGCACAGGCAGGGAAACAAAGGTTCAGACCAGCCTTTCTCTGTGCTAGCAGCTGAGTGCTGGAGGCAAGTGCACCTAGAAAAGGAGAGAGGAAGAAGGGGCAAAATCCAGATTAAGAGCCCAACTGGGGGACTGCATGCTGATGGTGGAGCGTGTCAGGGGAGCCCTTGCACACACCCAGCTGATGCAAGGAGACAAGTTAATGTAATCACTGCACCAGGTGCAAGAGGCCCTACAGCAAAGCCTTTGTGATCATGGAGTAACCAAAAAGGGGTTAATCTGTAATAACCAGGACAAAATGCTAAGCAAAAACAAAGCAAGTGTTTCATGAAGAGGCAGGAGACAGGCTGTATGTGAGCTTCCCCATCAGCACAGCAGCCAAAGGAATGCAGAAAAGCAGGGAGCTGTTAATGGGACCAAGAGGCTGGTGCTGAGCTTGGAGCACAGACATGGCAAAGAAGAGAAGCAAATCAGTAGTCACCTCTGAAATAAAAAACAGGAAGAGCTTGGGAAGAGCTGTGGATAGGCACATAACCAAAATCTTTGGTTCTGGCAGTCCACACTCTGTCAGGCCCCTCAACACATACCCAGACACTGGAGTAGCAAAGGTACAGCTTGGCTAGGATCAGAAAAGCAAGTTTTCTCAGGGATGAGTCTTCTCAGGGAATCAGCTTGAGCAGAAGAGACACCAACGAGCTGGTCCAGTAACTCCAAATTTGACTCTTGCCCTTTGTGAAAAACACTATAGAAGGTGAAGACAGAACTTACACAAGCTCCTTAAATGGCAAGATGAAGACATAAAACCCTACTGGCGTTTACTGGCTCAGCTCTCTCAGAGTCCTTCCCCCAGACAAAGCTGGGGACTGAGCTCACTCCCACTTCAGATCTGAGATCCCCAAAGGAACAGAGAGCAGCAGCCATATGCCAGTTGAGGAAGAGGGGAGGAACGGGGATGCATTGTGACATCTGCCTCCAGACAGTACAGACCTTGTCAATGCAGTCTATAGATGGCTAGATAAAAAGATTGGCCACTGTGGGCCTTCAGCAACTCAACTGCCCCTGGAAGTGACAGGAGAATGTCCAGTAGTACAATGACCCCAAGAAAGAGTGGCCTTCTGACACAGGATGGAAACTGAACTTCCAGCTCTCCCAAGGCTATAAGGATGGCATAGATGGATTTGAGTAGAAAGGGAAACTTCATTGCATCTTTTCAGGGAAGCAGCAGGATGCAGTGGGGCCTAGTCCCTGCTGTTTTCTTGATGACAGAAACTGAAGCCACAGACACCAACTTTGGGCATGTGAAAAGTTTAAATGTCATAGAGACTACTGTGAATAGCTGCCATATTCAATATCCAAAGAAAACAGGCATCAGGTCATGTCTTTATAAAATGCACGTCTTTATAAAAATCAAGATCACATTGACATAAAATACAGATTTGTCACTAAGGAGTGAACAGTCCTTGCCCTGGAGCTGTGGGCTGAATATTTGTAGGAAAACAGAGATGCTGTTCTGGGAAAAGCTACCATGTAAAGGTCCCTGCTTGGGGTATCAGATCCCACCTATCAGCACCTTAACGTACCAGGTCCATTTCTGCCCATCCCCACAGGGAGCTTCAACTGCATCAAAACACCGTACACAGTATCTATCTTTGCTCTTCACTGGGCAAGGGCAGAGACTATGACATAGCAAGCCCTGGCTAGGCAGCAGCATTTTCTGAGCTGCATTAACTTTGTGCAGGAGAAGTTGAGACAAGGTAAAGCCTTGTACAGGGAAGAACCTAGAGGCAGGCACTCCCACCTCCACAGTCACACCAACAACAGATTCTGAGAGAGGAAAGCCTCTGAGGGCCTGTGCAGCCAGCAAGCAGTGTGCTGGGGCTGGAAGGCCACAGGATGCCCACCTGAGGGCAACTGTCAAAGGAGAACACGACAACCAATACCTGGTGTCAATCTAATCCACTTTAAACCTTGTTCCTTTGTTGCTTCTTGGAAGTCAGGAAGGTGGAGAAGATGAGCCTAGCAGCCCATTGGCACCCACCCTGAACAGGAAGGGGAGAAGGGCCTGAACCCGGTGAGATGTTAGGGAACCCTTGAGGCAGCAGCAAAGCTAGTATGGAAGCCCTGAGAAAGACATTACAAGGCTGCAAAAGAATGGAACAAGGAAAACATGACAATTCAATAAATATAAGTTTTTATTACAATAGAAAATAGTAAAACTCATGTTAAAATAGACTCTTGCTTTTGGACTGCTCAGAAAAAGCCTAAGCCTCTCTTATACCTGCTGGTGCCCATCAAGGTCCTGACCCCTAAGCAATGAGCAACACATTTCTGTGCTGAGAACCTTGAGGCTCCTTCTTCCCCAGTGACAGTGAAAGACTACAGCAGCAGACTGAGCCGTGCCCCACCAGGCAGACAGGTAAGGGCTCTCTGTGGGGTTGTGTACAACATGCTTCATCCCCTTGTGCAATCAGGCTCCTGTTTGAAGCAGGTAGCATTAGGGAAACCATGGACAAGAAGGAGGGAGAGGGAAAAAAAATCATCAGCATGTAACAACAGCTGTCCTGAGACAGCTAAGAAGGCAGCAAATGCATCAACCAGAAAGACCACAGCACCTGACTGCCTTTGGGTAGCTTACACACTATTACAAGGAACACTCTCCACCTTCTCCTTCCGTGGCCAGTCCAGTGCAAGTGAATGATTGTGTGGTCTGAACCATCACGTGCTCCCCTCTTACTCACCAGAAAGGGCCAGGGGCAAGAGTAGAGTGGAAAGCAGAGGCCACAGAACAGCAAAGTTAGATGGGAGTGGGAGACACTTGTGCACCATTGCTGGCACAGCAGCACTCTTGACTCCAAGTCCTGCCTGCTCCAGCCACCAGGCTCACTCCAGTGCCTCATGCACAGCCTTGCGCAGCTCAATTGAGAACATCTCCTCCCAGGGCCCACGGATCCACTCCACCAGCTCTAGCAGCAGCTCAGGGCACTCTGTGCGGATGTGCCAAGTGCTCTCCAGCTTCAGTACCTGGCAGGGAGGAAGGGGAGGGAGGTGAATGAGCAGACTGGCCTGACAGGCACCCATCAGCCCTGAGCCACTATCCCCCAGCACAGCTGCCAGCTCCTCCTAATTCCTCTGTGACCTCCTCCTCCCTCTCTGCTGCCAGCAGTGGAGTGTCCCTTGCATGGCTTTCCACTGTGCACCCCTGGCTCTAGCAAGGCCCTAGGTTAGGATGTGAGATGACAGCCCCAAGACACTCTTGCAGAAGCAGGATCTGAGCACAGTCAGCCCCCAGCATCCTGCCCCATGACCAGCTCCTGGTTACCTCATCGTAAAGCATCAGCTTGATGTCACAAGGACAGAGGCGATAGGTTATGATATTGCTAATACTGGTAATTGGCTGCTTCTCCTTCAACTGGATGTTGCTCCTAGGAGGCATTTCTGCCTCATGGTCTTCATCCAAGGAGGGCTGCACCTGCCACTGGTGATTCTCCTCCAGCAGAAATAGCATGCTTCGGGTACTCAGCAGGGTCACAGGGAAAGCAGATGCCCCTAAAAGGATATGAGGGAATAAGAAAGGCTTTGCTGAGAGCCTGAGTCACCACAGAACCAGCTTTGCTCTCCATTCCTCCCCTAGGGAAATCCTTTACAGCAGCAGTAACTTGGGTGAACCTCCTTATCCAGCTTCCTGACTGAAGGGGGGACCAGGTTACTGAAATGTGGCTGGGCTTGACCAGCTTGTCCAAGCTTGTAGCAGGAGCATGCATATTAAAGACCACTGCCCAGCAAGACTCCTCCAGCCCATGCCCTCAAGAGAGGCAGGAAAAGTCACTTGAGTCCTTTGACCTCTTAAACAACATTTTACTACTCCTTAGTTAAAACTTGGCAGCTGCAGCTCAAAGGCTGCCTTTTTTGGCCTGAATTTGTCTGGCTGCAGACATTTGATGGGTGGAACAGAGAGCACACACATAAAGTTTAATACCAAGCTGGGATGCATCATGTCGGGAAGGAAGGTAGTTTTGATAAACTTTAGAGATCATAAATATAATCCAGCTATTTCAGTGGATGCAAATTAAAAGCACTAGAACTTGGGAGTAAGTTAGATGCACAGTAATAGGGAACCATTAGCAAAACTGGCTGAGGTCACAGGGGATCACAAGCTGATGCAGCAGTATGTTGCTTTTCTCATCACATCTCACTCTTGGGAATTAGTAGTACTATCAGAAAAGGAATGTTTAATTAATCCTGTCTACTTGGTAATGAGATCTCAGCTAGAACTATGTCCAGTTTTGGGCACCACACTCTAAAAGAGGAGAAAACTGTAGAGTAAGAAAAGCACACTGTAAGTTCTCCCTCCCACCCACTATTTGTTCAGCTTGAGGAGATCAATAAATGCACTTCCCACAGATTCCTTCCGATCCTCACTCTCTCACACCTCCCCAATGGTCAGTGGTGACCAGGGGTGCAAAAGCTTAACAAATTGGTCAGAATGTGATTAAGAGCTAGGTTGCTTTTTTCAATGTCCCAAGCTGAGATGACACTGGAATTGTTCACTGAAGACTCAAATCCCAAGTTGAACACATTTGTCCCTCAGCAAGGCCTGAAACAGAACTTGATGAGCTCCAGCAGGCTGTTCCTGTACTACCATCTCAGGTTCTGGACACCTACTTCTGTTTTCCCAAATGAAGGAGCCTTTTAGCAACTCACACAAACCAGCTGTTTTATGACCCCTCATCTTTCCCTGAGATCAGGGTAATGATCCAGCCCTCAGATAATCTCTAGCTTCTCAAGCTGTCACTGAAACTGGTATGAAAGACCAACTGCTCCCTAGAGCCTAGACTTCCATATAGTAAAGGACTGGGAGTACATTCACTGGATGCACAGAAATGTGCTGCTATCCTACACAACCCAACACTAGAAAAGAGGCCTCACCCATGCACCCACCCCATTTCACTGCTCGACAAAGGGCAAAGTCTTTTCCCCCAGACTGTACACTAAAATCACAACCATAAAAGCAGACAGCACAACATGTGGGACACCTGGCTACTGAGATCTGTACCTTGGATCAGGTAGGCCAGCAGGTAGAAGAAACAAGTGTCCTCTGCAGCTGCAGAATCTGTGGTCTTTGAGTCCAGCAGAGGCCTGGAGGAGATACAACAGTGGCCTGATAAAGAAACACTCTGTTTCCAGTCTAGGTTTGCTGTGAACTAGCTACTGTTCCCAGTCCTCTTGGGGATGGGAAGGACCCATCCCTTTCAGCTAATGCAAAGTCCTCCCTCTCCTGGTCCTCTGACTACCACCTTGCCAGCCAGGAGCCAAATGCTTCTTACAAGTAAGAAGGCTGCCCTATGCCTCCCACTTTTTTTTCCTCTATTATATCCTGCTCAAGCTCCTCCAGCAGAGCTGAAGTTGCCCTGCCTGGCTCAGTCCATGACACCCCTTTGCCTGTTCACCCTCTGTGCAGCTGGCACTTGGGACAGCTGCCTTAAACCTGTAACATAGGCCTGGCTGCCACTCCAGTAGTGCCTCCTTCTGTGCTACCCTGTTTCCAGCACCATGCTTCCCAGGGTCTGCTGGACAAGCAGACATCCCTTTCTATCTGAAATCCCAACATCTCACAGGCTCTTACCATAACCAATGCTGGGGATTCATTTCCACAGTGGGGATTTCCTTCACCTTACTCCTGTGCTTAGCAGGTAGTTCTTGCATGAGATCTAAAGAGGAGGAGAAGGCAGGTGTCTTTTACTGCAAACCCAAGGGCACTACATAACAGTTCAGGATGCTTCTCTACTGTTCAGAGAGGTGCTGCAAGTTATGATGCCAGTGAGATTCTCCCCCAGCTTTTTTTCTGAGCTGTCAAGAAGTTAATTTCCAACATATACCAAACAAGAGCTGTCCTGATAGTCCCCAAGAACACATCTTTCAAGTCCTCTCCCCCACCCCCCTACAGCTCTAGTCTTACCTGTCAGGGTCTGCAGGAACTGGTCACAGCAGCTTTGGTTCCGGATCAGCAGATTGTAGGAAGCTTTTGGGTTCTCAAACTCCATTCGCAAGCTCTGGTGGCAGAGTCCCACTTCCAGATGAGAAATATCAGACAGGTAGTGAGAGTCATTCCTCTTCAGCCAGTCTGCAGGTTGTCCCCTAATCACAGAGCACAGCCCTCAGCTGCAGCAGGCTGCCCCATCTCCTCTCCCACATCGGACTGCAGCAGGGGGTTTGCCAGAAGACCCTGTGCATGTCACCACCCCTCCAGGGTAAGGGCAGCAAGGCTAGCACAGGCTGGCACTACCCAGCACTCACAGACTTGCTGCAGGGCCCTCACCTGATAGCTCCAGTGACTTCCAGCACATAAATCTTGAGATCAGAAGCAACCAGGATTGAGAGGAACTCTCCTTGCCGGCCAAACTTCACCACAACCACCTAGAGCACACAGAAGGTGGGTCATAGCCTTGGCCTGCCCCTTGACAGCTCATCCACAGAAAGGCCACACTCAAAGACACTTCAGTTCCCTTCACACCCCACAGTTTCTGGGATGCTACTTCTGTGCAGAACTTACAGGGTGGCAAGAGGGTTGTAGGAGTGTTGCTGTGGGAGCTCACCTTGAGGAAGCACTGGAACTCCTCAGCATTCTCCTCAAAAACTTCCATGTCCAGGTAGAGCTTCAGGCGATGATCCACTGAGCGGAAGTCCCTGGTGTTGAGGACGCTGTTTACAGCTGAGGAGAGCAAAGGGCAGCAGTGACAGTCTGGCCACTGACCAGGGGCTGCCCAGGCATGCAGACAGGCACCAGGGCAGCTGTGTCACCACCTCTGCACACCTGCTTCCATCAAGTCTCTCCTCAAGACCAAGGGCCACACACAGGGCTTTACAGGCCACAGGTCTCCATGTGGAGATAAAAGGGGACTTCATTGCTCCAACACTTGCTTTTTTTTCAGATACACAAAGCTAGCTCCAAACTGTGCTTGGCTGTTTAGTCACAGAAGGACACTGCTCCGCTGCTGGATTTGGCAGGAAGGCAATTCTTTATCACAAAGCCAGAAAGATATTTCTCATTTCAGCTGGTGTCAGCTCAGGTCAACTTTTTAACTCTGACTTTGATCATGGCAAGGTTAAAGGGGCCTGAGGAAGACACCAATAAAACTGCTAAAGAATATAATTAGATTTGTCATGAAATTGTATAACCAAATGATTTAAACAGCCACAATACTGTCCAAGAGTTCAGACTTCCCAGCAGAGCCTGTTCTCCACCAGAAACACTACACTAATCAACTGCTCCTGAGCAGGAACTTTCCATAGGCTCAGTTTTCAACTGGGACCTTGCAAGTTGACCCCTCCAAAAAGACTGCTGTATTTCTCATACTTCAACTGTACAAGACTGAATATAGCAACCTTAAAACTATGATTCTAGACTGACTCTTCTGAGGCACAGCAGTCTTGAAGGACTGGGGGAGACCTCTATAGATCAAGACACCAATAGATTTGCAAATAAGAACTAGACTCAGCTGCTGTAGTGTCACTTGCAACGCTAGACCAGATAACCTCCACAGCTCCTTTCCAACTTGTTATTCTCTAAATCACAAGCTGATGCCCAGGCAAAGACAGTCTGCTACATCAGAAACCCAAGGTCCTTCAGAAAAATCATTTGTGGACCTCCTGTCTTGCATGACAGCCCTCACACAGTCAGCATGCAGTCTATTGGACAGGCTTTGTCATCTGAAGCTCATTAAAAAAGTGAGGAAAGTGCAACTGTAGATCCACAAACCAGAGCCTCCTACTAGTACACCAGCCTCACACTGCACTTAAGCCAAAAAATAAATACAGATAAATTGTACACGTTATTTTCCAAAGGTAATGCTCCAGCTGGAAGCTCATGGATGCTGCAGGAACCCAGTGTGTCCATAACTGAATATTGCAGCTTTCAGAACAAGAGCCTATTACTCAGAGTCTAAGCAATAATAGGTATTAGGAGCTGACTCACTTTTCCTACCTTCAGGCACGAGGATTTAACAGAGAGGGGAATGAAAAACTCTGCTCATAAGAACCATATGTTTATGGCTGCTCATACTTGATGCCCCCCTTCCCCATTAAACAGAAGGAAATGAAACCTGCAAACACCAATGATAAAACCAACAACAAGCTGTCAATACCCCTAAATCCTGCACAGCTTCCTCATACTCACAAGGACTGAGATTCCATGTTTCCTCAGGCTCAGAGTTCAAAGAGAGCGGGGAAGGAGTGGGCCCCCGAGAAGCACTGTAACGGTAGCTTCCCATCAGGCTGCCCCCGTTGGTGTCTGTGTGGCTGAGGGACAAGTGCTGGCTCTTCATGCCCTGCTCCTTCCCACAGCCACCATCTGATCCCTGGGAAATGGGATGAAGAGTTCCCTCAGGCTCAGTGCTCAGCTCTGGGGTCCTGGTGCTGTTGCTGGTGTCCATGTCTGAGCTGTCCTCCCCGCCGATGTAGAACTTGCTGCTCTCACTGGCCAGGACAGATGTTTCCTCTGGGCCCTCCTGCTGGCTGCCTCCCTCCAGCACAGAGTCTGACAGGTCCTCACTTGTGCTGTCGGCACCAGGAGGCAGAGGTGTGCTGGAGCACTCCTCTGAAGGCAGAATGACCACATGGTCACTGGAACAACTGGGGCAGGTTATGGCCTCACCGCCTCCTGCAGGACCTGTGAAGGATTTTGTCAGGTATAAAGAAAAGCCAGAACAACGCTCCCCAGCAAGATTTTACTTCCCTCTGCCTCCTATGCAAACCATGAACCCTCCTTTTTCAAGGTACAGAAATAGTTACAAGTCTGACTTGAGCAGCTTGTTGAGCAACTTTGTTCAGAAGCATATCCTACATACCTCCCGTCACAAATCAACAAGAAATTCTGGATCAGTGCCACATGAAATAGCTCTGCTCAGATTTAGGGTGACCAGTGTCCACTGTGGCTGCAACTGAAACTGCATCCGGGCTTTGGCTCATGACTTTCCTCCATTTCACATCTGTAAGTGCTCACATAACCTCTGAAGCCCAAGCTCATGACCAGTCAATCACATCTTCCTCAGCCACCTCCATCAGCAGCATGCCGAGTCCTCATCCCTTCTGACCCTGATTCCTGTTGTTCCCTTCACCCACACCAGAACAGACTCCCAGCTGGATCATGGAACTCCCACTATGCTAGCAGGGAGAAGAAAGTGTCCTGGGGTAGAGAAAAGTGCTGCAGCCAGGACAGCAGTTCTGTGTTCACTGCAGTACTTCAATCCCAGGATACTTTGTCAAACAGCATCTTCTGAGCTAAGGCACTCCCCACTTTGAATATAAACTGAGCTTTGAAAAACATAGCAATCAGAAGGTAACTATTCAGCACTAGCCACATCTCAACTGAAGTACCTCATCTAGTTTTAAACAGCCAAAGAAAAGTGTGTACAAATGGGAAAAAGTACAAAGAACAGCAAGAAACTGAATGTATGAGATATGACCGACAAGTAAATTATCTAGAGAGTTGAGCTTAGTCTAGAGGACAGAAACCAGGAAAAGTTGCCAGGGGAGAACAATGGCCCTGAAGTACAAAGAAAAGAATAAATTGCTCCCCCAAAGTGGCAGCAGTAATGGGCTTAAGACTGGGAGACTTAGGTTAGGGTTCTGGTTGTTTTTCTGATGTCTAACAGCCAGAGTTTTACCTGAAATACTGATGCACATTCCCTGGAAGCTTCTGTTAGAACAAATAAAGTCTCTGTGGCAGAAGTGACTACATGACCTTTAAGTCCTCTCCCAGACTTCAGTTTCCAGCACTCCTGTGTTCCCCCAGGCCACACAGAACAGGAGTGCTGTTTGCTTAACCTTAAACCAGTGGCTTATTCCTGCTAGCAAACAAGGCAGGCTTTTCCCAGTCCAAGTAGGCCAAGTGAGAGTTCATCCCACAACAGGTTTTAATTCCAATACAGCCAACACATCACCATCTAAACATTCCATGCTCTGCACGACAGCTGCCACTCTGGAAATCTGCCTGGGAATTAGCAGGCATCCTTCTCCTGGGCCTTACAGCCTACCTTGATCTGAGGCAATTAGGGTCTCCAGGATTTTGGTGTCTCCAAGCTCTGAAGGATAGGAACCTTGATGCCAGGGGCCCAGGGACTGTGAAAACTCCTGCTTGCATTTCAGGCACTGGAGCTTCATGGATCCCTTCTCTTGGTCCTGATTTTGCCGATTCTCCTCAACAGCTGGGGACAACACTTCAAGGATACACTAAAAGTAGCAGCACAGGAAAAAGGATGCTATCAGGCAGCTATGATTGTCCTAATAAAATCAAGCTTCTGACACCAGCAAGTCTTTTCACATGCCTCACTACAGCATTTCAGAGAGTAAGGGCTGCAAGAACATTTCCCAGCTGTGCAAGACTTGCCAAGGGCATGAAGCTTCACTGCAGAAGACCAAGACAACATGTTTTTGCAGGTCTGTGCCTGACAGCTACAAACTGAGGGCCTCCCTCTGGAACACTGATCTCAAAGGTCCCATGTATTTGTGTCTTCCCTCTAACACCTTGTTTAAATGTACTTAAATAATATCTTGAGAAAAATGATTGGATTAGAGAGCAGAGTCCCTGCAGCAGCTCTGTGGACATAGCACTGACACTCACTGTCCAGAGGGCCAAGCACAGGCCACCACATCACTCAGCACCCACAAAACATTACATTGCACAAGCAAAAGTAATGATCACTAGCTTGACTGCAAACTTTTCCCCCCAAGAGGGAGAAAACTGCAAGACTCTCTCCTTGAGAGCACCATTTATGCTACAGGAGCTCCACTGCCCATGGCCATGCTCACGGAGCCCTCCACAGGTCACCTGTGCAGAAGAAGAAATCCTGACAAACCAGACATGGGCAGCAGGTGCTCATGCCCTGTGCTGGCTGGAAGAATTCAGTGTCTCACAGTAACACTGCCCCTCCCCAGGCTTCTCCCACCTGCAGACACTGCTCCGGGCAGTCGTCAAGCACCACATATTTGCGCTTCTGCCGGTCCTTCCGAATGTAGCTGAAGTGCAACGTCAGCACAGGGAAAACTCGCTCCAGGTCCTGCAGGAGACACAAAACGCCTCTTCTAGCCTGAGGGAGAAGCTTTCACAGACTACATTTGTTTGCAAACAGCTGAAACACAGCCATACAAGCACTTAATTTAGTGCATCCTAAGCATCTCTCCACAGCTGATAGCATTTGGGAGTCTGGTAAAATGGGCAGAACTAAATAAACAAATATAAAGCAAATGAGTGCTGACAACACTTGCGTTGAGTGCTTGAAAAAGTGCATGAGCGCTTGAAACTTACAACAGTAACTTTCAAGGCTTAAAAAAAAGCATTTCAAACAAAACACATTTTCATGAAGGTACTTTAGAAGAATATCAAGCCACAAACATTCAAAAAGGCACAAGGGCAGGGTTTAAAAATGAGTTGGAGCTTTTACAGAAAACAGTATTAGAGAAACCTGTGAATATGTCCATATACAGACTGAATGTTAAAATCCTACCACAAGGAAAAAGAGATTTCCAAACTCCCTTTCTAAAGAACCACAAAAGCCAAAGAGGGCTGGTAATGCTAAAGCATGCACCTAGAGCAGATGGCAAACTGCCCGCTGAGCTGCCAGGAGCAGTCAAATATCACACTAGGCTCTGTGCTGCTCTAGAAACAATGCAATCCACAAAGAGTCCTCCAAGGCCAGGGTGATATCCCAGAGAGGAATGGATGAGAAGCAGATCTCCATTTCATTTAAGGTCCTCTCGAGAAGCCTATCATTCCTCCACACCGGAACAAGTCCAGCCATTGTCTTTAAATTCCAGCTTTGGAATAGATTGCATGCTGGCTTCTGCTGCATTATCTCAGGTAGTGTAAGCAATACAGATGCCATTAGATACATATGAATTGGGCTGAAGAGATGCTCAATCAATCAGGCTGTGCAGGAGCTAGGAAAAGACCTGCAGGATTCTCAACAGGAGCCCAAATCCAGAATGCTGCCATACACAGGAATAAGATGACAAAAGCTCACAGAGAAGTGTAACTTACCATCCTCTTCCAGGTCAACTCAGAGGTCTCCACATTCTTCAGGCATTTCAGCTCCAGCTTGTGGAGGACTCTGGCAGCCTTCAGTTCCACCTCAATCACATGCTTAGCTGTGACTCGCAGGAAGATCCAGTCTGGCTCTGGGTCCCCTTCACCTTCTATTTGGCTCACCAGCACTGGCTGGCACAGGTCCACTGCCAAACAAGACACAATACAGGTCAGTACATGCAGCAGGCCTTCAATCCTGCTGCACCCAGGTCTCACAATACTGGGCATCATGATACACCTTCAGAGAGAAGTCACATTTGATTCATTTATTTTGTTGTCATCCAAGCCCTCAAACACAGCAGTGAAAGGACCTGATTACCTTCTACCTTCTCCTCTTCTTCCTCTCCAAAATTTAGCTCATCTGCCTCCTCTTCTCTCTGTTCTCCTTCCACAGGCTCATCCAGCTGTACTTCAGGCTCTTCCTCCTTTGCAGTGTCATCCAAAGGAGTAGAGGATCCTTCCTGGGATACCTGGGGCTTTTCTTGCTCTGGGTCAGAGCTCTCACTCTGCAAGTCCATTGCAGGTCTGCCTGTGATCTCATCTGCAGAACGGCTGCGGGACATGACAGGTACTTGGTCATGCTCCTCCAGGTGTCTCTTGTACTGCAGCCAGTCAGCACCAAAGCGATCTCTGAAGCTGGCCAGGCGCTTCATCTCCTTCTGATGCTCTAGGACCAGACCTGCAGAGAGAAAACTTGGGAAGTATGAAAGTAGTCACCAGGCCAGAGCAGTCTTCTTACTGTGGGCAGTTTAGCTGCTATGTTATTAAGGAAGATGACAAGCCTCACCAGCAGAGAGGGGTAATGCCTGGGGCTCATGTTCTGTGTCACTCGGCTCCGAAATACTTGCTCTGCGCACTTTGACTTTTCCCTGGAAAAAAAACAGGATAAAAGTAGTTGTGAGGAACTAGAACAATGAAAACAGCACCTGATGAGGGGCTCTGCCAAGCTGAAGGGTTTATAGCTGGGTAGAAACACACCATGAAACACTTGTCAGAGTGTATCAAGATTGATATTAAAGCCCCTTCCTAACACACAGCAGTGTAGAGGCTCACTAACCACGCAGTCAGTACCAGATCACATCTCACTGCAAGAGGCTTTCATGTAAAGGCATCCCCTTTACCCAACATGCCAGCTACATGGCTAAGAAGCTTTGTCAGTCCCAGACCTTGCTTTTCTTCCGAGGGTGTCTGACAGCCACGTTCTCTGCTGGGGACTGACTGTCGCTGAAGTCTGCAGCGCAGGAGCTCTCCAGAGCGCTGCGGTCCAGTGCAGTCTTCTCTGAGGTAGAAGTGTGGATGGACTGGGACACACTTTGCACAAGTCTTGGAAGGTGCTAAAGTAAGAAGAGAGTATTGCTAGCTGAGTGCAAAGGACAGACAAGGTAACCAAGCCACAACTCAGGCTGACAACTTTCCTGCTCCTCACCCCAAGCTTTCACCATCTCAGTCAAAGCACAGGCAACAGCTCCTGCCTGGTTGATTGGATTGTTTATCACAACCACTCTGATTTAACTCAATTTCTGCCTTTCTTAAAAATAGCAGATGGGAAACTGATAACTATTTTACTGACATGTAGTTCAAGTGTCAAGTACCATACAGTACCTGAAGAGGAAACAGGCAAGGGTCCAAGTCCTGCAAGGCTACATAAGCCAGAATAAATTACACTGGCCAGTTCCAACAGTGATTAGGAATCAGCATGAACTGAGACAAAATGACCTGTGTGAAACTCAAAGCAGCGCATGAATACTTTATAGGACACATGACAATGCAAAAACCTGTCAGAGCTCCCAGTCCCAAAGCCAGTAAGATCATTTTTTAACAATTATACTTACCATTAGGTCTGAGGAAGAGAGTGGCTCCCCGTCCAGAAAGAACTGTAATTAGAGACCCATTTGCAGTCAGATTCTATTTAGCTGGCACATACTCAGGAAAACTTCTGCTGACTCCTACTCCCCTTCAGGCCACCCTAGGGCTGGGATCCCTGGCAAAAAAACTGCAAAGAAACAACCCTGTTCCTGCCTATCCACCACTCCTTTAGTTGTAGCTACCTGACCCAATAGCATGTAAAGCCAGAAGGGACAGCTGTGCTTTTCCTGTTTACAGACTTCATAACTTCCAGAAACATATCCAAGACAGTTCACGGAAGAGGTACAATAGATTATTCTACAATAACTCAAATTGTTTTGAAAGGTACTCACTTTCACCTCAAAGTCTGTATCCTACTTCTAGCCTGATTTCACATAGCTTCCAGTAACTTGAGTTCAGTGAAAGCTTTTTCCAAGATGCAGTTTGAAGACAATGAATCCAGTCATTTGCCATTAATATGAAGGGCAGACCAACTCGGGAACACCTTTGACCCTTAGCAAGTAAGTTTATTTTGTTAAATTGCCAGAACACTGGCTTTGCTGGCTTCTTTATTTGACATCAGATTACCAAGAACTAACCCCAGCACTGGAGTGCAAGGGAACAGTAATGACACCTAGCTGAGAGCAGAGTGATGGGGACAAAGAGGTGGCCATGGCTGCCAAAGTAGTACATACTTAGGAAAGGTGTGCCAAGACTGTGAGCTCCTTCTTTGCACAGCCCAGCTACATCATTACTATCTAGCCGGAACAGAGTAAAGTTCCATCAGTGAGCAAAACTGAAGAAGAAGACAGTGAAGACATTAAGATCTGAGGTGTTGCAAACCTGAGGTCAGTATTCAACTCTGTGCTGGCCAGCACACCACATAAAAATTTAAGGTTAAACTACTCTACCACAGGAAAAGAAAAAAGGAAGCAACCACGAAACAGTCACCACTGTTACACAGCTGGAATAAATCTGCAAGTTTCTTTTCCCTCATTTGCCCCTGAGTATTAGAACACCCTATGCCTTCAACAGCAGGGGCAGAAGGCATGTGGCTAATACTCACATTGGAGAAGGCTGCTCTGGGAGACACATGGACAAGGGCTGCAGATCGGTGATTTTGATGGAACCATATTGGGTTTCCCTTCAAATGCAGCTGGGTGAGGCAAACAGACAAGTTGTTACTAGAAGCAATATCTGTACCCCAAACTATCCTGCCTGCAGGCTCCAGTCTTTCTCTCTGCTTCAAGAAATATCCTTGCAGTGGAACAGTTATTAAGCCAGGAGAGGACTAGGCTTCTACAATGCTTCCTGAAATTAGTTCGGCAAATAGAGGAGATTAAAGTACCTCCTACTCATGACCTAAATCATTATGAGCTTTTTCAGTACTGCATCTGAGAAGTGTTGAAAGAACAGTCATTTGCAAGCCCAGAGAAGCTGCAGATGCCCCATCCCTGGAGGTGTTCAAGGTCAGATTGGATGTGGCTTTGAGCAACCTGCTAGTGGGAGGTGTGTCCCTGCCCATGGCAGGGGGGTTGGAATGAGATCTTTAAGGTCCCTACCAACCAAAACCACTCTCTGATTCTATGATCTTCTTTCACAAGCACTATAGTGACTGCTGTGCTCCTCCTTTAGACTTCTCTGAACACAGAAATCCACAACAGGATTATGGAAGGATCTTTACTGAACTTGAAAGTGTTAAAATCAGAAAGTATGAGCAAGGAACTGTGGATAAATATATGAAAAAAGGTTAGCTTGAGCAAGGGTCACTAAAAAGGCTGAAACACAGGTGTCTAAGGCTCCCCCATCAGTTCCCTGCAATAAAATTAAGTGCTCAAGAATTGAACTTATCTTTTAAAACTCTCTGGTTACCACAAAGTCTCCATCTTGCACACCCTGATCATGAAATCCCTAATCTACCAACTTATCACACTTTATGCTTACTTTTTTTAAACAGTGCAGAGTGGACAATGGTGCCAACTGGGCATGTTCCAGCAGCAGGTTATAGGCCACATCCAGGTGCTGCAGATTCACAAGCTGCTCCACCCCTGTGAACAAAGCAAGAAGCCATCAGCAGTGCTAGAAGACATAACTGAAGAACCTCCCCCAAAACTGAACCCTAGTAAAAATAGTTGTTCAAGTTCAGTTTGTTCTGAAGGATGACAGGAAGGCCTCAAACTCAGAAATGCTTCTTCCTTGTGGGCTCACCATTAATGCTGTCGAGCTCATTGTTGCGAAGGATCAGAGTCACCAGCTTGGATCGGCTGAAGATGCCAAGGTTTGGTACCTTGGACAGGAAATTGTATGCCAGATTGAGGTATTCTAGTTCCGTAAGAGTCTGTTCAGAGAGAAGAGCAGCATTGGATCAGTTGGAACCTTAGCTCAAAGCCTGGCCCTGAACTCAAGACAGGGCACTAGCTTCTACTGTTTTTTTGATCCCAGCAAGGTCAACCAACAAGTGAGTTTCTTAAGGCTGTTTCTGCAGAAAGAGTTTGATGTTCACACTGGGAATGGTTTGTTTAGGGGTGCTCAGCATCATCTAACTGCTCCACAGAATTTGCCAGGAGCACCCTTCTCTTTCCTCACCAACTTCAATGGAGCACAGGAAAGGACTGGACATCCTCCCTCAGCAAAAGGAGTAAACTATCAAAAGAAACCCTTTTTTACCTTTGTAAAGATGATGGGGAATGATACCTTGTGAGCCCCACCAACTCCACGAAAAGTTGTTTCATAGCTTTGCTTCAAAGCAGTAGATCTAGCCCACTAAAGCATGGATTTCATTGCTGTTCCCCAGAAACACATGTGCTATTGTGATAGACTACCCCTTTTCTAGAGTAACTGACTCGTCTCTGAGAGCAGGGAGTAAATGCTACTGGCAGTTTGAACAAACTGAACAGTAAGTTTCTACAGCCCCATGCCTGGCTACATAATTCTCACCTGCTGCACAGACCACAGCAAAGTCTTGGCCACAGTGGAGTGCCCACCCTGTCGGGGACAGTACACACAGAGTACCCTGTGTGTATCACTGCATTTACCACTCAGCCATGCTGGACTGCCAAGTGATAACTACAGCTAACTGTCTTAGAGCAGGTGAGGAACACCTCTCTGTGTGAGGAACACACTTCTCTGCCTCAGTGGCACTCGGACTGCACATACAGGACAACGGTTTTCAGGCTGCAAGCACTAGCTCCAAGCCACATCTCTGATTTCTTTTATTATACCTCACCTAGCAGGAATGTGATGTCAATGATTACAGAATTTTAGCAGTATTATCCTCTGCATAGGAGGAAACTCTGGTGGTCAGCCCAAAATACTCACCGTTAAATAGTGCTCACAATCCTGGATCTTGTTGTGACTCAAATCCAAGACCCTCAGAGCATTCAATAATTGCTGAGGGACAAAAAGATACTAGATCAGATCCTACAGCTGTCTCTGTCACAGCATGAAAAGCCTCTCCTGCTGGGAGAGGCCAGCAAAATTAACACTGCTGCTTCCTCCCACCCAGACCAGCATCAGTAACAGAGGGCCTGGCTCTTGACTGTGATCATCTCTTCCCCTCAGCCATGCAGAAAGGATGCCCCACTCACCAGTGAGTCATCCAAGGCAGTGATTGAGTTATAGCTGAAGTTCACAGTCTGCAGTTCCAACCACGGGAGAGCACAGCTCAGATCTCCACCACATGCTGAAATTATTTCCTAGGAGGAAGAGAGGAGCCATTCCTTGGTGAGTACTGGCTGTTACAGTAAAAGCAGATGAACACAGAACAGTTAGTCTAGAAGGTTGCTGACATACTGTGCTTTACAGACCTTTTCTTGCTAAGAGAGGCAGTGATTTTTATGTCTCTAATTCAAGTATTTAGAAGTGATGGGAATCCCACAGCCAGATATTTAGAAGGAAGGGGAGATGCTTTTGTTTCCTACACTGAAGTGGCAACAGTTAACCTAAGCTAACCTGTTAGATTTCTTAGGCTCAGAACACTGAGCACAAAGATTCATACTGACAAAATCATTTTCAGACCTCCCTCAAACAAAAGCAAGACACACACTTGTGTTCTGACAGACAAAAAAAGCTCTCAAAGCACTCCCTACCATCAGCCCCTGTTCCCCAGCAGGCATCTGCTTCTATGTCCCAGAGAGAAGCCCAAAGGCCCATGGCCAGCACAGCCCCTGCTGCTCAGTCCTCCATGGCTAGAGCTTGCCTTCATGTCTGAGAAATGTGTTGGGCAGCAGTACAGGTGAGACACTGGGGCACAGCATTTCCTCTGACAATAAACTCTAAAAACGCTGCTGAGGTACAGTGAAATAAACCATGACCAGCTGCCTGCCTTGAACGTGCAAACAGACAGATACACAGAGTTGTCAGACCTAGCTGACACGAATGTTGTCTAGAGCAAGAAATTCTCAAGAAGCTAAAAAGAAGACTACAGAGCACATGTGCTTGCAAGCAGGGAATCCTTCAACACTGCTTGAGACAAGAGCAGAACCCCAGACCATGGGAGGGAGATGAAGCCATACACAACGTGGATGAATAAAAGGGCTAACACCTTCTCCTACATCTTCCCTGTGTGAAGAACTGCAGGATCAAGACAGCCTTTCTCTTGCAACTTATCCCATGAGCCATGTAGAGACACTCACCTCCAGTGTACTGATACATTTGCAACAGGTTAGAGATTCCAGCTGAGAATAGACAAATCGCAGTCCCCGGAGGCAGTGTGGAGGGACAGACCTCAACTGCAGCAGAGATGACAAAGTAAGAACAACATACATCAAAATATTACAGTGAAGGAGCAGATCCAAGTTTTACCCCAAGCAAGTGTTGCAGGAATTTAGTCTTAGCCTTGTAGGGAAGCCACAAAAGCCTACCCGGTTTTTAGGAGTAGAGGCATTCTGCAACCACAAAACTAGTCAAGAAAACCCAAACAGTAAGACTCAAAACCACTCTTGCCACCTATACTTACTTCCAGATGCCGGAGGGACTTGAAAGGGAAGATCTTCACAGCAGATTGCAAAACACAGTCTGGAACATGAACAAGCTAGAGAAATGAGAAAAGAAGTCTCATGTCAAGCTTGATTTGTGCTGCATTGCCATCTTCCTGATGCACCAACTGCAGCACTTTGAACAGGCTGTCCCTCCAGTTTGGGTGATCTCTTAAAAGCTCTCTCCCAGTGCTGGTAGTGGCCCTGCCTCCCTGGCTCCATAATACAATAGAGGTCAGAGAGAACAGCATGTTAGGAAGAGTGGTCTGCCAGCCCACAGAGTTCCTCTTCATCTCCCCTGCCCACATGGCTTCACCACTTTCAGCACCACTGGGAGGTCTGACAGCTGGATTCCTCATCAGCCACAACTAGCACATCTACTGAAGACAAAACTAACTGCTGGAGGTATTTTTATCAAGCAGCTGAGTGGAACTAGCAATATGGTGGGAGGTGTGCGTTTGAATTTCACTACAAGAGGCCAAATAAGGCAAATCACAAGCAGTTGGTCTCCAAAGCACTGTTAGTGTTAGACTGAGGTGCCTGCAAACCTCCTCTTTGTATTCTGTAGTACAGCCACTCACCTCAGGGCAGTCAGGCTGTGCAGGCTGTGTTCACGTACCATAAAGCAGCTTTTTAAAACCACCTTCTTATGCTTTCTACAGACAGTGCATAAACAGTATTTCTGGCTGATGTTGAAAGTGAGTAATGAAGTAGTTACCACTTCCACTGCAGACAGTAAAGTACAATCAGAAAGACCATCTCTGCCAGTTACATATACATTCACACAGAAGTGACTCATCAGGTGCAGAACAGACATCCTAAGACCTCATCACCACTACTGCTTCCACAGCTACAGCCCTGGCAGGAATGAATCACTGCCCACTGCCTGCCAGCACTAATGCTGCATGTTGAACAAGAGCATTTGTAAGGGATGCTTGCACTGGCAAGCTCTAATGATCAGTTTTAGCAAAGTTTATTTCAGATGCCATTCTTGCTGTGTGTCTTGATCATCTCATCTCCCTCCACTGTCTTAAAACTTTGTCAGGCTGATATAAATTATTAGTTTCTCCAAGTAAACCAGCTACCAGATATCAATGGGCAGCTTCCTCTTCTTTACAGGCTTGTTGCAGAGAGTGCACATTTTCTGGTTAACAGGAGCACTCATCACAACATTCTCCTGACTGCAGTGTCCCTCCTTGCCTCCTCCTGCCTGGAGACCCATGTTTCTCTACAGGCTCTGGGCCCCACTCACTACACTGTTACAAAATCCTCCCAACAACATTCTGATTCTGCTCCACTCTCACAGCGAAAACATGTTTTTAAAGACATCACAGATTTTAGTGCTCAGCCACAATAGCTTTTGCGCCCCACTGAACCCAAAACAGTTGCTAATGCCTCTTCCGCTTTCAGGCCTCTTTCACTTCTACGACCCTTCCAGCAGTGTCCCAGTGCTGAGTAAAATCATGTGCAGCATCGTAGCACAAGCCACCTTTCAAAAACCTCTCTGAAAAATTCCTTGATCTGTAGTTTTATCTTTACTACAGCTTCTTTACTACAGCCTTTATTGTTAAAATTAACGAGGATATGTTACTAGAGTTGTCCCGTCCTGTGAAACCGATCAACCAGAACCACTGCCCAGGCTGCTGAAATAAGCAGCAGCCTCAGAGTGTGTACAACACCTGACCCCTCTGCTCAAATTCCCCAGCTCTGCTGCCTTGGACAGATCAATCATCACTCCGGGAGCACTCAGCTGTGCCCAGGTGCCAGATACTGCCTGAATTGCTCAAGCATTTCAGGAAATAATCATTTTCCCAACAATGACAACACTTTACCAAGGTCAGAACATAATTAACTCCTGCTGCCCCTGTTGTTAACTCCAAGAAACTTTCCGCTGAGTTGCATGGCTGATTCTAGGTAAGCAGCTATAGACTATCGAGCTGAGCGATGACTCCACTCAAGAGCCCTGTGAGAGCCATCTGACCCACGGGGCCTGCACATCGGACAGGTCAATGGACACCAGGGGAGGCTGCTCTGAAGCTGTGCCTGCCACCTCCACTGGCCGGCCCTGCAGCACCCCCGGCCCCGGTACGCACGGACCTTCAGAGAGTGAGTCTTCTGCAGCACGTCGAAGAGGAATTGCGCCTGGAGGATGGCGGCGGTGTCGGCGGGGTGCGAGGGCAGCGCCACGAAGCCCCGGTTCTGGTTGCGGGAGCCCAGGTGCTGCTCGAAGACCTGCGTGAGGTGCTGCAGGGTGGAGGTGAGCAGCGTCAGCGTGCTGGAGCCGTCCAGGACGAGGTCCCCTGCAGGAGAGGGGAAGGCCGGGCCGGGCCGTGAGTGTGCACACACCGGGGGCACTGACACGACCCGGCCCGGCGAGGCCCGCGGCGGCCGCCACTCACCGGCGTCCTGCAGCAGCCGCGCCAGGCCGCGCACCAGCGTCTCCGCCGCCGCCATCTGCAGCGGGGAGGCCGAGGCGACCCCGGCTCGGCACGGCCCGACCCGGCACGGCCGGTCCCGCCGCCGCTCCGCAGCTCTTCCGCGTTACCGCCGCGCCGCGCCCTTCCGCCGCACCAGCGAGGCGGCCGCCGCTCACATCCGGTTGCCATGGAGCCCGCCCCAGCGTCCCCCTCCCGCCGGCCCGGCCCGCGCCCCCCGGCCCCCGCCCCGCCGCCGCCCCGCGCCGCCGCCCCGCAGCCCCCCCGGTAAGCGGCGGCGGCCCGGCAGCGGCGGCGGGCGGCGCGGAGCGGAGCGGGCCGGGCCGGCGGGAGGCCGGCGAGCAGCGCCGCCCGCCGCCAGCGCGGCGCGGCACGTGTCGGGCGGAGCGCGGCGGCGGGGCCGGGGCGCGGCGCGGCGGCAGCGGCGGCGGCGGGCGGCTCTCCTGCTCCGGCGGTGCGAGGTACGGGCCGGAGGGGGGGTGGGCTGTCCTGGTGCTGCTCCAGCTGCAGCAGCTCCGCCTGGCTGCCCTGCCCCGTCCCCGTCTGCGGGGCGCTCCGGTGCTGCACGGTGGCGCGGTGCGGGTGGCTGCCGGTGCGGGGCATGGTGCATGGCATGGCACGGTGCGGGGCGGTGCATGGCACGGGGCACGGCACGGCACGGCACGCAGCGCGCTGCTCGGGGCTGGATGCGGCGCGGCGTGGAGCAGTCCCGCGCTCCGCACCGTGCGGGTTTGCAAGGCACGGCACGGACGTGGTGCAGTGACCTCAGTGCCTGTCTGTGTCCCTTTCCTTTCCCGCCTGTACGTGTGTGTGTCTGTCACAGCCGTCCGTACGTCCAGTGGAGGGGTGGCTTATTGTTACTGTCTGGTGCTGGCACTTCGTTCTGGAGTGAATTTTGTTCCGTGTGTTCGTTTATGTGTCTGTGGACCGTGCAGGCTCCGTCCCGTCTGGTACTCTGTGAAGGGCCTGTTGTGAGGGAGAGTCACGGAACAGACGGTACTTCAGGAGTGAATGGCTGTGATGGTTCATCCAGAGTAGTTCAGTGGAGTATAGCATTCATTGAAATATTTAAGCCTTCTAAAGTGCTTGTGTAATAATACAAATTTCAGCATAGCCATGTGGCAGAGAGATCCACAGGTTAAAACCTTCATGCCGGAAAACTTTGTGTGTTTACTGTTTTATGTGTCTCTTTCTCATTCTGGTTCGCGTGTCTGTTCCTCGGTCATGACAGAGGAGAGGTAGGGGCTGTGCAGCCCACTCCTGTTTCGTTTGGCTTTGAGGCTGTGAGTGCTACAGTAGCATCCAAATGCTTTGATGTACGCAGCAGCACCCCTCCTTCCTGCTCCTTTCCTCCATGGACAGGCACATCAGTATTTCTTCCCAGGAAAATCTTCCCAGGCCTCTAATCCTTCTGCTTTGTGAGCTCTTCCCGTCTGTGTCTATCAGCCAGAGTCCCTTCTCCTCCCCTATCCTCAAACGAGCTTTGCCCCTGTGGCTTTATCCCTATCTTAACATCCACTCCTAGTCTAGACACTCCGCAGCTAAATTATTCTCAGCCGATGGCCGAGGGATTAAGGAAGAGCTGTGGAGATGGATGTGGGACCTGATGGCTGTCTCCCTGCAGCCCCTTGCCCACGGAGCTGGGGCAGCCTGCCTGCAGCGTTACCGACTCGTCTTTAGTACAAAGGGACAGTGTGAACTGCTCACCTCGGCCCTCGAAGGTGTGCCAGATCGCGTTTTTCTCAGCAGAACAGGGAAGCACTGGTACTGTGGAGCAGCCTTTTGGGGTGAGGGGGAGCCCCGCTGGAGTCCCTGTGAGCAACATGTGAGAGATGCTGTAGCTGCCAGCGTTTCAGGGACATGCCTGCTTTCCTTCCTTCAGAATCTGTTAAGCCTAGATGGTCAGTACGATGGTCAGTACAAGGTATGGTGATTTATGTGAGCCAGTTCTGTTTACTGATGTCCTTGTGGAGAGAGCAGGGATGTGTGAGTGCACACAGGTTGGCAGGCTGTGGATTTTTCTGGCCTCCCTTCCAATCTGGCCTGCTGGCATGACGCTTCTATTACTGAAAATTACTTCTAGCGGGAATGCTGAATCACGTACTCCCCATAACCAGGAGATACTGTAGGATGAAGGTATCAGTCATTTGCTTTTCTTTAGTGGTGTCTGTTGATTTAGTTTCTCATTTTGCCTTGTGCTCTTCTTATGGCAACTCAGGCAGTGATGCCAGCAGGCTGGGCACTTCAGCATGGTGCTTATTAGCAGAATTCTCCCTTATACTCCTTTTAAGTTTCTATTTTAAATTTTAACCCATTCCTAAGTCTCTTTATGAAGGACTGCCTGACAAAAAAATAATCTTTAGTTGTGTTTTACACCCTTGAGATCTTTCCAGACTGCTGGTTTGTCCCCTCCCCATCTTAGTCATCCCATATTGTGCTAGACAAAATTAGCTCCTAACCTTTCCTTATAAATCAATCCCTCTGGCCCACTGGCAATATTTTTGCTCTTCTCTGAACTCCATCTGTTGAGGGTGATAGAAACGCCAGGCAGGATCCCAGTAGGTGTCCATCCCGCCTTCCTCCAGAGGTGGCACAGAATAAGGGGCAAGTGGCCTCTAGTGGCCGTCGCCAGCCATCAAGGTGCCGAAGGGCAGCACCAGTGCTTTCAGGCTGTGGGCTCTCCAGCCTTCAGAAGCAGGAGAGCTGGTAGGGTTAGAATCAGCGAACACACCTTTCATCCTCACCTCTCTCTTATCCCCAAAGATCAGAGTCTTCTGACAGCTGGGCCCCAAGTCCTGCCAGCTTGAGGTGCCCACACATTGCATCCTGCTTTCACAGTGTGGTGAGTGGGGCATTAATGGAAAGCCCGTGGGTATCTCCCAGTCCCTCTGAAATTTCAAAGCAAGTCCCCAGGGCTCTCTTACTGCTGCTACAACTGTCTGGCTTTTAGCTGTTCAACCTCATTAGAGTGATGGCTTCAGCATAATTCTGAATGCGCTGCTTTGATGGGTAAAGAAAGACTAAGTGCTGGATTTTTTCCCCCCTTTTAACTTCATTTAGGCAGTCAGGCTGTAGTTTTAAACTCAGTGTAACATTTTACAAAGCTGGTGTCAGCAGAGTGTGTTGTACCCAGCAGTTCTCCAGGATGTGGGTTTCCTCCCTCCCAGAGCACAAAATGTCCCTGGAGCCTCTGCCTTGCTCCAGACATACCTGAGCTTGACCTGAAACAAAGCACATTGCTTCACAGCCCTGCTGACAGTTTTTAGTTTGCTTCAAAGGCCCCACAAGGCATGTTAGTGGCACAGAGGTGAAGCTGAACATTAGCATTTCTTTTGTTAAATTGTCTTTACTGTTTTGCTAGGTTTTAGGAGCTCCCATCCAAAGCCCCATTATCTTTTTACTCCCTAAGTTATAGTGCTTGCAACACGTTTTTGCAGGCAGTCTGTAGTTGTGAATGTTCTGTTCCTTAAAAATGTCCAAGTCTTTCTTTAACAGTGGTGATGCCATGGCCCTGCAAAGTGAGGCTCCCCTGCCAGCTCTTCCCACTGGAATAAAATGTTCCCTGCCTTCAGTTTCAAATGTCCTGCTGTTTGTTTTCATGGAATTATACACTCTTCTTGAATTAAGTGAAAAAAAAAAGCCATGTATTAACCTTTTCTCTATCATGTCTCCTACTAAAAGGATGTCTTGCATGCTGCATTTGCTGTTTAGATGTCTGTCTTGGCAGCCTATTGAGCTGTTGAGGTCTTTCTGGGGATGAAATTAGTGACGAGTCCAATGAGGTGTGTTTCAGGAGTTTCTTCCAGTATGTTTTGCCTTGTTCCTGATAAATAGGAAGGTGGACCAAAGGAGCACCCTTCATCAGTAGTCAGATTAGTTCCTCAAAAACTTGCCTTGCAGATGGTCCTGGGCTTTTTGGTTTGCATAAGCTCTTCAGGTAGGCAGAGTAAGCAGACTGTAGGCTTTCTGGAGATCTCCAAAGACAAAAGGGATGATGAAGTGGCCTTACTGGTTTCATCCTTAGACAATCTTTAGTGTTTTAGTCACCTGTTTTTAAAAGTGTCCCATGTACTTCAGATGAGATAGTAAGAAACCCCTCAGCAGATAGCCAGGACACAGACTATAGTACTTACTCCAAAGCTTTCATAGCTGGGGAATAGCTTGTTCTGAAAGATGGATTTTACTTCTCTTTATTTTCTTTGTCATAAATACAACTCATTACCAGAGAGATGGCCAAGCTCTCTTCTGACTTTGCATTTTTTTGCTCCTTGATGACATAACTGAAAAAAATGTTTTCTTTTGCCAGTTTTGAATTCATTTGTATTCTACCCTTGTAGTTTTAACGAATGTCCCTTTTCTTGTGCTGTGAGCTGAGGACACTTTGCTTCTCCCTGTGCCCAAATCACTGTGTATGTGCTTACATCCTCTCTGTTTCAGATGAGTTTTTGGGGTCAGTATCTCCCCAGTGCCAGTCTCTGTACGATCTCCAGTTCTTCCTGGGGTGCAGCCCATGCTGCTTGGGCTATGCTGCTGCCGTAGATGGTTTGACTAGGGGTGTTTCTGTGTTAGTCTGTATCCTTGTCAAGCGTGGCACCTCTTTGCCTTCCTCACCTGTAGCTGGATATTGAGCAGATTGTTCCTTTGTGCTGCCCTCAGGGACTTGTGTGTCCCTTAGCCCCACCAGTGCTGACAGGGCACAGATCTGCAGCCCCAAGGTTGGCCTCTTTGCCTGTAATGTGTTGTTTTGTGTCTGGCGTTTGAATGATGAACTGTTCGTCCTTGTGCTGTCTCTGGTCTGCACAGCTCTCTCTGTGGTTCCTTCTGGCCTTTTTTGGGATCTGTCCAGTTAAAGCTAGGTGCTACAGGACCACTCTGCTGCCTGCTCCTGGAATGTACTGCCAGCACCTGATCTCTCTGACTTTTTCTTTCCCTGGTGTCAATCACACCCCAGCTCTGCACAGGTGTGCTGCTGTAGAGGTGGCTGAACAGGAAGTTTTTGTTTCTCTTGCACAGCCTGTGGAGGAGCTATAATATAGCTGCTGTCTCCATTGGCCCCTCTGACCTTTCAGAGAAGGACAGGATCTCATCTATCCCTGATCAGCTGGAGCTGGTGGCCAAAACAGCGTGGGCTGGGCCACTTGCCCCTGCACACTGCTGGGGACAGGCCTGTCCTAGTGATGCTGGGGAGGTTCTCCAAGGGCTGGAGAGGTGACCCCTGGATCAGGAGCCAGGGGCTTGAGGGCAGTGGCCAGCAGTCTCCCACGACATTCCCTTGTCCTGCCCTCTCTCCACAGGTTATGCCACTCTCCAGGTTTGCTGGGTGCCTGCCGGTGAAAGAGAAGGGTTGATATTTTGCCCAGGCCCTTAGGTCCTGAACCAAAATGGCAGCTGGAGAGTCCCCTCCCGTAGGAGATGTCTTCATCGACTTGCAGCAGGTGAGGTGGGAATCCAGCAGCAGCGGGGCCGTCTCTCCCCTGAGGGCTGTGCTCCTGCTGGCTGAGAGCAGGACTGGTGTCCTGGCAGTGTGCTGCAGTAGGGGACACAGCCTGCATTTACTGGGGACAGGTCTGCACCAAGCGTTCCTGAGGCTGCCCACAAGCCTGTATCCTCTCCACGCAGCCAGCCAACTGTGGCCAGAGATTGCTCTGTGAGCATCATGCCATTGGGTAGGGTATGCAAGTGACAAGAGGCACTGGGCAGCTTGAAAATAGACTATCCCCATTTAGGCTGGGCTTGGGACACCTGTGCTGAGGTGAGAGGAGAAGCAGTCTCACCCGCAGACACAAAACTGCTCCTCGGCCACAGCTAAGAACAGGGATGTGAGGAGAGGGATCTCTCGGCTAAAGCTGCCTTGCTCCCTCTTTCTGCCTAGCAGATTTGTCACAGTTGGGCCTCCTCCTGTTTCCATGGAAACACGGGAGTCCACAACAGCTTCGCGCTGGCATTTCAGCTATATTGATGGAAAATTTTACCAGCTGCAGCTGCTCAGAAGAAAGAAAGAAAGAAAGAAAGAAAGAAAGAAAGAAAGAAAGAAAGAAAGAAAAAGAAAGAAAGAAAGGAAGGCCAGGGGACACCTGGTGATGCTCATCTCGGGGCACTTCCACCAGCAAAAGGCAGAGAAGTTCTCATTGCCTGAAACAGGAGGAAAATGGGCAGAAAAACCTGAAGAAGGGATCCAAGAGGAACGGGGAGTGTTGTGTGGAGGGGAGGTGGGAAGGCACAGGGTGGTCACTGTCCCAAGGGCAGCTCACCAGAGCAGGGATGCTGTTTCCCAAGGGGAAATACAGAGAAGGTCTGAGAGAGATGGCAGACTGGGCAAAGGGAAGGCCAGAGGGCAGCAGTTAAATGTGAGGAGAGAGAAAATCCAGCCAAGCAAAAGCTACGCATTTCCTCTAATATGATAAACAGACACTGGCATATTCCCTCGATACCTGCCACTCAAGAGAGGTGTGGAGAACCACTAAGGTATCCCTGCACAGTGTGCCTTGGAGCTTGCTGCTCTGTTCTGGCACTTGGTTTTGAGCAGAGCTGTGCCTCTGTGTGAGAAATGATGCCCCAGGCCTGTTATATGAAGCCTGCTGCTCCTTAGTAAGCTGGCACTGTTGGAAGGGCAGGAGGACCCGGAGGGCTTTAGGGATCTGCCGTGTTTGATTCTTACCTGGCGGTTTCTGTGCAGGGCAGAGATGACGCAGAGAAAGCCTCTCCTGGTGCCGAGGACGATGAGGACTTGGATAAGACTTTGTCAATCGAGAGATTTGGGGACCTGATAAGCAAGTCAGCATCAAGCAATCTGGAGAAGCAAAGTCGCAGCTACAGTGAGAGAGATTTTGAATGTATGTAGGTTTTGAAACATTTTACCCACTTCCACCCTCACCACCAGCCCTCACTCAGTCCCACGTGCTGTGCAGTCTTGTGCCAGGATTGCAGATTGTATTAGCCTGCTATTCACTTCCTTCCTCCAGAGCGTTCCCAAGGTGCTGTGTACACACAGTTTAGCACCAGTGCCCACGGCCTGTTTCCAGTCTGTTCCTGTTTTCTCTGTCTCCATAGGCATAGCTACTGCACAGCCCACCCAGCAGCATAGCTCAGCCTGGGGTGTTTGCTCACCTCCAACACCAGTCTCTGAGGCCTCTGCAGCTACTTCCCAAGCTGAAATTTCCAGTTTAAAACAATTTTTCTTCCATGTGCCTGCAAAGAAACATCCAAATATGACCAGAAGCCAGGCTGTCCTTCCCAGTCTGAAAGCAGATGGCTCCAGTCAGACATGCCTGTGTATTTCTAAATAGCACTCAAGAATCCATTGGGCTTCTCTGATCAAAGAAAGGAACTGCAAAATAAAAATGGAGTGTGAGTTTAAAGTGCTGTGGTTATTGCACCTGAATTCATCTGAGCAGCATATCTGTTCCTCTATCTGCCCTTTCTTGATGAAGGCAACTGGTCTGCCCAAACTCACTTTGGGTATTAAATGAGAATGTACCAACAAGAGTGACAGTAAGCTATTGCCTGGTGTAGGTGGGTTATGTTACTTTGTAGTAACAGCAGCGAAGGGCAGGAAGAGGCCCCTGTCCAACAGCCTGTTTGTGTGGCAGACACATAGCAATGGTTGGGAGATTTTCCCAGTCTGTGGCTTTCCACAGTCACACACTGCTTCTTTTCCAGCTTGGCTTTGATGGGATACAACCTTGGGAACATTATGTCCCAAGTACATCACCAGGCTGTTTTCTGCTTGGCCACTCATTTCCAATGGCTGTTATAAAAGCTTGCTGGTAAAAGTCTATTACTGTAGTGCACCTCAGCTGCTGTTTTTTGCCTGTGTCATTTCTCTACAGAGGCTCCATTCAAATAACACTTCCCATCTGGGCTCACAGTCACTTGTGCACATGGCTGCAAGGTGCTAAAGCTTTGCTGTGGGTTGAATTCCTGTCCTGTGCCCATAGGACCTACCTGCTCAGAAGCTCTGCCTGTGTGCACAGGTGTGCGGGTTGGCTTGGAGGACATGGATGATCTGCTTGAGCATGCATGGCAGAAGCTTTTTGAAAATTTGACTAGAGATTTGTACTGTTTGGGGTTGGGGTTTTTTTCCTTATTAATAGGAGAGTCCTTTTTCTCAAAATCAAGCTTGTTTTCCTTTGAACTCCTGATGTATTTCTGTTGTCTAGGACTACATCAACCCTGGTTATCAAAAGTTTTATGCAGTTTGTATTCATAAAGCTGGAAGATCTGGTTAAGTCATTAGACTTTTAAAGATAACATAGCAGCCCATAGTGGTGAATGCTCTCTGGGCTTAGAAATGTTTCCTGCTCTAGTTGAAGCCAGAATTCCTAATATCTAGGCTCTTCCTACTGAGCTCCCTATCCAAATTACTATTTCATATCTCTTGTATCAAGTTCACCAAGAAATGTAATCAAACATCTGGGACACTAGTTTGGCAGTAACTTTCCATACAGGCAGGCAGTGCAAGGAAGGGAGCAGGGAGGGAGGGCAGGGACTGGATGCACAGAAGTACAGAGAGGAAGAAGAGGGAAGTATGAATCCTTCTGTGTTTGGGAGAGGTATGTTTTTCCCACCTCCAGGCCACCTCTGTGGAGATGTGATCAGTTGATACGAGTAGGGCTGAGTGCAGGGGTGAAGAGAAGAGCAGTGCTTCCCTCTCTTGTGCCAGATCATGCACTTACCATCACTGTCCCCCCTGCAGCCCAAGGCTTCAGTTTCCTTCTGATCCAAAACATAGATGTTTCTGTCCTGGGCTGAAGTGAACAAGCCAGAAGGGAAAGATGGGCTGTGTCCTCACCAACAGCTTTGTGCTGTTGAAGAGCAACATGTGTACAGTTGTGGTCTTCCTTTCTTCTTATATTAGAAATTCATGCCTGACGTATCTGTGGCATGCTATGGAAGTACAGCATCAGGACAGGAGGGTCTTTGTGCCACAACCTGTGAGTGAAATAGGGTACACCCAGTAAAGGCAAAGAAAAAAACACTTTTGAGAGAAAAGTGTTTATAAAGGGCCCAAACACTTTCCAGTTTGCGGACGTCTGACCATTCTAAATCTCCTCTAATCTTGCCACAAGCTGCTTCTTCTGAACCAGGGGGTTGTGTGAAATATCCCTGCTGTTCCCAAGGGGGGAAACAAGGGAGAAAAGACTTGAGAAACCAAAGGAAAGGAAACATGACAGCAGAACAATGAACCTGCCTGGCTCTCCCAGGGAGAAGGTTACAGCCTACATTGAAAATGTCCTTTGAAGGTAGTTTTCACTATAAACAGATTTTGCTGCCATGTCACAGGAAAGCTGGGAAGGAACCAAATCAAAATAGACTGGAAACAATTCCTCAGGAAGAGCTGCCGAGCAACACCCCCTTGCCAAGTGGCAAGTGCCCCCCTGATTTCAGCCGCTCTGGGTGCAGCCCCAGGACCTGTGCATCCTGCAGACTGTCTGTGGGAGGCTTTGTGCCTGCAGCTAGCCCTGGCAGCAATGGCTTCTCTTTCACAGTGGGATACTGAGCTTACCCTGTTCCCTGCCTGGTGTGTTGCCTTTGTTTTGGAGTGAAGGCTCAGAAGTGCCCTTAATTTCTTCTCATTCTGTAATTCCCATGACACCCAGGTCAAGCCTGTATGAATTTCTCTTTGTAGATTAGTTTAAAGAAAAGTCCTTCTGCCCTGTTTCTTTATCCTGGTTTTTAAAAGACAGCCTCCTAACTGAACCTGAATTTCGGAGGCTGGTAGACTCATGCCCTCAAAGTACCTGGGATGTGGACTTAGGTTGCATCTGCGCTGTTGTTCCTGTGGCTGTGTAGGAGGAACTTTCTGTCAAAGCCTGGGGGATAAATAAGCTGCATCTATTCAACACAAAGAAACATTATGCAGAAAAGAAATCACAATCATTTAGGATGGAAAAGACCTTTAAGATCATCATCAAGTCCAACCGTAAACCTAATACCAAGTCCACCACTAAGCCATGGCCTAACCACTAAGTAATGTCCCTAGAAAGTTTGTAAAGGGCCCAAATCATGCTTGTTTGAGGATGCAAGAAACATTTCCCATGTTTAAGAAGGAGATGTTGCCTCTGGCAGGTCACTGCAGCTCTGCACAGCCATACAAATGGCTTTTGGCAACACAGGGAGAGGAGTGCTGCTTTCCCCAGGGCAGTGGAGATGTGTTGGGGTGGTTTGGCACTGCACAGAGGCTGTGTCCCCACCTACATCAGGCTGGACACAGCCTGCCACATCACTGAAAGAGCTTTGCTATGTCCCTGTGGGCTGGTGGCTCTCCTTGCCCTTCCTGGCCCTTGATCTTCAGACCATGCTGTTTCCTGGAGGGGCGCCTGGCAGGTTCCTCCCAGCCTCTTCCTGCCCCTGACTCTCTTTTTCTCTCTCAGTCCACCGCCAAACCTCGCACCACATCCATCATCCCCTTTCCACTCACCTCCCTTCTGCCCTCAAGTTCCAAAAGAGGCCACCCCGTGCCAGCAGGAGGAAAAAAAGGAGGAGGAAAAAGAAGAAAACCTCAATACCCCCCTCAGAGGTCACTCCCACCATCCAGGAAGAGGACGAGGAGGGAGGAGAAGAGGAGGAAGAAGAAGAAGAGGAAGAAGGAGAATCTGAGGCAGAGGAGGTCCAGGAGAAAGAAATCTCTGCAGAGTCTGAGGCCGAAGCTCGTGGGAAGGACACATCCCCTAAGCTGGAGTCCCCAAGCAAACCAAAGGCAAGGCCACGGCATGCCTGTCTGGATGGGGCTTGGAGTCTGAGGGGTGGTGGTAGGAGGGTGCCAGCGAGTGTGCTGCCCAGGGATAAGAACTTGTAGCTGTGCAGTACTATGGGAAGAGTGTTTTTGTCCTTGCCTAGCGGAGATGGCTACCAAAGGACAGTGACCAAAGGTAAGTCATTGCTTGGTGTGGATGCAGGGGTGAGTGTGTATGACCATTTGGGGGCTGTAAGACACAAGATCAGTGTGTGTTCTTAGGGTTTATAGTATAGTGGAGGGCTCAGTGTGGCCAGTCCCAGGATATGGGGCATGTGGGGAGGATCTGTGTGCCAAGGGTTGGGGTGGAGGCTGTCAGGACTGTTGTCTCTGCAGTTCACCGTTGGCAGCGATGAGGAGGAGTCGAGCAGCGCTCTGGCTCCCGCGCAGTTCCACGTGGAGGAGGAGTGTGGCATCCTGTCCCCCATGCCTCGCTTTGCTGACCTGCTGCAGGACAAGGGCCCTGCCTCTCTCCACAGGTAGGTGAGCAGTGCCAAGCTGCCTTCTGCTCTCCCCAGCTCAAAGTGACTGCACGGCATCTGTCCCCAGGGGTAGTGGCTATGCTTAGCCTGAACTTGCCTGCTGGGTCAGAAGGGACATGGGCCCCAGAGGGTGAGCATCTGTGAACAAGAAGGCTTCTCTCTGGTGAGACAATGGTTCCATGGAACTCCTGCAACCTCCCTCAGTCCATGGGATCCCCATAGTCCAGGGGATCTGGATACTCCAGGTGTCCTGGGCTGCACACCTGGAGTACCCTTCCTCCCAGCTAACTTGTGCTGTTGTGGTGACCTGCAAGCTGGGAAGCCTCAGGAGGGAACCACGAGGCCAGCGACTCAGGGATAGGTCCCCAACACTGGGCACAAGCTGATCCCACTCTGTGGGAGGGAAGGGGAGGAGCAGAAGGAGTAGCTTTCAGGTTTTGCAGGAGATGACTCCTGGCCCTGCTCCTTCTCTGGGACTTGCTGCTCAGGGCTGGGCCATGGGACCCTGACCCCTGAGGGTCACTGTCTGTTCCCATTCACCGTGCTTACTACTGTCAGTCTCTTTGTTTCCTACAGCCCCCCCGGGCCTCGAGAGCGTCTGTCACGTGGCTGGGAGAAGCGCAAGGCCTGGGGCCAGGTGGCGAGTGGACAACGGGCTACCTATGACTTGAAGGAGAGGATGTGCATCGGCAGCATGACCACCCTGGAGAGCGCGGCCTACCAGCGCGTCCCCACGGACGAGGCCGAGGCCCAGATGCTGGCGTCTGCTGACCTGGATGGCATGAAAAGTGAGGCTTTACAACACTACCTGCATTACCAGTGCATGTGTCCCTTTGTCCCGGGCTTCTCTTGCTCTCCCCTAGCTGCCACAGGACCTGGTCCTCACCTTCCTGTTCCCCAGATCCTTCTTTTCCAGCAATGTCTCATCTCTGTCAGCTCTGCATTGTCCACAGCACTGATCCTCATGGTTTCAGTGTCTCTGCTCCCACCTACCCCATAGATGCCTGCTCCTCTACCCACCCCACTGTCCTCTCCAGTTCAGGGTTCCCAGCATTTCCCTGAGACCCAGCTCTCTCCTCTCCTGACACACTTTCCCAGTGATCAGCCCTCTGTGTGACACGCCGCCAGCTCTGGTATTGCAGAAAACCTGAGGTGAGGAGCCTCCCCTCTCCTCTGCTCTCCTGGCAGAGGCAGCTGTCCCCTCTGGAGTGCCTCAGAGGGGGACTGCCCCTGTGCATGGCACGAGGACAGAGAGAAGAGACGTCATGGAAATGCACGCTCCGGGCCCGAGGACATGGAGAATTCAATAGGTTGCTCTGCAGGCTGGAGAGGGAGGGAGACACCAGAGGGGAGTGAGGGAGAGGAGCGGTGCTGCATATGCAGCCTGGCTGTCCTCGGGCCACGGGTGCTGCATCCCTGGGCTTCTGGCACAAGACCCCACGGCAAAGCGAAGACCCTGCTCTGGAGGAGCTGGTGGGGCAGCCCCCCACAGAAGCATCCCTGGGTGGAGCCAGTCTTCCTGGAACCTCATCCTCCTCGGGGCTGCTGCAGCCGGCACCTTCATGCCCTGTGAGCCGGGGAGCAAGGCACCGGGGCTGGCCCTAGGGCTGCGCTGAAGCCCCCCCAGGGGGGCAGCTTGCTTTCCACACATCAGCCTGGCTATCCTGGCTCCTCATCTGAAGGCGTGTCATTCATGACACCTGACCCCTGACCTTCACAAGGACAAAATGACAACCCTTCAAGACAGAGAGGAGCCAGCAAAGGAATCGGAAGGGGGCAGCAGCCCGGAGGTAGTGATAAGCACCTGTATTCGCAACTCACTCGGCTATGAAGACTTTGATGAATTTGCCTTCAATTTTGAAGATTATGATTTATGGGAGGCCATCAGAAACCACCTGGGCTACCCAGGCTGGGAGCCCACCTGTAAGTACCGGAGCAGTGACCCCACGGTTGCAGCTGTAGATCAGAGCCTCCAGCTACAGTGCATAACCCCCTCCTGTGTTTGTTGTCTGTACCCTCTCCATGTCAGGTTGGCATTCTGGTGTAGAGGAACTACATTCTGCCCCACTGTGTGTGTGGGGACACCAGAGGAGCTGCCTGATGCCTGTGTGTCTGTGAGGTCTCACTACCCGTCTGTGTTGTAGTGCTGAGCTGCTTTTCTGTGTGTGTCTCACTCGAGCAGCTCCAGAGGCAGCTGCATCTTGCTGTTTGTGCTTATCAGGATGTGGTCCATGCCATGGCCAGAGAAAAAGCAGCTGCTCTGAGGTGTGTGTAAGGACAAAGAGATTTCCCCTTCCATTTGTAGCACAAGGTGACAGTGTGCTGCTGCTCTGTTTGCTGGAATTTGAGTCGAGGTGCAGATCTGACAGCGGAGGTGGATATCGGGTTCTCAGCTCTGCACCGTAGTCTAATTGCCCAGAGAAAAAAAAAAATAACCTAGTCTTTGGATCTGCATGTTTGTGCATGACTGTGAAACTTGCTGATGGCAGGCTGGCTGGGCTGCCTGGAAGGGGGAAAATAGGAAGGAAGGAAACAAGAGTGGGAAAAACAGGGAAGGAGAGAATAGGAATCCTGAGAGTCAAGAATGTCTTCCTGTTCTCTGCATCTGTTTCTATACCTGCACATCCCTTGCAGAGTGATCTCTGAGCCATCTCGGAGATCGTGCAGAAACCAGAGCCTCACTCCCATCTCACACAGGGGTCGTTCCTTGGTAGATGATGGTAGAAGTTGGCCCACCTTGGGAGTGATACTGTTCATAGCCATGGCTCCTTGTTCAAATGTCCTCATCTGGATCATGTGTTAATTTTTCAAGGGATTTCAGGAGTGCACATGGGAAGGTGATGTCCCAGAACTAGCCCACTAAACAGCTTTGCACACAGGAGTGGGAAAGGAGAATGATTGTAACAGGAGCTCAGGATGCCTTGGTTCAGCTTCTGCCTCTGCCTCTGTTCGATCTTGGGGTAAAAGACTTAATTTGCCCTGCCTCCCAGTCCCAGCATCATGTTCTCTTTGTCATCTGTTCCATTCTTACAAGCCTTCAGGGAAAAAATGTCTGCCTGTGTGCTCCTGCAGGGACAAGCAAGTGGGGATTAGCTTCTGGCTGTAACAGTAACAAGTCTGCTACTTGTTACTGTAAATCAATAGAGTGTACAGTAGTAGCAAAGTTCAAAATAGAAACCTGGAGCAAATTGGTCCCATCAGCTGTCCCAAGCTGAGTGAACTGTAAATTAAAAGTGTGAAGTAATTGTTCCAGGTTCACCTTGAAAAACATGGCTATTCTTGGGAAGGTAGAAGGGGCAGATCATTCTGCAAGGTGTGATAATGCATCACTTACAAAGTGGGGAAATTGGACTTTGTAGCAGTTAACACATTCATTGGTTGCTACAGCTAATACTGCAGGTTCACTGTACAGTCAACTCTTAATTATTTCTGCATAATGAATCCACATTGTGGATTATTCCTGCAGAGAGGTATGGTAGAGTCTGACATGGCTGAGACACCAGAGTCTGTTTTGTGCAGAGCCAGTTCACTTTCAGCCAGTGCCACTTGCCCAGCTATTCACTCCTTGGCAGTGCCTCTTCCAGGACCAACTCAGATCCAGGAGGAATCAATTTCTTTTGAATAGGATGGAGTCTTGCATTGTTTTAAGTGTTTGGAGCGTGGGGAGTGCTGGACCTGGACACCTGGTTGGCAGCAGGGATGAGCTATCCCTGTCACACTGAACTTAGCATCAGTCAGGAGAGACTTGAGCTCTGTGCAGAATGGGGCAGTAGCTTTTTCCAGAAGCCAGCACAGGGTTGTATCTTATAGTATGTTGATTAGCATTTCGTTTAGTCTAGTTTTAAATATTTCAAGAATCTGAGTTTTAAGTCTCTTTTTATATATTTCAAGGGTCCGAGTTTTAAATCTCCTATTTCTTGCTATAACTTAACCATTGGGGTGTATGGGCAGTGTGCATTATCCCTGTGATGCCAGGATGGCCGGTTGCTCTCTGGTACTGACACAAATACTCTGATGCCTCTTTCTGATCTTCCTTCTTGTGGCTTGAGGGAAATTAAAGGAGGGGAGCAGGAGCTATGGTGTAAATTGAAGGCAATTGCCTGCTAGCAAAGGCATTCTTGGGGAAGACTTCAACCAGTGCAAAGTCATATTTGCCATATTCAGATTTAAGCTGGAAAAGGAACTTGTTCATCTGAAGGAATCTGACTGTGGAAGCCAGCATGACGAGATCGTCTTCTGAAAGAGACTGTAGGAGATGCTGTGTGGGAGGATGACATTCAAGTTCATTGTGGTGAAGCTACCATAGGAATAGCTCTCTGTCCTCTGACATCACTGTTTTCACACTCATCCTGGGGAGCACTGAAGAGGAGCTACAGCAAGAGCAGTATTCCCTCAGGAGTTTGGCTTCAAGCAAGAAGGACACACCTATGCCCTGGGCATATCACCCTTTGGTCTCAGCACAAGATCCTTTCCTGAATAAGGACCCCAGATTTAGGTGCTCTCTTAAGCTTGACTTTCATTTGGGGAAAGCACCAGTCTGACAGGACACATAAAGGGTCTCTGCAGAGCAGCCTGGAGCACCTCAGCTGGGTTCTGCATGGGACTCCCAAAGCCAATGGTTCTCCTAAATTAAGGCCAGGTGCCCACCCTGCTCCTATGAATTGTATCCCCCAGCTGGCATCTCAATAGCCACAAACAGTGCCAAGGAAGAGCAGCAAAGTAGATCCCTCCTTAGTCTGCTGTAGGTAGGGCTTTGGAGGTGTGCCTTCACCGATGCACTCTGACCCTGCAGCACTCTGGTTCCTGTCCCTGTCAGTGTGGGAGTCACTGGAGGTGCTGTCAGGAAACGTGGCTCCTTGCTCTTTATCTGTTCTCCAGCCATTTTCTGGCTGAGACTAGATGCCTAGGACTAGTGAATGTTTCCTAGGGCTATTGTTGTAGAGCACTGTGTAAGAAGTTGTCATCACAGTGGGGTAAGCTTGCTGTGCTCCGTCTTGCTGGGCAGAGTGTACTCTGGCCCTGGTTTTCCAGGGACACTGAGAAGGAGTCCCAGGGTGCATAGGAGAATCAGAAGCTGCAGAGATTAGAGGAAAGGTGCCAGATACCAAGATCAGCTGCCTGGTGGACTGCTTGTTTTATGCATGAGCTCATACTGAGTGTGCTGAAGTGGCTACTGTGCGTGCAGGAACCGAGAAATCCATGTGAAATTCCACAGAAGCCCCACACGTGCCTGGCTCCCAGGAACGTACACAGTGGTTATTGGGCAGTTATTGGCTCCTATCGACATTGCAGTGCAGTAAGTGGAGCAGGGAGGAGTCCCTCCATCAGCAGGACGTGCATCAACAGGGCAGCCAATGGGGGAAAATGCCCTGAGGCTCAGTATTGATTTGTTTTATATTTAATTTAGCGACCCAGTTTTCCAAGGTGCAAGGCCATGGTATGCCTGGCCTGATGCTGGGTATGTCTTTCCATGCCAGAGGTGTACAGATATTTTTCTGCAACGTCAAAAAGACCACTCAGACTTGAAACCCTGTGCTTTTTATTGTCTCTCATACCCTGTAAGCTGCAGGTGTTGAAGCTAAGTGCAACAAGATATGTGCAGACAGAACATTCACCCCAGCCAATGGAGAGCTGCCCTTGCTCTGCTGGGGAGAAGACCTTGGCATTGTCTTACAAGCATGGCCAGCAAACCTCGATGGACCAAAGCTGAGCAAAAGCCCTGACTCCATAATCATGTTGTGTGAGCCTGCCAGTCCTGGAACTGGGCTCTGAGGTTTTCCACATTCCTATGGGTTGTTCATGCTGAGAAAGATACACTTGCTGTCTCTGGGTAGTGACCAGGGAAATTCTCCCGGGCAGGCTGTTGCCCAGCTGCTGTTTCTCTGGCATTGCAAAAAGGCTGGCATGGTTGTGGTTGCATTTTGGTGGACACAGCAGTGGTGATGGGTTTGCTTTGCAAGGCTTTGCCTCAGCCAGCCAGTCTCTCACAGCCCTTTCCCAGGGCGTTACCGCAGCACTGCAGAACATCCAGGAGCAGTGATAGCTCGACTTCACTGCCAGCCTCCAAGCCAGCCCCAGGCTGCAGTGTTATCCTACAGTCTCATCACACAATTAAATAAAACAGACATTGATATTTCCTTATGTCTCCCAGACCAGCAGCTAAATATCCTTCCCTTTCACTGCCCTTTATGCTTGCTGAGCACCAGGCCTTCCCCTGGTGCAAGAGGTGAGGCCCAGCCAGGTGCCTGCCTTTGCTGTGTGGGTGCAGAACTGTGCAGGCAAAGGCTGCAGGTTGCTTTTTGTTGGGGGAGTATGGGGAGGATTCCCACACCACTTGTTTGGGTACCATGAATAAAAGCTTTTGTGATGAAGCCCCAAGTGTATGCACAGCCTAGGAGGAAGCCTTCTTTGTGAAGAGGTTAGCTCACAGACATCTGGAAGAGATGAAAGTAGTCATTTGAGGCAGGAAGGATCTTCAGAAGTCTGGAGGATGATGGTGAGTTCTCCAGCTGCCAGGGCTTTGGTAGCCTATGTTAATGAGAGAAAGATGTGCTTGGATGTGTTTCCCTGCCAGACAGTGTATACCCATGAGACAAATTGGTGGCCTTTTTTCCTTTCCTATGTCTTCAGGCCACCGCTTTGAAGATAACCCAGGTGTGAGGAGGCATCTGATGAAAAAACCGTCTCGGAGTCAGATCACCAGGACAAGCAAAAAATTAGCATCAACGCCATCTGTCAAGAAAAAGAAGAAGAAGAAGTTGGATAGAAAGCCCCACGAGGTATCCATGTGCTGTCCTCCCACACTTGTTCAGCAGCCATAAATCAGGACTAGAAACATGCAATTTATAAAGTGCTAAATGTGTTTCAGTATAATTAATTCTTTACATGACCTTGAGGGTGACATTTCAAACTATTATCCATTATCATGAGAGCTGAAAATACACTTTTTTCAATATAAGTGGGGATTTCCCTGAAACCACAAAGTTTTGACCTTAGGAGAGACATTAAAAGTCACAGTAATGGTGATGCTGTTGTGGAAGTTGGCAGCACAATAACATCACTGTCTCTGGTAAGTGTGGGAAATTTAGCAGGAAACCAAGAAGGCAGAGGACAAAATTGCTGTAGTTTGCTGGAAAGGGATGCAGCATTGCATCATTCTCTCCTGGCTGCCCACACCATGTGACTTGGAGCTTTCTGGTGTTCCATGTGCTGATGGAAGCTCCTGCCATGCTGTCAGTGATATTTGTCCTGGCTGCTTCTGTGCAGTGAACCTCTGGTTAAACTATGGCAGGTTTGTTCTGGTAGCATCAGACCTTCAGAAGAGAGCTGAGGCTTTCTGTGTGCTGCTGGTAGAGCTGTATGGATCTCATATCCTTGCTGTAATCCACACTAGGTGTTTGTGGAGCTGAATGAGCTGGTGGTGGATAAGAACCAGGAGATGCACTGGAGGGAGACAGCCCGCTGGATCAAGTTTGAGGAGGATGTGGAGGAGGATACAGCAAGGTGGGGGAAACCCCATGTAGCTTCACTGTCCTTCCGCAGTCTGTTGGAGCTCAGGAAGACTATTGCCCACGGTGAGTGAGGAAGAGCAGGCCAGGGTTTGTCTCTTGCTCTAGAACAAGTTTGCTGGATAGCTTCTGTCACTGTTAGGTCCCTCACTGGAGGCATGAAACAGTGTCTGTGTCATGTAGGGTATGTGGAGACAGACATCCTGCAGCCTGTTTGGCAGGGTTTGCATTAGCCCAAGGGTGCTTGTGTTGGTTCCATGCTCTGCTTCACTGTCTCAGGCACATGAAAGCTGCAACACCCAGCTTTGCCTCGGCCAGCAGGTCTTGGATCTATCTTTGGTGTGGAAAGACAAGTTTGGTCAGAGTGGGAGACTGAAATGAAAGGAGATACTAGAACTACCACTGCATCTTGGAGCTTTTGGGTTCTCTTGGGACAAGGGTTTACAGAAAGGACATGGGGCACCTGGTCTTGGGCATTTCTCAGCTGAATGTGTACCCCAAGCAAAGCCTGGCTCCTGGTGGTACAGCTGTGTCCCCAGAGCGTGTATGCAATGGGGAGTGTTGCACACTAGGAGCGGGGCTCTTCCCCTTATGCTGGCAGGTGCCGTCCTCCTTGACTTGGAGCAGACCACACTGCCTGGCATTGCTCACCTCATGGTGGAGACCATGATCATCTCTGACCAGATCAGGGCAGAAGATCGAGCCAATGTGCTGCGTGCCCTGCTGCTGAAGCACAGGTGAGTGGCACACAGATGTGGGCTCCCAGGGCTGGGGAGTTATCTGTGAGCCCCAGGTGGCAAGAGAGGCAGATCCCCTCATGGCCACCACTCTCCCCCTCAGCCATCCCAATGATGAGAAAGAGGGCTTCTTCCCAAGGAACCACTCCAGCTCCAGCATGAACTCCATCGTGGGAAACCACCACCACAACCACACCACAGACACCTGCGTGCCCCTCATGGGGGAAGAACGCATTGAGATGGCTGACCCCAAGGCCAACGAGACCGAGTGCAAGGAGGTGAGGGTGACCTGGGGGGGTTACTGTTCTGGGGACAGCTGTTGGCTCACAGCAGGCTGTGGCACCCACCTCTGAGCTCCTTCATGGGGAAACCTTGTAATGTGAGGACTGAGCTCCCAGGATCACCTGGAGCACTGGAAATAGGGTCACTGCATTATGATTTTGGAATCTGCACTGTATGCAGATGTCTGCTTGGGCATGTAATGGCACCAGCAGCCCTGGCACTTGCAGAGTGGCCTTTGCTGAAAGGGTGCCTTGCTGTGAAGCAAGCATGGGGTGTGCAGCCAAGGCAAGCCCAGCTGCATTTATGCCAGTGGGGTGCAAGGCTGCATAGGGAGACCAAAGCATGGGGACTTCACCCTTACTTATTTGTATTCTTTCCTGGCAGAAAAACCCACATCTTCATAACTCTGAGGGCCATCGTAAATACTTGAAGCTGATGGAGAAGATCCCTGAAGATGCAGAGGCCACAGTGGTCCTTGTGGGTAAGAAGTGGCATGTAGAGTCCCCCAGTGGCTAGTGCAGATCCTGGTATGGCCTCAGTTGTCTGTGCCCTCACTCCCGAGGGATATTTGGTCATCTCATACATGTTCAGCTAGGGAGTGAGCCTGGTACTCTCCTTGGGTGATGGTTCATGTTCTGTTTGTCTATAGCAAATATATGGCCTCCCAGGGTAGTTCTTTTCCTAAATTAAAAAAGAGGTTGATAGACGCTGCTGCTGGGAGCTGGGGTCCAACTTAGTGGTGAAAGTCCTGCCAGGCTCACAGAATGTCTGGTTTTGCAACTCAGAAGTAGGTGAATGGTGCCTGAGGGACTGATGGCCAAGCCATCACACTGCCCTTTGGCCATTGCTGCTCTCTGTCTGGCCTCTTAACACTTCTCCAGCAGCTGGGCCCTGGTCCCTGACCAGTGCTGGCTGCTGGCTGTGTGTGCCTGCAAGCTTTGAGTTGACAGAAGCAGGGCCTGGCTGGTGGCAAGGTCTCAGGTATTGGCCATAGCACTTCCAGGACATATTTCTCCATACAGGAGGGCTGTGAGCATGCAGGCTTGAGCATCAGTGGGCTTGGTGCCTTCTGACTGCAAGAGTATTCCTTCTCGGCACTTTGCTGACATTAACATCTCAGCAAATCCAGCGACACTACCAGCAAAGTAAATGTCATTGTCTGCCTAGTAGATTAAAAGCTCAAGCAAAGAGGCTTGGCAGCTCAACCAAACTGATGCTTAATCACGATGAGGCCGAATCAGGTTCATAAATGCACTTTTGAGTACTCAGATAACTAAACATTGGCTTGTTTCTGAGCTAAGGCTGTGTCTTGGGATTTGCTTCGACTCTCAGAAGGCCCAGATTTGCCAGCCTAACACAGAACACAGCTCTTTGCTGGACACAGATGGCAGAAAGATCAGTAATAATGCCAGAGAAATACCAGTATTCAATAAACATTTGTGTTCGGTATGTGAAGGAAGTGGCTGGTGTGCTGGAGGATGCGGGAGTACTTCCCAATCTGTTAGGAACCGAGGAGACTGCCAAGCACTGGTGACATGCAGACATTGTAAAACAAAATGTGCAGTTTGCACCTATGAGTCGTTAGAGCACTGACTTACTTTTCTCTGGGAAAAAAAGAAAGTTTAGAAAACAGGGAACATAAAAGTTAACAGAAAAAGCTCATAGCATCAATGCTTAACGAGGGAAGAACAGTGAGCCAGTACCTATAGGTTGTTTAACCTGACATCCTTCTCAGTCAACATAGTGGCAGAGCTAATATGGGATTCAATTAATAAGGAGCTAAAGAATATGAATGTAATTATTGCCGAGCAGTAAGGTTTGTGGGAAATAGGTCATGTCAAGCAAACCTGATTTCATTCTTTGATGAGATTAGAAGTTTGTTTGATAAAAGTAACATTTAAGAGGCTTCCTTCCATAAGCGGGAAACAACCTTCTGATTTAAACTTAGCCCCTTGTATTTTAAGTAGAGCCCATCTGTGAGGGATTGAGAATGGGCTAACTGGGAGGCTAAAGAAAGTAGCACTGCTTGTGAATGATCAGTGAAGCACTTGGAGCAGTTCTCAGTGTGCAGTTCAGTGCTGTGTCTCTGGTCTGGAGAAAGTACATAACTGCAGGGCTTGTGGGAACCTCCAAAACTCCTGTCTCTGGTGTTAAAGGTAGCCCAGTACAGCTCACCCCAATGATTAACTTTGCTCCAAACATTTCCCTCTGGTAGGCTGTGTGCAGTTTCTGGAGCAACCAACCATGGCCTTTGTCCGACTAAATGAGGCCGTCTTCCTGGAATCTGTCTTGGAGGTCCCAATTCCTGTCAGATTCATCTTTGTGCTGCTGGGGCCTAGCCAGGCCAACATGGACTACCACGAAATTGGCCGCTCAATCTCCACCCTCATGTCCGACAAGGTGAGGAGCTGATGAACAGTGATGCTGTCATAGGTGAGGGAGCTTTGCTGGCTCCTTAGAAGACAGTCCTGAGATGAGAGCTGTGCAAAGGCTCAGGTGGGGTAGGCAGGTGTGAGCACCTGGGATTTTTAAGATCAGCCTGGCTTGACCAAGGTAGAACACTCCAGTGCAGAGGAAAGAGTAGGACAGACACTTACTTGGCTGGGACAGAGTGTGCTAGGCTGGGTGAAGAAAGGGACCATGTGTAAAAGCAGGAGAAAAGGACAATCCAAGGTTAGAGGAGTGATGTTCAGTCAACATTTCACAGTAAGGTGGGGAGGCTGAGTGATGCTTGTGACCATGGCACTGGCCCAGACCACACTGACATAAAAGCCCAGCAATTCCTGGGGACTGTTTTCAGGTTTTTGGATGAAGCTTTCTAGCTCAGTCGCATGGCTGGGGCATCCATGCAGAGGCGCACATCCCTACATGAGAGATGAGGAGGCAGGAAGGTTTTTCTGCCAAGCAAGTGCACTGCTAGAAGGCCTCCATCTGTCTAGATGGCAGCAAAATAGATTATCTTGGTAAGGAATTAAATGCAAAGGAAAGACAATCTGAGCATCTGCTGCATACATCCAGCACAAGAGGATCAGAGGTTCACACATCCTTCCTGCTGGTGCCATGTAACTATAAGGAAGTAACAAACCTTCCTGTCCTGCCACTATTGCACAACTTTCACTGAACTGGAGACTCAAAGGCTCAGTCAGAAAAGGTGCATTAGAGGCAACAAAATAGAAAGATTCCTTCCCTGGGGTTGCATGGGGCTCAGCTGGAATGTGTTTTTAGCCAGAAGAGGTGAGGTGCCATTCCAGCTTCAGTGTTTGTGGGCTGACTACATTCATTGGAGTCCCTGCTCCTCTTGCTGGATGAGCAGAGCCAGCTGCCGCAGCTGGGGCTGGCCATGGCAAGGTTACACAGTCCTGGCGCCGTGCAGAGAGCACAGTATCATTTACATTGAAGCTGTGGCTCCAGGGAGTCTGTGTGCTGCAGGGACCTTAGCTGTCCCCTACCTCCTTTACAGGCTTTTCACTCATTCATCATCCTCCAGCCTTTTCTCTGGAGGCATGTTCCAGAGGCAGTGCAGCACTTCCACCTGTTTGCCAGCACCTCCCTGCCTATCTGCAGTAGTGCTGTCCCGTCCTGATCTCCTTAGTCCTTCTTTGCTAACCTGCTCTTGCTGTCAGAAGTATCTCCCCTTTTCTGCCTAGTTTCCTTTGCACAGCTTCCCTCATGCTGTAGATGCCTATTTTCTCTCTCTGTCTCCCATGTGGAGACTCCCAAGAGTCTCTTATGCTCCCTGCTCAGGTCATGGTTCTTGTGCTTTATAACTGTGGTGCTTTAGGGCTCTACCAGCTTGTCCCTCAAAACAGGAGGCAGGATTCAGGAGTATGGGTCACAGAGTGGCAGTAGTGAGACAAATAGTGGATGGAGAAGCAGAATGTTACTCTAAAGGTTGCAGCAAGCGTTGTCTTTCCAGGCTATAGGTAGCTGGGTCTGGTCTTGCTCTGAGCCTTCTCACTCTCTTTTTCCCTGCCCCTTCCAGCACTTCCATGAGGCTGCATACATGGCAGATGATCGTCAAGACCTCCTCAATGCAATCAATGAGTTCTTGGACTGCAGCATTGTCATTCCCCCGTCAGAGGTGGAAGGGAAAGACTTGCTCAAGTCCATTGCCACCTTCCAGAAGTTGCTGCTGAAGAAGAGGAAGGAGAGGGAGCAGAAGACCATGAGGGAGGGGACTGCTCAGGAAGCCAAAGGTCTCTCCATTCACATTTGGGCAAGTTTGTGCCTAGTGCCCAATGGGCCCTCCCCTCCCAAAGCCCGGCAGAGGGGTGAGCAGGGCCTGGCTCCTGCAGTGGGGAGTGGGGAGCGGGGCAAGGGGAGCAGGATGATGACTGTGGGCAGCTCTGGTAGCTGGGGACAGCTGGAGGCAGTGGGATGTGCTGTCACGGGGGCTCACCAGGCTAGTGCTACTGTATGAGGTATTGGGGAGAGGAACAGCCCAAGGGCCCAGCTGTGTTCCTTGCTGAAGCTCTGCCCTCCATGCACCTCCAGAGCTGTCTGAAGTGAAAGCTGAGGAAGAAGAGGAGGAAGCTGAGGACGACCCTTTGAAGCGAACCGGGATATTTTTTGGAGGTCTGGTTCGGGACATAAAGCGCAGGTACCCCAAATACCTCAGTGACATCAGAGACGCCTTGCACAGCCAGTGTCTCGCAGCCGTTCTCTTCATCTACTTTGCTGCTCTCTCTCCTGCCATCACCTTCGGGGGACTCCTAGGTAATGGGCCTGCTTTCTGGTCTGCTCTTTGCACTCTGGGACACTGGCTGTGTCTGTGTGATGCTGTTCGGGGGTGGGCTTTGGTGCTGTTCGCTCAGGGAGAGTGGTGGTGCTGTGCCTTGGCTGCTGCCTTGTTCCCTCCCTGCCATTTGGCCTCTCCAGCCTCGGCTGCCCAGGCTCCCTCTGTGCTCCCTCTGTGCTCCCTGCCTAACACAGGGCACCTCTGACTGATGGGATGGGGACATGCCTCCTCTGTCTGGAGCTGTGCAGCCTGCCTGTCTGTGGTGATGGTGCCTATGTCCAGGCTATAACACTCATACACTGTTCTCTTTCCCAGGAGAGAAAACTGAGGGTCTCATGGGGGTCTCCGAGCTGATAATCTCCACCTCGGTTTTAGGGATCCTCTTCTCCCTGCTTGGAGCCCAGCCACTCCTGGTCATTGGCTTCTCAGGGCCTCTACTGGTGTTTGAAGAAGCTTTTTACAAGGTACATGTGAGGCAGTGTCTGTGCTTGGCACCTGCTCACTCTGTCCTTGCTCTGGAGAGGGTGGCTGGCATTTTTCAGCTCTACCAAGGGTCTTTGTTAGTGTGAACTCTTTGAGTCCTTCCAGGCTGCTCTCAGCTCAGCCAGGGCTGCCCTTGGCTCTGCTGACCCTTTGCAGGTTCCACTCTAGGGACTTCTACCTCCCCTTGCTGTATCCATTGTCCCTTGAGGTGTGACACTGATAACAGCACTCCTCTACATGCTCACTGTGAGGAGAGCACTGTCCCCCAGCCCTGTGCTGCAGCTCATTGGCATAATGAGCACTTGTAGCTGCGTTCTAAAACTTTCTTGTTCTTGGGGCTTCCTCTGAATACCATTTCACCACTTTTACCAGTGTCCAGGTTTCCTTTTATGGGAGCTCAGTAACATTCACTGTACCACCCATTTGGGATGTGCCACATACATTACTCCCACTCCTAAGGATAAGCCCAATGGTGTGTTCAGAGGTATCCTGGCCAGCCAGGATGGATATGTTTCCTTCTCAAGTAGCATGACCTCTTTGCTCTTGAAAGCATCCCTGTATCACTGTACTTTCAAGCAGTGGGTCTAATTCTTGTCCTTTTCTCTGACTCCCAGCATGTCTGTGTCTTTAAAAAAGCATGGTTTTTTCTACAGCTGGATTTTCACCTTGTCAAGAGTTCGGAGCTGGTGATGCTATTGCAGAGTGGGAATTGCTCTGCTCTCCTGTGACTGCACTTCTCACTGACCGCTTTTGCTTTGTCCAGTCACTCTGTACAGAGGAGTACCTCTGCCTGTAGTGGTACTGAGGAAGGCTGCAAAGGGAGGGGTGTGATTTGTGCTGGAAATAGTTGATGTGTGTGGTTGAGCAGAGGCAGTGGAGATGATCTCCTCTGTGGTGACAGCCTGGGGGCTTTTCTCCACACACATACAACTGTCTGTATGCAGGGTGCTGTCCGAGATTGTGGCCTTTATGCAGTGGGATGTAGTAGGATGCTCAGGCTCTCCTTTGTAGAGAACAGGCTTGTGCTGTTGAGTGCATGGAGCAATGGAGAGCAGTATTTGAGCAACTGCACCTCCATACGGGTGGGCTGGGGAGTGTTGTGCATGGACTGGCTTCAGCAGAGCATGAAGGAGGTACTGTTACAAAGACTGGAATGGTAGAGGCCTGCTTGGTGTGAGCTGTCAGGTGTTAATGCAAAGTCTGCAAATTTTCCTGTGATTCCAGCCATGAATTCACTGATTCGGTGCTGGATGCCTGTGCAGATATAGATTCTTTTTTCCACTACAGTCTTTGATCTTAATGGGGAGTAGATGCAGGAGGCAGCCTGAGAAGCCATGAGTAACTCCTTCCCCTTTCCATTTCAGTTCTGCCAGACACAAGGCATTGAGTATCTGACAGGCAGAGTGTGGATTGGTTTGTGGCTCATCGTCTTCATCTTCATTATCGTGGCAGCAGAAGGAAGCTTCTTGGTGCGCTACATCTCGCCCTTCACCCAGGAGATCTTTGCTTTCCTCATCTCCCTCATCTTTATCTATGAGACCTTCTACAAACTGTACAAGGTGAACCTTCCCCTGGGAGATGGGCTGCTGCATCTCTTAATCCCTCAGGAACCTGCTGCTTTAGCACACAGGAGGCAAGGGAACAGGGCCAACTCAGCCACAACTTTCCTAGGCATTCTGCAGAGCTGTTCTTTGCTGGTCTCATGCCTCAGCCCAGCCGGCTCCTGTGCCACCACAGAGGGTGACAGGAAGAGCCCTAATGTCTCTCTCCCCTTCTCTTCCTGCAGGAGACATTAAAGAGGGGCCACTTTTCTCTCCCCAACCCTCTCCAGCTGGGTAGGTTGTGAGGCGAGGTGACGGATGCTGGGATTGTCCGTGCCCACCATCTACTGCCCTCACCTCTCCACAGAGCAGGACACCTCCGCTTCCCCCTGCCCCCAGTAGTGGCAGTGCCCCCTGCCCCTCCCTGTGGTAACTTGTCTGCTGCTTCTCCCACCTGCTCAGGTGTTTGCAGAACATCCTTTGCTGAAGTTCTACCCACCAAACGTGCAGAGCAACCTGAATGCCAGCGTGCTCTCTACAGATGCAATGTCACTGGGAACCAGGATGCAGCCCAACACTGCTCTGCTCTCCCTCATCCTCATGCTAGGCACTTTCTTCATTGCCTTCTTTATGCGCAAGTTCAAGAACAGCCGCTTCTTAGGAGGAAAGGTGAGAAGTTTGTGGGATTGACATGATAAGCACAAGGGACATGCCAAAAAAATCATGCTTCTGGCTGCAGACCTCTGTTCTCCAGAACACTTGGATGTACTCCAAAGAAACACCAGAAATCCTTTAAATACCTTGCAGGAGGCATGGTAGCCCACCTTAGGGTGCAGATAAGAGCTGGCTGTTGATTATGGTATCTGCACTGTTGTGCTCCATTGAGGCTTGCTGGAAGGTCCTCTGGACCTTGGGGAAGCTCCTTGGACTGGATACAAGTGTGTTAGACTAGAATTTAAGAAGAAGTGCTTACAGCTTGTTCTCTTTGAACATCTCTCTACATGCAGGGTATCTGGGTAATACCTGAAGCACTGTCTAAATAAGCCACCAGGAGCAATTAGCCAGTCATTTAAGAGCATGTTATGGGGGCAGTGGGATGCACTGGAGCCCCATGGGTCAAGGCTGGGTTTCCTTGCCCTGCCCATCAGCAGTGCTAAGGTTTGGAGTGGTGCTTGGTCCCATCTCTTTGCCATAGGCTCCCTACAGCACGATGCATGTGTGGAGCTGGCCTGTTCCTTTTGCTAATGACAGCTCTGTGTTCTGCAGGCACGGAGGATCATCGGAGACTTTGGGATCCCCATCTCCATCCTGGTCATGGTGCTGGTGGATTACACCATCACTGACACATACACACAGGTAGGTGCCAGCACTGCCCTCAGAGCCTCTCCTGCAGCCCAGTAGTGATCCCTGTGGCACCGGCCTGCTCTTGTGCAATGGGGAATTTGTGTTTCCTGCCTCTTTACTCATAACAGCACAAAGCAAACAGAAGCATTCCCCTTATCCTCATTCCCACGCTGAAGAGAAGCTCCACGGGTCTTGGTGAGGCCAGAGCTACAGGGACTGGAGTGCTCTGGTATCCCTCTGGTTTTCTAGCTGTTAGTAGGGGAGGGTTTAGGGTCTTTAGGGAGATTCAGTGCAGTTCGTTCCTTGTTTGTTACTGTAAACACTTGCAGTCAATCAACAGGACATAAACTGTTCATGCACACTGAAGAAGGTGGCATGTAGAATGGGGTATTTGTCATGAGTTTAGTACCCAACATACTTATTCTCTCCTTGACTGTAGATACTAATATTTTGATCACTTTATCTCAAACATAATTTTTTCCCAGTTCTATGCACAAACTTAAGTTTGATAACTTAAAGTTATTGAACAAATGTATCTCACAGGTTTCATTTTTTCTCCTTTTTCAGTAGATATGTAGTTATATATTTTGTTTTTGGGTTTTTTTTTTTTTTTTTGCTAAGATTGGGAAGAGGGTGAAAAGCATTTCCTGTTCATCATGCAAGCTTTTTATCAAAACAGCCCAAGGCTTGGTGGAATCCAAATGCATTTTTATTCATTTGAATTTCAATGAAAAATTTCAGTCTATCAGACGTTAGTAAAATCATGCACTTTGTTACATTCTTTTCATACCCTTCTACACTTCTACAGTTAATATCAAAAGCATTATCATTTTAGCATTAACTCAGCATATGTACAAAGCTTTCTGAGAAAATGGTACTTAGTTACAGAGCTTAACTCAAGGACAAACATTCCAGAAATATTATTCATACTTATGCTGATTAACATAAATGCAAATCATAAACTGTGCCTGCAGTGCAGATAGCAGAAATTGCTGTAGAGCAGCACAGGGCCAAGGGTTCAAATGCTGATGAACGCAGGGTCAGGATGATGTACAGCTACGAGTCTGTGTGGTCTGATGGGAGCACAAACATGATATTCCCTCTGAACGTGGTCAGAGTGAGGTCATTTCTAGACAATGTGGCCACTTCTGGGGTTTGCACTGCAAAAACAATGCTGTAAAATATCTCAGAAAAGCCTTGGAAAGTCTGGAAAGCCACCTCAGAAAATGGTAGGCAGTTCAGAACACTTAATTTGTCCAAGCAGAGGTCAAGGAGCATTTTGACCATGGTCTTCAAGGACTGACATGGGGGTGAGATTCCTGAGGGAAGATATTTCCTTGGTCTCTTGGAAAAAAACAAAGGGAATTTAAGTAGCGGAAAGGAAGTGACACAGGCCCATGTTAGGGAACATGGGATTTTTTGCACTGAAGGGGATTATCCATGAGAAAGTCCTGCTCAGTTCAGGGTGGCTTATCGCATCATCTGAGGCATTCAGACCAGGGAGAGCAGGAGGATCAAAGCTGTGTGAGGCTCTGGGCATGTCTGTATTAATGAGTAACTGCTGGGTTTTGCAACTACACCACCAGAAGCTGAATGTCCCCTCCGGCCTGTCGGTCACATCCCCTCACAAGCGTGGCTGGTTCATCCATCCCATGGGCAGCAGTGGGACCTTTCCGCTGTGGATGATGTTTGCCTCTGCCATCCCCGCCCTCCTGGTCTTCATTCTTATCTTCATGGAGACACAGATCACTACGTGAGTACCTCCTCCTCCAACCTCAACCATTGTTAACCCCTGGACAGGCAAGGCCAGGATGGGTGCTGGTTCACTTGGAGATACAATGGACATCCCAGAAGAACAGCAAGAGCAAGATCCTGGCCATTTCAGACTGTACCTTGGCTTCTCCCATCATCTTTTGGCTCCCCACTTGGCATATGGTATGGTGGAGACCTGCCTCAGCCAAGCACAGGAGGAAACTTGTAACCTGAGGCTGGCAGTCACCATCCCCCTCTTCAGCCATCTTCTTGTTATCCCCATGTGTGCTATCTTCAGAGGGCGAATGCTGTCCCCAGCTGCAGTGCTGTCCCTGGGCACTGACCTGGGCCTTGCACTAACCCAGGTTCCATTTTCTTTCAGACTGATTGTTAGCAAGAAGGAGAGGAAGTTGCTGAAAGGCTCTGGCTTCCACCTGGACCTCCTGCTCATTGGCACTATGGGGGGGCTTTGCGCTCTCTTTGGGCTGCCTTGGCTGACAGCAGCGACCGTGCGCTCCGTCACCCACGTCAACGCCCTGACTGTCATGAGCAAGGCCATCGCCCCCGGGGAGAAGCCCAGGATCGAGGAGGTGAAGGAGCAGCGTGTGACCGGAGTGCTAATTGCTGCCCTTGTTGGTGAGCCTCTGCTCGGGGAAGAAGGTTGGGGAGGGGTCAGGACTGAGCACTTGAATCTCCTGGCAGTGTCCCTGCCCCATGGGCCGGTCCGTGCTCTGCCTGCTCACTGCAGGACTGCCCCACATCTACCCGTTCTGAGCTTCCTTTCCCTTGCACTCAGGACACAGGAACTGGGAGAGGGACAGAGGCTGAGGTGCTTTGCAGAAGGGCTGGTGTGGGACCCACATGCCCTGAGCTCTGTCTGTGCAGGTCTGTCCATTGTGATGGGGAACATGCTGCGGCAGATCCCTCTGGCTGTGCTCTTCGGCATCTTCCTCTACATGGGGGTTACCTCGCTCACTGGCATCCAGCTCTACGAGCGCCTGCTCCTGATCTTCATGCCGTCCAAGCACCACCCTGACCACATCTACGTTGTCAAGGTGAGCAAAGGCAGGTTGCACAGAACCAGGTGATGAGGAGAGGAGGAAGAAGAAGCAGGTGAGGAGAGGGTGGTATTTTGCTAGAGGGATACTTGGCTTGGTGACCCTGCTTGGCTGCAAATTTGTGCTGAGAAGTGCAAGGCATGCACAGAGGTGGTACAATGCTGGTAGGCTGCACCCAGGAGTGTATTGCCAGGATGGACAGATGATTTGTAGGAGTGATACGTGGCTTGAGGGGGTGGAGGGACATTGCACTGCCAGGTGGGTGTGGTGCCAGGTAGCACAGAGCCTGATGCGTTCTACCTGGCTGTAGAGTAAAGGCAGGTAGACTCTGCAGCAGCAGGTACTCTGCTGTTCTATGCTGTGCAGAAGTTTTGTATTGCCAGTTGGGTCTCTGTTAATCTGTGTGGAAAGATAATGTGTCCTTAGACTGGGTTTACCTACTAGGTGAAGACCTGGAGAATGAATCTCTTCACCTGCATTCAACTGGCCTGCATTGTGCTGCTCTGGGTGGTGAAATCTACAGTGGCATCACTGGCCTTCCCCTTTGTCCTGATCATGACAGTGCCATTGCGACGCTTCGTGCTGCCGCGCTTCTTCCACGACAGGGAGCTCAAAGCGGTGAGCAGACAGCTGTCCTCAGGCTAGCTTGCAACACTGCAATGAGATTGAGAAGATCTGGCAGCCTGAAAGGCTGAGAGATCATGGGCCAGCAAAGTCTTGAGGGTCTTTGCTCAACAGCAGTAGGTGGGTGGATGGCTTCCTTGGATCTTGTAGCCCTGGGAGTGCAGGATGAGATGAATGGGCAGCTTGGGGCAAGGAAACATGTTCCTACCAGGCAGAGGCCTGGAATAAGGATTTCCCCTTCCATCTTGTGGCTCATTCATCAAGAAACACACCAATTCCCCATTGAACCAGCAGCAAGAACAGCCCAGCAACACATCAGAGCCTGTGGCTGCTGGCACTTCAGCATGTAACCACAGTGCCAGGGTGCTGGCAGCTCTTCAAGGGCTGGCAGCTCCTCTGCTGCTGTCAGCCTCCTGAGATTTTGTAGAAGAGCCTGGGGCAGCACCCAGAAGTGAGTGCTGCCAGCAGGGGGAGAGGAGGGAGCTGCAGTGCTGGACCAAAAACCCCAGGCATTAGAATAGAAAGGGCATCGGGCTTGGGATGCATGGATGGGCATGAGGGTTTAAAGAAGGAGCCTGTTGGGAGGGGAAGGAGCAAGAGCTTTGCTTTTTCCAGCACAGCCCAGCTGACTGGGTTGCTGTGTGCTGATCCCTCTGTGCCAGGCTTGACCCCATGCTGGGGGCAGCTGTGGCCTTCATAGCCTGGTCTCTGCCTCTTCCCAGTTGGACTCGGAGGATGCGGAGCCAAATTTCGACGAGGACGGCCGGGATGAGTACAACGAGCTGCACATGCCTGTGTGAACTGGGAGCTGCCCCCCTGCTCACAGGACAGGCAGCTCACGCCTGCTCATCCCTCCCAAGAACTAACTGGAGACTTGCCGTGAGTCACACGATCTCTTGCCTGGACCAATGAATGGCTGTTCCATAGCCCTGCAGGATGCAGCCCCGGCTCTGACTGCTCCATTGCTCGCTCAGCAGAGGCTGTGAGTCTCTCTCCTCTTGGACCTGGTGGGCTGAGAGATGCCTCTCACATCCCAAAGGGTTGTGGGTCCTGAGTGCCCGTGGGTCAGGGGTCTGTCCCCTCCCTGCTGGAGGCAGCCTGTGCCTGGTCTCCAGGTGGTGAAGGGGAACCATGCCAGCTGGTGCCACTGCATTCCCCTCCACTACCATGATGCTTGGGTAGCTTGGGTAGCTCAGCACGTGACACTGAGCACTCACAGGAATGGGCTGAAAGCTGCCTCTTCTCCCAGGCCAGCAATCACCTTACTCAGCTGGCAGATGCCTTGCTCCTGCTCCCTCTGCCCCCTTCTAGGAGTGCTTTCACCAGGTCTCTGCCACAGCTACTGGCCCATGGGGCTGATGCAGCCTGGCAGACAGGCAAAGAGGGACTGGCACCCTGGTCTAGTCCTCCACAGACAGCCTTCTGTCCAGTCACCTTCCCACATGACTGTTTTCAGCTCTTGCTAGACATGGAAGAGGCTGTTTGGCTCCTCTCAATTTTCCCAAACTTATTTCCAAAGGCAAACTGCACAGGGAGGGAAGGCTGGAGACAAGCAGGTATTCTGAAGCCTTGAATGCTTGCCCTCTTGCAGGAACTAAAAGGAGTCCTCTGCCATTCTGCACCTCCACAGAGGTTGCAGGGGTAAACAATTGTCATGGGACTGTATCCCAGTTCCTGATCCCCACATTCCTGTCCTTGAGAACAAACCATATTTAAGAAGCTATACCAGCAGTGTAGTGCTGGAGCACAAAGCAGTCCTTTGGGTCCCCTCCCTTTCCCTGTGCAGTGATCCACTGAGTCTGGCTCCCTGCAAGCCTACAAGGAAGTCACTGCAATCCCAGCCCCAGTTTTGCTGCCATACTGAGATCGCCTTTCACATCCAGCGGTGCCCTCCAGGTGGGAGGGAGCAGCATTCAGGGTGCCCAGCACTCAGCCCCCATCGCCTCTGGGCAGCTCCACAGAATCACAGAATGGGTCAGGTTGGAAGAGACCACAGTGGGTCATCTGGTCCAACCTCCCTGCCCAAGCAGTCATCCCAGAGCACATGGCACAGGATTGCATCCAGACAGTTCTGCAATATCTCCAGTGAGGGAGCCTCCACAACCTCTCTGGGCAATCTGTACAGCACTAGTCACTCTCACAGTAAAGTTCTTCCTCATGTTCAGGTGGAACTTGCTGTGCATCACACCTTTCCACCTGACAGAGCTGTTCCCTGGGGTCTCCCTGAGCTGGCAGCCTTTGTTCAGAGCTGGCCCAGAAAGTGTTTGATGGTGCCCTTGCTGCCCCTGGAAGCTGCAAGGGTAGTGCCGGAAGAGAAAGGCACCCCAGCCTCTTCCTGATGGTCAGAGCTGGACTGGTCTTCCGGAGGGAGCTGGGATGCTCAGTTCACCATTGGATTTGGGAGAAGATGCTGCCCCCATTCCCACTTACCAGCCTGGCTCCTGTGAGAGATGGTGGGTGCTTCATTACCGGGAGGGTCCAATGCCTTCCTCAGGAGGCTGCAGAAATATCCCATCAGAGAAAGAAGCCTCCCCTGCAGCAGGTCCTGCCCACAGCCTGGCCCCCCCACAGGGCCCAGGGCGGAGAGACGAGTGTCTCTGTGTGTCTGTGGCCGTGTGTGTCCTGTCCTCCCTGTGTAGTGTAGGAGGCCTGTTGTTTCTGTGCATTGTGACTCCTCTGATTGTAGTGGAAACAGCTACACCAATAAACTCTTCACAGGAACTGTGTTTTCGGCTCTACACCTTTGGTTTTATCGCCAATGGCAATAAATTAGATTGATTGAACTTCCCCAACACAAGACTTCCTTGCCCACCACAGCCAGCAAGGTAGCAAGCCCAGCTGGAGCAAGGACTGTCACTATGTTATCCACTGCCAGCATGGAGGTGGGCCTTCTGTCTTCATCTTCATCAAGCAGACTGGTTACTGTGGACTCAGCCTCCACACTGACTGCTGGAAACAGGAGGCTGACCCCCATGTTTAACCAGAAATGCATTCTACTGCCTGCTTGCATCCATATACATGTGCATGCTCGTGCCTCTGTGCTTGGCAGCACTCAGTGCCCATCCATAGCCTCACACCAAATGGCACGGCCATGGGCTGAGCACAGGAGAAACATCTCATTAAACACGTTCTTTCCATGCTTTCTTCCCAGGCAAGAACTGAGCCAGGTCCCTGTGAGCTGCTGGCTGCCTGCAGCCCATGCTGATGGGTTGGGTGTCCTCCAGGCGCTGCTGCTGGGAGTAGGTGGAAGTCCCACTGCCCATGGTCAGTCACTGGCTGCTTCAGGGCCTGGCTGCTGAGGCAGAGGTGGAGGGCTGAGCCTGCCCAGGTACACAGGTGGTGGCCATCCTGTTTCTGAGCAGGGTGTGCTGTGGGGCAGGCAGTGCCTGGCCTCGTAGCACCCTCTCCAGGGCCTGGCAGCGCTGCTGAACCTGCAGGAGAAGAAGCAATATTGGTGCCTATCTCCTGAGCATTCAGTTGGGCTGGATGGGAGTATCCATGACCACAGGCTGCTCTGCCATGTTAGGAAACACTCCCTCTCCCATTCCACGCTCCTCAGCTCTCCTTCCTCACATCTGAATGTCCGTGGCTGCCCAGCAGGCCATTAGTTTGGACTGGAGAGATTATGGCTGTACCCAGTCCCACAAGATTCACGTCTCCACCTGGATGTGCAGCCCTTCCTGTGCAGCACCCTGGACCACAGCAGTGCCCCCCACCCACCCTGGTATGCAGAGGAGGGAGCGCAAGCAGTGCGACACATGCCCCTTACCGCATCAATCCTCCGGATAAGGATGGGCCTGACCTCCAGCTCCAGCAGCCAGTCAGCCTCCAGGATGCTGTGGTGGTACTGCTCTAGCTCCACACTCTTCTGCCACTCCTCGGCCAGGGCAGCCTCACGCCGGCGAGCCCCCATGCCCGTACCTGAGCTTTGCCAGGGCCGGGCCAGCCCCAGCCCCTGGCCCCGCTGCTGCAGGTGCAGGACGTGGATGCGCTGGGAAACACGACGGAGCTGGGCACGCAGGGCAGCTGCCCGCTCCCTGCGGTGCAGCAGGGCCTGCAGCTCCTCCCAACTCTCCTGCAGCTGGGCTCGCAGCACCCCAGCTCTGCTGCCTGTGCCTGAGGGCTGCAGTGGAATCGTGGGGTTGGGCAAGCCCAGGGGACAGTTGGGCTGCTGGGGGGCCCTGCCACGTGGAGGGGGCTGTACAGTGGCAGGAGCCAGCCCTGCTCTGCTCCACGCTGGTGGCTGCAGTGGCAGTGATGGTGACAGTGATGCTGATGGTGGCAGGGAGTGGCTGTACCTGTTGCGGTGAAGAGAGACCCACTTCTGGGCAAGATCTGCTGTGGCCAAGCTCTGGTGAAAGACATCAGGGACCAGCCTCAAGACCTTCACAAAGGGCGTCACATCAGCAAAGCCACACAGGTCACACAAGCTCTGGGGGCTGAAGACCCTCTTGCTGCAGGTCCCTCCCTGCAGCAGCAGCCCCCAGTTACGCCGGTGGGCAAAGAGCTGTGCTGCCAGGTGGGGGATGGATGCCAGCGGGGACCGCTGGGTAGGGCAGGCAGCTGGCTCCTCGTGCATGTATAAGTTCTCACAGAGAGGGACCACTACCCTGGCATCAAACCTCTCCTTCAGCGTGCTCAGGTGCTGCAGGTAGGAGGCCAGCCAGTCCACATAGCTGCTGGCCATGTCGGGGCTGGCCGAGCCAGGCTGGCAGTGGGCAAGCCTCTGCAGGTGCTGCCAGCTCTCCACCTGCCCCGAGGGGCTCCGTGGCAGCAGCAGCAGCAGCACGTGGTACAGGCTACACAGGTCAAAGTTCTCCTGGCACTGCTGCATGTGCCTCACGAAGGTGCTGATCTCCCCTTCGAGGGCAGAGTACAGGGCCTCCATGGGTGGCCACAGTGATGGAGAAGAGTCAACTGGGATCACAGCTCATCCACAAGGTCCTGAGCCCTGGATGTGCTGGAAAACACACTGCACCAGGACACAATGTAGGCAGGATTGCTGCAGGGGCTCTGGTTTGGGTCGCACATGTGGACTCAGTCAGCAATCAGTTCCACCAAAGGCTGGTGTGCTGCTTGAAGAGTGGGACATCTGTCCAGCTTGGAGGAGTTGGTCCTGGTTGCTCTGCCAGAGAAGGGACAGCAGGTGGATGGAGAGGAGGACAACAGGGATGGGCTGAGGCAGGAAGAGAAAAGGAGCTGCAAGGAGTGCACTCCATGGGGTACCCCCACTTTAGTCAGACCAGAGGAGGAGGGAGAGGCTGGTGGCTGCTGCCACACCAGGACTATGCTGGATCACAAAATGCTGCTGCAGTGCAGGAGGAGTAGCTGAGAGGCTGCCTGTGGGTTCAGGGAATGCTCCTGTGCTGGGGCTGGGGAGAATACCCTGGGTGTCTCCAGGCCCCCAGTTCTCCAGCGGGTGCTCTGGGATGGAGAAAGTGTTTACTTGCTCCCTGATAAGGGACTCACTTTTGCCAGACCAGGACTGCACTCCTACCAGAAGTTTCTCCCTCTTTGCTAAATGAGAAGAGGTTTATCATTACAAAAGTAAGCCTGTCCAGAGACTTAAAAATAGAAGGTCCAATCCCCAAATTATCAACCTTATTATTTTAAACAACTGTGTTGTTTAAGCAAACTGTTTGGGTTTCTGTTTCTACAACCTGGGTTCAAGTACACTCAAGTTATCTTCTCCAGTTATTTTTGTTCTCTGCAGCCAGGAGGGGCTGGCACATCTCTGTTGTCAGATACCACTGGCACCCATTCACATGGGTATGGCTGGGAAGTAAAGGAAACTGTTAGCTTAAACCATTCCTACAACAAAACTGTAGACAAGCACCAGTGGCAAAGTTTCCCCTTTCCCCTGTGTGTCTGAAAGTCCTTGCATGAGCTTTCGTGTCTGCTTTTCAGGGACTCAAACTTAATTAAAATAAATTGTGAAAACCTTTTTTCCTCTTCCCCATGAGGCGGGGTTTGGGGGTTGTGGGGCAGGTAACAGTGGCAGGAGGTGGCAGCACAGTGCATTCCTCACACTGGCAGAATGGCTCCAGTTTGCAATCCCCAACACAAGTGGGTTTGTTCAGGTGTGAATTGCACCATTTTGGGGAGAGCAGAGCTGATGCTGAGCGGGACAATGGTTGCGTGTGAAACCCCAAGAACAGCCCCAGCTCAGGGGTGCTGGGGCCCTGGCTGCTGTTGCAGGTGCCAAGGACCTCCCTCAGTGAGTACTGCTGAGCACTGGGGACCCTGCACATCCTTGCCATGGCCCTAGCCCCTTGCTCTCTGTCTCCCACCCTCCATCCACCTCCCCTTCATGTCACTCAAAAGAAGGACTTACCAGCCCCAGGAGAAGCACCAGGGAGAGAAGAAAGGACTGAGCAGGGCCCTGCTGACCGCCAGGGGAGGAACCTGCCCTCCTCAAGCACAGACACAAACCTTCCTCCCCATGGGAACAGCAGGTTTGGACGTGTCCCTCATGCTGCAGCCAGCCTTTCCCAGTGCCAGTTGCCAGACACTGCCACAGAATTACAGGGCAGAGATGAAGCTCTATCCAGCTCCTCTCCCTCACACAGGTCTTTGCAAAGGATATTTTTCTAGCAGGGATGTCTGAATCCTGTGCACAGGCTTGAGCAGCACGTTTCTTCAATACAGGTGAGTACTCCTGTAATTTGTCTGGCCTTCATTCCTTTGTTGCTCTGGGAGGTTTGCTTCCTGGCTGCTGCCCCGTGCCCCTGCCCCATCCCTCCCTGTGCAGTGTCCCCTCAAGGCTCTCCAGCCCTCTGGCTCTCTGAGGTGCCTGTGCTGGGACTGGTCTCCAAAGGGACCCTTTGCAGAAGTGATTGAGGCACTTCTGAGACAATTCTCCTGTGCCCATGCAAGGTGCATTCCCCTGTTCAGGTGCATTCTTTTAGCTGGGATGCACCCAGTCACAAGCTGCTGTGTCTCACTCTGCAGAGATGGCTCACATGAGCTCCCACGCAGAGAGGGGCAATGCTACTGTGAGGTGTGGACAGGGAAGGCTCACCCTGAGCTCTGAAATGAGTCTGCCAAAGCTTCTTCCCTTCAAGGAGCAGCAAGGAGGTGGGCTGGCACTCATGAGTGTCCTGCATGGCTCAGAGGAGTCAGACCCCATGGAGGAGTCAGAACAGGGAGAAGTGCAGAGCATCAGTGCTGCACAACATCCCCCGTCTCTCCTGCCACTTTGTTCTGTGACCCCCTGGGCTGCCAGATGTGATCTTGTCATTAAGAAGGACGGGAGGGTAATCCTCCTCATGTGATTTCTGCAGAGAAGGGGGGACCTTGTGATCTCTGCTGCAGGAGCCCAGCTGGATGATTTCCTTCATCCATCAGCCCAGTGTCCCTGGAGAATGTCCCCCCCTCCAACACAGAGTACAGCAACCTCACTGGGGCTGGGAGAGGCTGGGGAAGGGCTGCCTCCTGTTGTGCCAGGCTCTCTTCCTCAGCAAAGACAGATGGCCAGATGCTGGGGCCAGCTACTGGTGCTCTGAATGGAGACTGCACTCACTTTTTGGCCCTGGAGGTGTTAGCACAGCCTCGCCTGCTTTTTTGCTTTGCTAGTCCAGGAGCACAGCATTTCAGGTTGCCTCCAGGGACTTATAAGGGACAAGCACAACAAAACAGGGCGGGGGTCGGAATCAGTTTGGCTGCAGGTGCACAGTGAGATGAGCTCTCTCCTTCAGCACAAAAATGATTTTGCAAGCTGAAAGTGTGCAGGCAAGATCAGGAAGAGGAAAAGTGCATGGCTCAGGCTACCAGCACCCATCAGCAGAACTCAGCCACAGCCAGGGGTACTGATATGACACCATTTAACCTCCTTGCTTGCTCGCCTGGCTTGCTGGTTGTGAAGGAGACAAAGAGCTCCCCTGGCAAAACAGCCCAGTCTGGGAATTGCCTACACCACAGCTGCCTGACATACTTTCTACAGAATGAATCACATAGTAATGGTATCTGCAAGCAAAGCTCTGCCTATGCATTTAGTCAAGCAGAATCCATGAGGCTGCTTGTAGCAGAATCATCTGTGACCTCCACAGCATTGTGCCATTAATAGCAAGGTTTGGTCTGAGTCAAACAAAAGCAGGGCAGACTTAATAGGAGAGGAAATGAGGTGGATGCGCTCGGCTGGCCTCTCCCCACATGCTCCTACTGTAATTATAGCCTGGTGCAGCTCAGCTCCCTCATTCAGCAATCTCATCACTGGGACTGCATTTCTCATGGCCGAGGTGTAAAAGCCACACACAGATATGTTGTGGCCCCAAGCAAACTGGCAGCAGCACAAAGGGAGCAGTGGCTGGGAACCTCAGCTTGTCCCTGCCAGGAGCTGGATGTGTGGCCTGGGATGTGGAAGGGAAAGGAAGGAAGGGTTGGGCTGAAGGAACAAGACCAGGACCGCTATCTGCAGAGAAAGCTGGAGATATCTGATTATGGGTTTGGTTTGTCAGCGTGGCCAAGTACAGATGGGGCTGGTAGAGAGTCCCAGCTACAGTGCTGGCCCCAGTGATGCAGCTCAGGAGGGTGCTTCAGAGGCCAAGAGGTGGCACATGGTCACAGTGGGGTGATGTGCCCAGCATCCACCCTCTGGGCCCATCTGCTCCAGTTATCTGCTTTTGTGCTCAGGCTGAAAATGAAGACAACATCCTGTTTTCCTGACCTACAGAGAAAGGGCAGTGCTGGAGGGCATTCCTGTGCCTGGATGGGATAAGAAGCTTTTCCCACTGTGATCAGACTAAGCAAGGGTGTAGCTGCCCGTGGCCTGAGCTCTGCAGTGTGCAGGAGCAGTGCTGTGCATTGCAGTGAGATGGGCTCGCTGCTGGTGGCTGAAGCGATACAGGAGCCAGCAGGGTGTCCAGGACAAATAAACCCTTCCCAGCCCACACTGTCCCCCCTTTGAAGGAGGACTCCCCCTCACGCTCCTGCTCTCTGGGGGAGCAGGTGCCACAGCTCTTGGTGTGACCCTGTGAAAGCCTCTCCAGACATCCTTAATCACATTCCTCTGGAACAGGAACACATCTGGTACAAACATGATCCTGTCCCCAAGGAGCCTGGGCTAATTCCTGTCACAGAGCCTCAGAGCAGCCCCAGGCAGGGAGAGCTTCAGCATAGCTTTGATCATTATCATCGTACTTTGCAGGGGATCCGACTGGAGGAGAGGTCCACAGCTTCATGAGCTGAGTTCAAGCAGCCCAAGCCTGAGCTGGCCTGGCCAGACTGACCAAGTCTGAGCTGTGGCTGGGCTACCCGCCATCTAGGAATGGGAGAAGGGAGGACCTGCCCTTTTCAATTGTTGATTTATAAGCTGATTTCAAGGAATTGTGTAACTGGAAGAAGGAGAGGGCCAGAACTGCGGGATCAGTTTGCATCCCACTGTGTGTTCTGTGTGTCCCCTTTCTCTTGCATGTGTGCCGCCTGTGTTAGGAGAGTGCCTCGGCATATGGTGGTCTACCAGGGTCTGGCAATGGGTGGCATGCTTGATTTTTGGCTGCTGTTCTCAGTAGTTCTGTCTTTGGTGAGCCTTTCCTGGCTGTCCTGTGCTTTGGGAAGGGGGGATTTGTTTGCCTTAGTGAAGCAGCAGGACCTGGCAGTGGGGGCTGTGATGGTGGCAATGCACAGCAGAGCACAGGTGCCCTCCTTCTGCATCTGTCCCTCCCTGTGCCCTCATCTGGTCCAAGGTATCCTGCCTCTGCTGCTGACTCTCCCAAATGAGATCACCCCAGGGATGACAGTGGAGGAAATCAGTCCTTCACCCTACTAGCACAGTTCTGATGAGCCATTGAGGAAGTGGGACCTGCAGCCAAGGTGTCACAGCTCATCCCTCGCAGGCAATGGGAGAGCAAATCTGTCAGATGCTTCCCACCCACAGCGGGGCATGCGGGCCTGCCTGCCTCCCAGCAATGTGCCAGACCCGTGGCAGAAGAGGAAATTAAGATATTGTCTGGAGTCCAGGAGGAATTCCTGCCTCAGCTTGTTCCTGCCAGTCCTCTGCCGACCTTCCCTCAGTGTGGAAAGCCCAGCAGGAAGCTGACTCACTGTCTGCTGCTGCCACGGCTGGGTGCGGAGCCCTGCTGCCTGCAGCACCAGAGGATTGCTCCTTTCATGGATTCAGGAATAGCTCACTGCTCAGACCCACCAGCCTGACTCTCCTCTCCCGGAGCCCAGAACTCCACTGACAAGCAGAGGAGAACAGCCATGGCATCCTGGTTCTTGTGTCATCTACAGCTGGGCTGGGAGGAGGGTTGGGAGCTCGTTGGGTTGCTGACATTGCTGCCAAACACACAGGGATCACCACTGTGCCAGGTTTGGGGCAGGAGGCAGCCCCGAGGCTAGGGAGGGGGAGATGCTGATGGGCTGGACCGGGGTCCTGGGCTTGTCCTGCACAGTGGAGCTCATGTGATAGCAGGCCAGCAATCACTTGCTTATCAAAGCTCTGTGAAGAAGCAGATGGTCACAGCCACCCCTTCCCAGGAGCAGCACCTAAAGCCAGCTAGGAAACAGCTCAGACATTGCAGTTTCCAAGTGGACTGTACAAATACAGGACCACTGCTTTAATCCTGTAACAGGAAGGAACAAATTTCAGGTGTAAGTTTCTTGCCAAGATTCTTGCCACCTTTTCTACTAGGCCGATAGAGTACAGGGCTTACAGCATCAGTCACTGATGCTTCATTTAGGGAATCCAGTGTTTATTGACCGGAGAGTTGGAAATTTTGTTTTAAGGACTGGGTCAAGGCACCTTCTACTTCCCTCTTGGAAAGTGTCAGTCAGCAATACTGCTAGTGCTAAAAACCTTGCCCATTTGAAAGGTTGTATCCTTCCCTTCTACCCTGGATGACAGGAACCAAGGCCAAAGTTTCTCCGGAGAAGTCTGGGAGGGGACGTCTGGTGGTGGAGATGCCTGCCGGTGGAGACTGCTGGCAGGCAGGCAGACAGAGGAGAAAGAAGTTTGCTCCTCAACTTTCTCGTGGTTGTGAGGAGCTCCACGGCCCCCTGGTGACCAGCCAGAACTGAGAAGCTTGACAGCCAAAATTATCTGCAGAAACAGCATCAGCGGGAATCCCCTCTCCTCCCGTGAGGAGAAAGCTGGCTGTGGCAGAAACAGCCTGGCAACAAATGTGGGGCTGTAAGGAGGACTGTCAAGGACACCGTGAGTAGATCAAATCCCCTTCTCTGTCACAGTGATTGGCCTTGCAGATAGAAGTATTAGATGTGAGATAAGGACTGCAGTTGGGCTTTTGGCACCGTCTTGCATCATGTTTTTGTGAGACAGGGAAAGTGGTGTAGATTAAACTAATCCAGCACAAGCACAAAAGAGGCTGGATAGTCACGCTCAGGATAGCTCTCAATAACTTGGTATCAAAATGGAAGGATACACTGACAGTGACTCATATATAAGGAAACTATCAAAAGGCCCAGATAGTGAAGGTGGAAGAGTGGTGAGAGTGGTCATCACAGGTTAGACAGTGGCCTAGGTGTGACTCTGTGCAGTGGCAGATGTTGAACAAGGTACTGCCATCTACCTCAGAACCCTCTGTGTTTTAAGTAGCTAAAACCCCCTCCCATTAGTGACCAAAATAATAATAATAATAAATTTAAAAACCTTTCCCCCACAGCCTTCCATTAGATTTCCTTTCTTTCAGAATACAGAAATAATTTTGATGGAAAGAAACACCTTCACAGAACACTTGTGAACTATGGTCTGGTCACACTTCGATCTGATCGAGTTGTATCTTCGAACTACGATCTAGGAAACTTTGCCCAGACTCTTGCTCTTTGCCAGCTGTTCCAGATCTCAGAGACATCATTTCGGAGCTCCATCAGGATTCTTGGTAATGGTCTCTGTCACTGCATCGTACTGTGATGGTCTGCTGAAGGAACCCCAAACCCGAAATATTTGCTGTTCTGGATGACATCAGTTGCCCTTACAAAGGTCCGCACTTGGCTCCTGTGGCTCTGTGCAGCAGTGGTCCCCCGTCCCCGCCGCGTGTCCGCGGGTGGCACCGGCCGCTCGGGCCTCCCCCACCCCAACCCTTCTCAGCACCCTCCTCTCGAGATGCGCGCCTCTTGCCAGCCAGTCTCATCCCGCTCCTAAACGCGCGGCACCGGCACGGCCCCGTAGCCGCAGGAGCGGCGCTCCCCGCACCCCGGGGCGGGCGGAGCGGGGCGGAGCGGGCGGCCCGGCCGCTCCCCGCTGCCCGCGGCCGGCGAGGCGGAGCCAGCTCGGCGCGGGGCCGGCAGCCGTGCCCGCCCGGCCGCGGCGATGCGGCGCTGAGAGCCGGCAGCAGCGCTTCCGCAGGCGGCTCCGCCGATGGACGCCTCTCTGCGCCAGGTGGGCAGCGGCGGGACGGGCACGGCGGCGGGGCTCGCCTCTGCTCGGGGTTGGGGGAGGCGGGGGCCTGGCGGATGCCGGCGGGATCGGGTCCCGGGGCGAGACGGGCATCGGGGTGCCGTGCCCCGGCCAGAGCGCCCCCGGGGCCGTGGGACGCTGCGCTCCCCGCGGGCCTCGCCGCGCCCCCGCTGCCCCCTCGCCGAGGCGGTCCCGGTTGCACTTTCTCTGGAGCGATGGGGTGCCGAGGGTTTTGTCCCCGAGCGCTCCCCAGCCCGGCGCGTCACCGCGCAACCCGTGCGAGGGGATGAAGGGGCTGCCGGGTGCCGGAGCCCGACCGATGTGCGGTGGCGGCAATGCCGACCGAGGGCTGCTTGCGGGAGGAGAGGGTTTGTCGCATGATAGTCATGGCTGCCCAGAGCCGGCTCCTTAATCCTCTAGAACGACTTCAGGGTCCGGAGCCTGCCCCTGCCTGGTGTGCGTGTCACAGAGCGGCTGGCCTCCGGGGCACCGGGCCGGTGAGCAGGCGGGCAGCGTGAGGCGGGAGTGCCCTGCCTCTCGGTGCCGCTGCCCAGTCACCGTCACGCCTGGGGCAGAGCGGCTGCCCGGGGCCGGAGCCGTACCTGTGAGCAGCGGGCTCCGGTGCCGCCTGCCCGTGGTGCCCTCCCCGGGTGAGCACACCCGTGTGGGCACTGTGCTGCCACGGGCAGCGAGTCACCGAGTGCGCTGGGCCAGTTGCCGTGCGCAGCCCAGACACCTCGAAATACTCTGTGCCCTTTTCCTTGCCTGAGCATGCACGGGTTTCCAGCCCAGCCTGGTGATGCCTTTGGTTGTGAGAGGCAGGTGGGTGCAAGGCCAGGACAGCCCTTTCTGGACCCGTGGGTGACAGTGGGTGCCCGTGGCATTGGCAGTGGGCACGGCAGGCACTATGGGGTGACGGGGCCTTCTCGAGGTCTGCGGCTGAGGTCTGAAAGCCTCTTGTTTGGGGCATGACACATCTGCCCCCTCCAGCCCCCAGATGGTTTCCAGGCCATTAACCCCAGTGTCTGGCCTTTCGAGTCATGGGTGCGGAGGGGGAGCCAGCAGCGCTCCGGAGCAGCCCGTGGTCGCTGGGCTGGAGCAGCTGATGGGCTGGGGCCTGCCCCCTCCCTGGTGAAGCACTTTCTTTATCAGAACAGATGTTTTCCCAGATCTGGCCCCAGAGAGGAAGGAGTGGCTGCCCCCGGGCTGTGCGGCTGGGGCTGCCCCGCAGCATGCGGCAGCGCATCGCCCAGCATCCTTCAGCCATTAACTGATTAACCTGCTGCTCCTGGAAGTCTGGGCCGCCTGTATCTAATCAGATGAAGGCCAGGGTTTCCCAAAGGGCCATTTCACCAGAGCCTTTATGCCCATCCCTCAGTCAGGAGGGCCTCTTGCAACAGGAGTAGCCACTGAGGAGCCTGAATAAACTGATGCGAATGGGAGGCTGGAGAGGGCGTGACCAGAGGTGCACATCTCAACAAGTAGCACCCATCAGAGAACTGCCTGTTTTGTCCAGCTCCACCTGTCCAGGCATGATTTTACCACTATCTGAAGAAGCAGGGATTTCCAGGGAAGGGCTGAGGGACAGTCCTGGAGCCAGAGTCTCTCTAAGAGTCACACATCTCTTGTAAATCACAGACTTAAATCCTGATGGAGCAAGGTAGCCAAGGCTGGAGAACTGGGGTGAGCATGTGCAGGAAAGCATCAGACTTTGCTTTGCAGGAAAGGCAGTGGGGGTGGGAGAGAGGGAATGTGACTTCCCCAGAGCCGGAATGTTTGGCATTTGCTGCACCCCAGCCACTCTTCCTCCTTCTCCATGGGGGGTTCTTGGTGGGAGGGAAAGCCTGAGTAGAAGGGAGTTGCTTCACTTCGTTCTGCAGCAGCAGAGGATGAGCTTGTCCCAGGGGATGCATGTCATGTGTTACAGTGAACAGCTTAAACCCCAGTGTGCTGTTGGTCTTGCCTTAGCAGGCTCCCATGCTGTGCTTGCAGCATTTTGATTATCACACTCAGCTCTGTGATCAGTATCTGGGGTGAGGTGGGGGTGCCATGGGCCTTCACAGCTCCCCTAGTTCCCCCTTTGGCACGCTGGAGACCAAAATGGCTTTGTGACGGGTTCAACCTACCTGTCATCCTGGTTCTGCCAAGGGAGGAATAGTTTTGGCCACTTGTGCCAGCTTGACCCTGCTGAAGGTTTCCCATGTGCTGTGCCCTCCTCTGCTTGCAGACCCCAGGCACAGCGAGCTGCTGGGGTGTGTGCTGCTGCTCCTCTCCCACAGTGTCCCAAGCGGGCCAGATTAGAAAACCTTCATCCTCAGCAAGTGGTAGAGCACAAAGCTGTGTGTGTGGCTCTACCATCTGAGGTCTGCTGTGCAGCATGGCTCAGAGATGAGACGGATAATACCTTCACTCCAGCCGGGTGTGAGTGGAGGAGCCGTGAGAGTATGCGTGAGTGTGTGTGTGTGTGTGCTCTGCCATCTTGCTTGGCTGCTGCAGGGAGCCCTGTGCCTGGGCAGGGAGGAGGGGCCCTGCAGGCCAGGGCTGTGCCATGGTGACAGCTGACAGTTTCCCTGTGTGTCTGCAGTGTGGGCAGGATGTGGGGTGACACAGAGGATGTGACTCGCTCTCCCAATTCCCCCCTAAGGAGCAGGAATGTCATGGCCAGGGTTAAAGGAGACGCTTCTCCCATCCTGTCCTTCTGCACTCCAGTTGGAGTGACCAGTTAGCATGGTCCCATGGTCAGTCTGCACTGAGGAGCATCATCCAGTGGAGTTACAGATGCTGCTCTCCTTCTCATGTACTCTCCTTCTCAAATGCTGGCATTTTAAGCGTTAAAGTTTTCCTCATTGCTCTTGTGCTGAAATCCAAAGCTTTTCATCTGTGTTATAAAATAAATCCCCTGAAGTTCTTAAGCTTTCTGACATGGGCAGAGAAAGGTGGGGGAATTCTGTGTTCATGTCCTGCATGGCTGTGGTGATTGGAATTGTCCTGTCTACAGCTGTCATGGTTGTCACTTACTATTCCCCATGTTCCCCATCCTTCCCTGGCCACAGCCCTTCTCTGCTTAGTGGCCTGGGACATCTGCCATGGAGACAGGGAGAGGATGCGTCTCTCCCGGGGATACACACAGATCAGGAGGGAGCCTCGGAGCCAAGGCTGTGGAGGAGGACTAAGGCTGCTGGGGTTGCCACCATGCATGCACCTGAGCTGCTTTCTTGGCCCCAAACTGAGGTGGGCAGCAAGTACCTCTGTCAGGTTTCTTTTGCTCTGGCATCTTTGCCCTGACTACTTGATGCAAGTGGGAAGTGCCTGACTACTCCACAAAGCCAGCAGGGAGACTACAGAGTGTGGCCCTTTACTGGCCACAAGACACTCAACTAAATTTGCTGTCCTTTGGGCATCTAATGGCTTCTAAGTCCCAGTGTAAAGTCGTGTGTGAACACCCAGAGGCAGGGAACATGGGTAAAGAGAACAACTGAAAGGACTTGACTGTGAGTGCATCTTTGCAGTGTGGAGCCTGCTTGATTCATGGGTGCAGCAGGTACAGGACTGGTCTGATTTTTGGTTGCACATGCAATTCTCACCAGCTTTGGGCTCTCTGTTGAAGCTGCCTGGATGCATCATCCAGAGACCCATATCCCCAGGGAGCCCAGGTTATGCTGGATGGGAAGGGTTTGTTCATGGCTGGATTAGGTTTCTCAACAGCTTGGTTTGCCTTTCCCATGCTCCCTGCAGTTGGGAGAAGGAGGAATTCCTGTGAGAGAGGAACATGGCCAGATGTCCGGGAGAATCTGTGCAGAGACTCTTGTCTGAGATGAAGGAAATGGTTCAGCTGACGTGGATGATGCTGACCATGAGTGATGTGCTGTCTTTACAGATAACAGCAAGCTGAATGCCCATGTGTTAACAACCATTGTCTTAGGAAAATGCCATCTTGGAAAGAAAAGGCACATAGAACATCATCTTCTTTAGCAGTGAGGTTGCTCTTTGAAGGAGTATTCCCACCAAGCCTCTCTCCAACTCTCGGGAGCATGTGCTTTGCCAGCTTCCCCTGACAATCTCCTCTCAGTCTTCTGAGAATATTGTGACCTCACAGAAAGAGGACCTGTAGGGATTAAGAAGAGACAGAGAAATGCTGACTGTTACATCCATCTTATATGTTTATTGCTCTCTGTGTCAATACCAAACAGAGCAGCCCCTCTCTGTTTAATTAGCCACTGTCCTTGAAGATATCCATGCAGCTAGTGTAGCATGGATGTTCCTACACACAGAATCCTCCATCCAAGCTGCATCTCCCCTAAACCATTCAGAGTGATAAAGAGGCAGATATAGGACAAAAGGGTTCGTCTGCCCTGTTTTGGAGCAGCAGTTGCAAGGAAGAAAGCTCTTGTGCCAAAGGTGACATGAAGAAGTGTCTGGCGGAAGAGAGGGAATCCTGCTAGCTCCCTCCTTAGGGCATTCATCTGGAGCCAGGCTGCGTGAGCTGCGACCTTGTCAGATCCCATCAGCAGCAAGAGGGTGGGCTGGCACAGGCTCTCAGTGAGAGCCCCCACATGAAGGGAAGCCAGGTTGCCCTGGGCCAGCCTGCAGCTGCCCCATTGTGGCCTCCAAAACCACCTTGTTCTGCTCTGGTTTCACTTCTCGCCACACTTGCATTTAACATAATAATCACAAATGTTTTGCAATTTCTTTTCCCGTTGTGCTTTAAGGAGAATATGTGAACTATCTAAATGTGATCACTAATCCTGGAACTTGGGAGAGTCTGGGTTTCCTGGTTATCTTCCAGTTACCCTAAACTCTGCAGTTCTGCCTCCTCATTTCCGTCTGAGATCACCCACAGTTCAGCAGTGCTGGAGAGCCAAGTCTCAGGAAAAACACCTATGGAGGGCCTGTCTGTTATGCATCACTTGGCACAGTGCCTGGGGGACTGAGAGGTCCTGTTGTACAAGTGCAATAATTATCACAGCAACTGAACTGCTGGTGGGACCTCTCATAGATTCAGTCATCAGTGTATTTGATGAGAAGGTGGAAATCAGGGTTAGGATGAGGGGGGTGTATTAGTCCTGTTTATTCCTGTTATTTGCATCTTGAGCCAATGATGAAGATTTGGCTGAATCACACTTTCTAGAAGGGCTTCTTATTTCTGGAGGATCCCCCGCTTTTTGCAGTTTCTTCAAGTGGTTACACAACCTTGTTTTAAAATAAATCCTGCTTCATTTCTCAAGTGTCTGGCAGATCCATCCGTTTTCAGGTCCTACTTTTCTTCTGCTTCATGAGAGTCACTTTGTCCCAAATAACTTCCCTGTCTGTGAAAAATTGTTTTTTGGCACTGGGCTGCCTCTAGGCTGCTGGCAAAGGTGAGCCAGCAGGTAGCAGAGAGGGTTCTCAGTGCTGCTGGCTGTTGTGTCCCCTCAGCAGGGTTGAATCATTTGAAGATGCAGAGACAGAGGTGAGGTTTGCAGCCCATGCTGGGCCACATGCTGCTCTAATCCCCCCACTATCGCTGTCTGGGCTAGATAGGTCAGCCCTAGCTCTGGCAAATCTACATAATGACATTAACATCTTCACAAATACTTTTGCACTACAAGGGATCTTTCTGAATAGCAAAAAATGACTGAGCCTTTTATGTTGTCTCTGGAAGGCTTCTTTCTCACACCTCAAAGCATAAGTAAGCAGTAAACTTCCTTACTCCTGTTTATACATCCCAGCCATTCATCAGCTCTTCTTGAAACCAAATGTCCTGGGAGTTTCTGCTCAGCAATCACAATCCTCTTTGGGTCTGTGACTTTCCAGAAGACATTCCTCTGTTTGAAGTACTCCTTGCATTCCTTCTCTCCTGATGATGACCTTTTGGTTTGGCTGTACTTTAATCCTGTTTTGTTCTAACAAGGGGCTGTGGAATCCACACTGCTCTGATGGTCACATCCTTGTGGGTACTTACTTATCTACCAGATGTTGGCATCTGCTAGTCCTGTCAGTACTACTTTAGATTTTAAGTCCTTGATGAGAATACAGAATAGTACTGACCCTGTCACTGCAGACATTTGTTGGAAACTCCCTCAATTAGTAGTGACTTTCCCCATTTGTAGCAACAGTTTTGAGATCCCTTTGCTGCTGTTTGCTCCTCAAGAGCTGACTTTTACTGAAATGCTGTGTTCTACATGGGCAATGCCATGACAATCAATCACAGTCCTATTTCTCTCATATGCTTGGATGCTCAGGAAGAAGAAGCCTTTTTGACTGGACTTCTTTCTACATGTTAACTGGCACAGGACAACAGTTAAAGCAAGAGTATCCTTAAGATGAAACAGCTGAGAGCAAAACCTCTGTATTTTCCCTGGGGTTCTCAGACTAAGCAGCCCATGGTTACTAGGGATAATTCTGCTATCACTCCCATTTAGACTCTGACTCTTTCAATCCCTTGGAATTTCCTCAGTATTACCAGACTTATAAAAAATTAATATCAACTGTTGAGAAACTTTATTGGACAGATCTCTGGGAACTCTTGAATCTGTTGATTTTAAAAATATTTTATGACCTTTCCATTTACTGAAAGCACTTCAGCATGGCAATGTGATGCAAGATGGGTACTTTCCAGGGATGTTTGTAAAGAACTTCTGTATGTCTCCATCATCACAGCACCAAGCCTGCCAGAGTTCAGGAAGTGTTTGGACAATACTCTCAAGCACATGGTATGACTGTGCAGGGCCAGGAGTTGAACTTGATAACCTTTGTGGGTCCCCTCCAACTCAGCTTGTTCTGTGATTACTCACAATGCTGCCATCCACATCCAGTAGTTGGAGGCTGCTGCTAGCACGCGCCTTTGTACCCATTGATTTTAGAAAATAGTGAAACATAGACTCTTCTGTCTTTCCTGTCTCCCAGTTTCTTTCTTACATGGGTGGTTTCCCCCATTTTTCCCCACTTCCACTGTTATTCCAGACTGATTGACAGTGCATCCCAGCTCCACTTGCTTTCTGTGTGGTGTTTGAAGGAAGGACACTGAGGACGAGCAAACACCAGGAAAATGTCACGTGAAGAGTTTAAAAAACCTGAGATTACTTTATTAGTGAAATGACAAATAGGGGGAGACATGGCAAAAGAGCAGAAAATAATGGATGAGACAGAGAAGGTGGATTGAGCTCCTCTGTGCCTCTACCTCGGACTGGAAGAAAAAGGGATTTTCTGCTTCTCAGTGGTGAGACTAGTTTAAAAGTGTACGCTTCTGTATAACGTGTGAGTAGATGGTGGAACTCCACAAATCAGGGAATTATTGAAGTCAAGGATGTGGCAAGATGCAAAAAGGTATTGGACATAATCCCAAATTATGCATAATAAACATTGCAGAAGAAATACTGTTTCAGGGTTCTTGTCTGAGATTTTTAGAAAACGCCTGGCACTGTGGCTGCTTGGTGCCAGACCACTGCATCCTTGTGGCGTCCTGAGGCCCTGAGCTCTGTTTGTGGACCTTGAAGGTTTCTCAACTCTCCATCAGCCCAGCCTCACCCTTGAAGCCATTGGCTGAATTTGAGAGAGGGAGGGAACTGCAAGGAAGCTGCCTCACTGTATATTTGGTGGCAAGAGGGAGAGGCTTCTTTGAGAAGCACTGCTCAAGCTGAGAGCAGGGCAGGAATACCTTTTTACTTGCTCAGTTGCAAGCTGGTCAGGGAAAGTTTTGCCAGGGCAAAGCTGGACTTTAGCACATGCCATGTTACCTCTTTTCTTTCAGGGCTGCAGAGGAGATGTAGGAAAGCCAGTGTTGCTGTGATGTGACAGGGAATACACGTCTGTAGATATCCATGTGACTAATGTGCTTAGGGAACAACTTGTTTTAATTCAGTTCCTAATTAAAGTTTTAGGTAGGGAAGAGCTTCTAATGAAGGCATGGAAGCAGTGTTTACTTTTATGAACATAATGAAATTCAATATGCATTTTTAAGACTGGTGAGAATTTCTCAGGTGGTTTAAACTCTGTAGGACTATTACTTCACCTCAGAAGGAGAGTGACTCCACTGCCCATGCTGGAGTGCAGCAGGGGGCAGCTCATCTTGACCTGAGCTTGGACAGAGTGTACAGTGAAGTATGGACAGATTCACACCTGCCTCCTTTCTGTGCACCTTGTGCTCTTGGCAAAGGGCAGCTCTGAAGAATGTGAAAAACAGCTGCGGGATCATTCCCTCCATTCCCATGACAAGCAGTTGGTGTGGTTGCTGTAGTGTTTAGTTGCTTCTTTGAGAAGAATTACCTCGATGGACCAGGCACTTCCTGGGAGATATTTGGAGTTGGATATGTTCTGGAGAGTGAGAAGCTGTGCAGCAGCCAAACTGGGGGAGGAGACAGGAACGGAACAGATGGGAGGGGGAGGCGAAAGGGGAGTGGGAAGCAGTGCACATACATCAGTGACCAGAAGTGACAAACTGCTCGTAGATTATTTAAAATGCACAAACCTTTTCCTGATACTGCTATTCGGCAAAGCTGCTGGCAGACTGAGGGCTCTGCTCCTTAATTAGCGAGGAATGGGGCTGCTAATTGGCAGAAGTAGAATGAGTCATGGGCTGAGCCTAGACTGCAGCTCTGGAGCAGCAGGACCCAGGGCTGCAGTTTTTGCCCAGCTCTGTGAGCCCTGCTGGCTTGCAGGGGCTGCCTGGGCTCAGTGAGCTGCTGTATGGGAATTGTGGGACCAGACAGGTACAGTCCAGTCCCTTTTTGCTCTGCAATGTGTCATCCTTATGCCTTACAAGAAGTAGACTTTTGTTTCTGTTATCCCTACTGCTGTTGCAAGTATTGTCCCTCTTCCCAGCTACTCCATGTTGGCTGCTGCCAACAGAGCTGCTGTTGCTTCTGTCTCTCTTACCTGCAGCCTCCTGGGCTGCCCCTCCCTTCCAGCAGCTGGTCCTGGTTTTGCTGATCAGATACACCCGTGGCTTCATTCAGCCTGCCATCAGAAAAACAGCAAAGTTGCATTCCTTACCATATGGGTCTGGGCTGCCAGGGGCTCCCCCTTCCCACCAATCTTACATCCATTAGCTAAGACTCTTTATATTTGTCCTATCACTTATTCATGATCATCCAGATCAATCTCTTGAAAAGTGCTTTTATTGAAACCTGATTCCGGCTTTGTCTGAATTGCGAGGGCCTTTCTAGCCCAGTCTCTGCCTTGTGGTTTGCAACCACAAAGCCCACTGAGGCTGGGAAAAGAGCTGGCTCAGCACTATGCTGCTGGGAGAGCCTTTTCTAAGCCTGGGAGCAGATGGATCCATCACCAGGAGAAACACGAGCCTTGAATGCCCAATACCCCCTGAGCAGCCTCAGTGTGGTGGGGGGACAAAGGTAAGTTATGTATAGGGTACTTGTAGTTGAAAACTCTTAGCACCCACAGAAGTTTTTGTCTCTGACTCATTGCAGGGGTGTACATTTTCGAGACATCCCTGCCCCTTGCAGAATAGCTGATTGGGTATAGTTACCTAAGTCAAGGAAGGCACTGCAGGAGCCTCGTGTGGCATTGTGTTTGTAGTAGGTCTGGAGGCTGAGACAGCCAAGTTTAGTCACAAAGAAAACATTAAAAACATCCTGTATTGGAAAAAGCACACAATTGTGTGCTCCTTTCACCCACTGAAAGGTGTCTTCCAAACAAAAATATTTTTCCTCCCTGGAAAACTGATGCAGCCATCCTGGTTTAGCCCCTCCTGAGCATGTTACTCCTGGGAGTTGTGTAGGTTTGTGCACAAGGAGCAATGGGATGTCTGAGTGCACTCAGAGTGAGGCAGCACTGCCATGTCCTGAAGTTCATCTGGGACAGCTCATTCTTGTTTGTGCTTGGGAAGAAGTTTCCAGAAGACAGAGGACAGACTGGGGAAACGTGAGGATTCAAGGGTAGTCCAGACCACATGAGTAAGGAGAACAGAATATGAAGGCTTGTTCCTGAAGAGTGGTGCAGTTGTGGAGTGCTTTCTCATGCCAGTCCCTGAATGTGTCTCCTGCTGGGCTGGGAGGCCTTGGAGAGGCCAAGGCACCTGCAGGTGCAAAGTTTTGTGTCTTGTCCTCTGGAGCTTACCTTGCTGCCTTCAAAAGCTGGATAACTGATGAGGAGGGTGTAGCTGCTGCCTGCACACCCTACTTCAGTGCCTGGATGTCTTGTGTGCTGCCTGCCTGCCTGCCTCTCTGCCCATTCCCTGGGTGCAGCACACAAGTTCTCCTTGACTCTTTCCCTGCTGACACACCACAGTGCATCTGCTGAGGTGAGATACAGGCATGTGAATGCAAGGGACAGCTTCCGGTTTCAGTCACTCTAAAAAGCAAGGCATAGAAAACCAAAGAAATCTGTGGCTTCAATTGATTTTTTGATATAATGAATAGCAGGAAATGTTATTTTTTCTGAGTCTAGGATCCCAAAGTGCCATGTGTTATTTGAATTGAGAAATGACATCTGAGAGTTTACTGTCCACAGTGGAAGGTGGATGGCGTGACCGTGGGCCAGTACTGATGAAACACTGTTTTTCTGTATGCAAGCAACTTTTTTTTCTAAATTACAACCCCATGGTACAGGATCAGTTTCCAGGATTGTGCTTTGCTGTGCACTTTGTGGCAAGGCAAGTTCATGGACAGATTGTTACTGAGGCCATAGGAATGAGGATGTTGGTCTCAGAGTTTGTTTAACATCTGAGTGACCTACCCTTGATATAGGAACTGGTACATTACATTACTGTTTTATTCTTCCTTTCAGTTCCTGCTGTTGTTCCCTTTAAAACCAAAGCAATAGACCAGCCTAATAAACTCCTAGTAAAAGAATAATTGGGAGGGGATGATCTCATTGTATAAGGGGCTTGAGTTAACTGTATGATCACTGTTCAGCCAGCTTCATTTGATGGAAAGTGGTTACACAAATTCATCGCTGCTGTTCCTCCTCTGGTTTTTAAGGTGTTCTCTTCAAATTGGTGATTGCTTGTTGCTTCATTTTGTTAAACTATTTTGTCTGTGGGTGAGGGTGGACCTTCTCTATCCCAGAATGAAAGCTGGAGGGTTTTTATTCTTGTCCTACAAGAGTTTTTCCATCATCTGTGGTGCCTATGGGAGCTGGGATCCCCCAGAGCTGGCACATCTCTGCTGGGCGGCGCTCTGTCCTACTGACCTTGCTTCTTCTATGGAAGTTCAGCCTGGCAGTTTTTGGAAGTTTGCTGCTCAATTTAATCCTTTCTACTGATCAATGAGCTGTGTGACACTGGGGGAGAGGGGAGTAAAGTGAGGGCAGTCTCTTTGGTGCCACCATCTGCTCCTGTATTTAGTCAAGGCTCCTTGGGGAATTTCATGTTTAGAAAAAGGGGCTGGTGGAAGGAGATGCACTAAAACAAACTCTGCCTTTCAGGAAATGGGCCTACGGCTGGGCAGAAGTTACAATAATTATTTGCTCTGTGGTTCCTTTTCTGGCTGTCTCAGCACAATATTCCTTTTGGAAACAGCATAACTAGGTGCAGTTATTCTGCTGTGCAGAGGCAATTGCTGTTGTGCAAACAGCTACAACATCAAAGTAAACTGAAGTTAGTCCTGGGCAGCTGAAATACCACAGTGCCTGGGAGTTTCAGCATGTTGTCTTCTACTCCTTAGCAGCACACAGAAGGACCTGCCGTAAGTTTGTGTGGTGTTGTACAAAAGAACTACGTCTCCTTGGAGGGGTATTTGTTAACAGTTTTGCACATGGACTTCTACTGGGAAAGGGGTCTGGATCAGTCTGGACTTGTAGATCATTTCTGTGTGTTGAAGATAGCCAAGTGCTCCCATTGCCTGTCTCTCCTCTTTTCCCTTCTAAATGGTACCTGTTAAATAACACTGTTCATGGATTGTCTCTTCTGTGTCAGATTATCAACTGCCTGTAGCTCCAAGTTAATTTCTGAGCTCTGGGGGTGTAACCTGGACTCCCCTGGTGTTCAGGGGCAGACTGTGTAGGGTGCTGTGATGGTGGCACACTCCCATGTGCAGGGTGTGTGTGCCCTGGCATCGGGGCACAGTGAGCATGGTGGGGTGCAGGCTTGTCTTCTGATCAAACTGCACTTGCCTCAGGCTCTCAGCTCTGCCATCCTGGGTTACTGGTGCCTGAAGGCATTGAAATGCATGGCTGGGGATGTTTACACTGAGTGTCTTATAAAAGGCTTTCTTTCATCCCACTGTTTGGAGACACAACCTTCCTGTTTTCTGACTCTCTGCTATCTACCATGGTGGTAGTAGGAGTCTGGTGAAAGTAGCAAAAAAATTTTTAAACACATGTTGCTGTTCATGTGTTTATGTCCCAGAATGTGATTTGGGAAACTGATGGTTTCTCAACAGCAAGGTCTTGCCCACATGCCTCAGGACACTTTGTTTCAAGCGTCAAGAGGAAAGCGGTTGTAACAAATTCCATATACAGTTCCTCAAAATCTGTGTGTGCTGTATTGTTCATACCAGCTGTCTGGGATCTCAGATCTGTAACATAAGATTTCATTTTTTTTCTGTCACTATTGTTCACTGGCCATGAGGATGATCTTTGCAGACCATCCATGGGTTTAGGTGCTGGTCAGATGCACTGGTGCTTTTCGTTCACTTGGTGAGGGGAGATTAATCTGCTTGATGTGGAAACTCTAGACCAGAGCACAGCAGTAAAGCTAGAATTATGTACACCTTCTCAACGTCATTAATCCCAGTTCTTTTATTGGGAGAATTGGAGGTTGGCCTATAGATGTATCTCCTACAGTAAGGAAAGACCAGGGTACTAAAGTGTTTAGGGTGACTTAAGTAGTTTAAAAAAACTCACCTAAACTAAAAACAAATCGTTAAAAATAGAATTAGTGTTCCACTTTTTGTATAATGTAATATAGAAACACTATTCCATTTCTTCAAACATATTAAGCCTACAAGCAAGGAGCTAATGGTGCTGATGGGATTAAGAGGGTAGGAAGGGCTTAAAGCTCATGATCAATAATTTAGGGGCATAAAAAAATTAGGAAGAAAGTCAGTCTATGAATCGATGAAAGGCAGAATGGCCCTAATGCTATTCAGCAGTTGAGCACTTTGGATTTTTCTCAGTATTTATCCAAGCAGATTTTATTTTATTTCTATGGAAAGACTTTGAAGTGATTAGTTTGCAATAACTGCAATGTGGTGTGACTTTGTGCCTAGCTCTGTAATTGCAAGTCATGCTGCCCTGATCTGCCTTCGTGCTCCTGCTCTTCCCCTTGTCCCAGGTCCCACAGGCACACAGGGCAGGAGAGGCCAATCCAGCAAACTTGTTTTCCCTACTATTTTGGTAGGCAAGCTGTGAGATCTACCTGTCCTGCAGATCCCTCCATGTGTGTTACCAGAAATCTGGGTTTGTGCTCAGACTTGCCTTGAGAGACATGGAGCAGTTTAAGATGTTGTAATGTATGTGAAACTTCACATATATAAACATATATAAACACCAGTGCATATATACATCAGACATCAGGGCCATCATGTATACATCAGTGTGTGTATACATCAGAGAAACACTCAGGTCACGTCATTTACCAAAGGAAACTCTTGCCAGAGTTTGCAAACAAAGCTCTGTGAAATCCTCTTAGCTGTTTGCTGGTGATTTCTGGAAGCATTCTGGCTTACAATGATGCGTGGGTGTATGAAATTGTAAACATGCTTTATTTATATTCTCTATTATTATTAGAGCATGACTTTTAATGACTGGCTATTCCAAGTTTTAAAATATTTAGACAGCCAAACCAACTATTCTATGTGTTGTTATCTTTCCATGATGCTTTCTATAAAAATTGGTGTTTTCTTACTTTGGTTTCCGCATGAAGCTCATTAAAACTGCTTTTTCTTCCGCCCATGTTACATAAAAAAAAAAAAAAGCAAAACCAGTTTCTCTGAAAATGTAACTAGGACTTACTTAAATATTTTAAGCTTGGAAGTAGCCTCTGAATACTGCAGCTTCCCCCAGCTTTCCTTGGCTGTTTGCACCCTGTGTGCAGATCTCACAGGCTCCAGTTCTTTCTAATGGGATGTCTTCTGGTTTTTGCAGGGTGCCAGGGTGTGGCTGCGGGAGCAGGATCAGCTGCAGCCATGCACTGTTGGCTTGTGTGCCAATGGAAATGTTCTCTTCACCTCAGATTATGGCACGGTAAGTGAAGATTGCATGAGGTTGTAGCCCATGCCAAGTTGTAAGATGGACTTCTTGGTTTTGCATGGCCATCATGTTGGAATTTATCAATGGAAATGCTGCAATTCTCTCTGAGAAGTGACCTGGCTCTGTCACAAACTATGCCAAAGGTCTAACAAATGTTAAAGAGAGAAGATTGCTCTTGTTCTCTTAATTTCTCTGCCTACCTCACTTTTCTTGGTTTCCCTTGTGCCATCTTTGAAGGAGTCACATTAACAGCCTAGCAAAACCATTATATTGGCTAAATGCTCCTGAAAGGAGGCAGCTCCACCAACCAAGCAGCCCTTCCTGCCAAGATATGCAAGCTGTGCCTCTCTAAGGGTGCTTGTGCTCACCCCCAGCCACTTCAGCAGCCTTTGCTGTCAGCCCTTTGGGCCAGGAGCAGGTTGCAGTGGGCTCCCTGTGTCAGTCAGTGTGCAGAGGCAGCAGTGGTGCTCAGGACAGCTCAGCAAGGCAGCCAAGATCCCCTGAGAGCAGAGCTCTCCAACAGGGATAGGAACAAGCTTCTTTCCCTCCTGATTTCCATTCCTGTGCTCCCTGTGGTTCCCTGGTGCATCTACTGCAGTGCTCATGGAATAATATTGGTAGGAAGGGACCTCTGGGGATCATCCAAGTCCTCAGTGAGTCAGCTCGCCTGGCTAACCCTGGGAAAACTATCCACAGCCTTCGAAGAGGCTCTTGGTGAGTCAGACTGGTGCCTGGGCTGGGAGGAGGATGGGGAAATGGGCAGGACTGTGCCCTCCAGCAGTGAGCAATTAGACCTGCTCAGCTGTTCTGGTGAATGGGCCCTGCAGGTGGCTGCTTTGTTACAGAAAAATGGACAGGTTTTCTTCAGCCTCTTACCTGGCAAACAAAGGAGGGCACAGGAGGAAAGGGGATTTAGGACTCTGGTTTGTGGAGTCAGTGGTAGGACCGTCTTATTTTTCAGTCTTGCCTTGAAAGGCCTAGATTTCAAGTTATCATACTTTTATAAAGAGCCTGATTTATTTCTCAGAGATGGAAATTCCCCTAACAAACATAGGGTTTTTTTTCATCTGGTTACTATAATCTCTCACACCCCTTCTTGAGGAGTTGACTTGTTTTGGGAGTGCTGGATACCACTGACACATTTTAAGGGGTCGTGGGTAACACAGCAGCCTCCACTGAGGCAACAAATGGTGAGCACTTCCGTGACTCTCCCATTTCTGTCTCTTCTGACATGCTGCTGTGGCCTTGTAAAATCTTTCAAACTCCCTGGCACCTCTGAAAGGACACTTCAGAGCTGTCTGTGTGAGTGCTCCCACCTCCAGCCTGTGTCCTGTATGGAAAATATTCTCAGGATAATGCTGAGTGGCTTACAGGTGTGAAAAATAAAGCTGGGTTTGGGTTATTTTCCTTCCATGAAACAAGAAACCACACAGCTGGAGGAGTATGGGCTTTATGGCTTATGCAGTAAAAGCCCATGATGATCATTAAAGGGCTTGCTTCATTCAGTGCTGTTCACAAGAGCTGTTTTATGTGCTCCCTCACCTGCCACATTCATTGCTTCATACCTGTAGGAGGGACTGGCAGTCCTATCCCAGGTGAAAACCCTGGTTTCTTCACTTTGGGTTGGACAGGGCAGTTGGTCCCTGTGATTTTTAGGACCCCCAAATCTAATGTGCTCATGTTTGCTGTGGCCCAGCATCCCCGCAGCTCTGAGGTAAGAAGTCCAGTCATGCTTCAAAGGTTTTGTCATTTGTTTTCACTTCCTCAAAAACACCTCAAGCAACAAATCCATCAGAAATGTGACTTCCTGGGAGGAAAGGAGGAGCCAATGCTTGTGAAACACAAGACTGGAAACCACGATCCAGACAAAACAGCCAAATGCTTTGTGGATAAATATAACTTGGATGCCAGGTGGGAGCTTTGCTCATGTGCTCAGGATGGCATTAATGGATGGAATTATGTTTGAAAAGAAATCATTTCTCCCTGGCTGAGCCCGGTGAGCAGGGCTGGCAAGCCTCATCCTGGCTTGTTTGCTGGCCAGATTTTGCTTTATCCCTGACCATTGCAAGGCCTTGGAGAGAGTCATGGTCATTTTATACTCACTTTGGGCTAAATCTGAGGTAAATCTAGTGTGTCAGTGGTGAGAAAGTAGAAATCTTTGGCTGCTTCGTGAGGTACCTGTTAGACTGAAAGGTGATTATTTTCCTTCCCAAATAATAAAGATCTGCTTATTAACACCTATAGCTTTGTGTTTTATGTATTAGCTTGTTACAAAAGGGATATTCGGAGGCCAGCTTTCCTGAGAGATCAGTTTGCTTGAGTTCTTACTTGCTTCAGGAAAAATCAGCTGTCATATTCAGCTCAGTAGTGCTGAACATCAGCCTGGCATACCTTTCCTGGAACAGGATGATGGGGGAGGATCTTTGAAATTGCTCTCCTGGCAAATTGCTGGAAGCATCTAGGAGTGAGCAGTGGGGTAACAAAAGCTTCCTTATTGGGACTCTGAGAGTGGAGCATCATCCTGGCTGTGTCTCAAACCTCTGAGCTCCTTGAAGAAAGTCACTGTGACAGTCCTGGGACATGTGTCTGTGTCAAGGAGCATGGATGGGTGATCCTCACAGCCTGTTGGTGACACAGAGACTGGAAAAAATACCCTCTTCCCTGGAGGGCAGAGAACAAATTAAAATTCAGCTTTCTTCCAGTGCCAGGGGAGACCTGGAAACTCCCACATGTCAAAAGTGCCTTCCAGAGGCACAGAGCCATCACATCCCAAACCTCGGTGGGGCTGGAGGCCCCTGCCTCTGCCTGAGCCATGCAGTGATGTGCATTAGATGAGCCTCCACAGCCTCAGGGACAGACAGGTGACGACTTGGCCTGGGCTGGGATGGCAGTGTGGCATCACACTGCTCCTTCAGGGAATACATTTCACCTCTGCAGTGTTTCTGTCCTGAGGGTACCAGAACCAATACTACAAATCCACCTCTGCTGCTGTCCTGCCAGAGCACCTGCTTAACTCTTTATGGATATTAGATCAGACTTTTTTAGAGAGGGAATGACTGAATAACACCAATCAAGTGGCTCAAGACAGGTATAATAGGTAATTATCTAAGCTCTACTTAGATTATTTGTGTGTTTAGGAGTGCTGTTCCTCTTCAGGGTTCCATTTTCTCTCCTGTTGTCTACAGGAACAAGGAAAGGAGCTCTGACCCATCACTTTTTGTGCACAGCAGCCTCTGGGCACAGGTGCTGCCAGCTGCTTTCTATCGTTTAGGACACTTGTCCACTCAGCTTTTTGTCTCAATGTTTTCTTAATGTTTCTCTTCTGGCCCAAATGGCTGCAAGTGCTGACAGAGCAGTAGTAAATGAGTGAGTACCAGGTAGATATAAGGAAGGATCACGTCATACTGTTTTTAACTTGCCCTCTTCCAAAATTTGTGTAAGTCAGTGGACAAGAGAGAGCCAGGGTCATTTGCTGCCTCCTGGTTTGAAAGTGCTGTACTGATTTTGTTCCTGGCAGTCCAGTTCGTGTTGTGCATTTGCAGTTTGTACTCTCTCCTGAATTCAGTTGTCCCATTCTCCCTTTCTGCGCCCTCAGTTCTCTTGTGAAAGTGCCTGAGGTCTCTGCTCTGAAGAAGACAAAAAGAAAAGTGGTTTTTTTTTTTTTTAGGCTCATGCTTGCAGAGTGGGGATCCTGCTGCTGGCAGTCAGACCTCGCTGGTACCCAGGAGCAGAACTGGTGTGGAAAGGCCTGGACAGAGCCTGTTTGCTGGGCTGGGCTTTGTTTCACACTGTTGATGAATATGAACTGTATTTTAGAAAGTCTCCTGGCTGGTGAAAGAAGTGGCTATGAAGGAGTCTGCCAGGGGAAGAGACCAAGTCCTTGCCACACAGGTGTGACTGGGCAGAACACACGTGAGGGACTGAGCCAGCTTCTCCTCCCCAGCCCCCTCCCAGAATAGAGCTGCTCCTGAGGTTGTGCATTGTGGTGATTTTGTGAGGGATGCTGTGCTGGGTTTTTGCTGCCCTGCACTGGGGGGTGCAGGCTCAGAGCCCCACAGGAGCGATCCCTGGGCACCTGCAATGTGCTGCAGCTGTGAGTGCCCTGCAAAGGACACGCAGGGGTGGCTGCTGGAGGGGGCTGGGTGACCTCATTCTGTCTGCAGCCTGCAGCTGCAGGGATGGCCTCTCCCCAGCTGTGCAGACAGCCTGAGCACTCCAAGGAAGAGGGCAGGAGAAACCAGTTAGATCAATGCTAGAGATTATAGTTCCCTCTCTATGGAGCCCGTCAGTTTCTTGCTGGCACTCAGCAGGGCTGACAAGCAGGGAGGGAAATGAGGTAGAGACTAGAGCCCCAGAAGAGGAGGAAAAGCACAAGATTCTTTGGAGGGGTTGCCGTGGGCCAGTTTCCTTCTCCAGGATGCCTATATGAGTCTCCCATCTGTCTCTCTTTGGGTCTTACCATCTAGAGCAGCTTTGGATGCTGGGTGGGAGATGGCACATGGCTGAATCCAAGGGTGGGAAGCAACTGAAATAACTTTTGTGAAATGCCAGCATCGTGCTTGAGGAGGAGGAAAGGAGGGCTGGGATGTGCCTGTGGTGGAGGGGAACAGTCACATAATCTCAGCTGTGTTGAAAGGAGGTGAAGGAGATGACCTGATAACTGAAGAGTGGGTAATTGAGGAGGAGAAAGCTCTAGGAGGAAGAAGGATGCAGCAATTGAGGCAAGATGAGTGCAACTGCACAGAGGGATGAGCACTCCCCAGAGCAGTGATAGAAGTTAATAGGTGTCACTGTACAAACATTTTGAAAGCTGTATCATATACAAATGTGTCATTACACAGAGAGAATGTCACTACTTTATTTGGCTTCTCATGTGCTTTGCTTCCCTTTGCTCTTGAGATGACAAACTCTTCCAGATGCTCTCTGGCTGCTTCTATGGAGGGTGCAGGGCCAAACTTGGAACGTGAATTAGCTTTTTCTCTACTTCCCCACAGTCAGAGACATGATCTCACCTGTGTTTTTTGTGAAAGGCTGTTCTGGTCTCTTGGGAGCAGCTGCCATCATTATTCACAGTCATGAGTGCAGTGTGTAATACCTGTCTAGTCTAGCAGCTGGAGGCTGGTGCCCTGTTCCTGTTAAGGGGAAATTAAGTAACCTTGTGTTGATTTGTCCCCATCAGTAGTGAAGGTGAGAGATTGACTCTGTAGCAAAAGAAGGGAGTATGCTGTATGGTTTCTGACCAGAGAGCTCAAATATGTAGGAACAGGAATGGAAAGATGACTATAAAAATAGGCAGCAGATCTGTGTCTTACTCATTTCCTTTTCCAGTGCCAATGTATAAAGGTGCACATTTCTGGTAGGAAATCAGATCATGTGCCCAGGTGTCATGAGTTTATTTGTCCTTCTCCCCATTCTTCCAGGTGTTCCAGTACCCCAAGGCCACCCTTTCCAGAGAAAAGGTCTTACCCATGCACCAGACCAGCGTTGATGGGGTAGAAGACATGTCCATGCTGGGAGATCTGCATGAAGCTGCCATCCTGCTTAACCTTCACCAGCGCTACCAGCAGGGTGACATCTATGTGAGTGCTCATCCCTTTTGGCCTGATGGGTTTTGTTCAGCTTCAGGGCTGCCACTCTGCCTGTGAAGTACTGATGTTATCCCTGTCTCTTGAGGATAGGAATTGGAGGGGGTTTTCTGCCTTGCTAGCTCCATCACCCCTGTGAGATCCTACCCCTACCAGAGGGGCATCTGCCCTCATGGAAGAACTCCAAAACATGAATGTTCACCCCTAAACTTCGTGGTAATTGCACAGCTCTGTATCCTCCACAAACATCCATGTTTGGTGAGCTGTCATTCCCATTCCCCAGGTTCCCCATTGTGGCTGTTCCATGGTTTATAAGGCCAGGCAGGCTGGAAAGTGCAGCATATGCAGGTTATTGCTGAGTATCCCTCCTGATCCAGACGGACAAAGCTACTGCCTAACAAAACTAGGAATACAAATCTGTTGCCTAACTCTTCTGCTTTTACATGCAGTTGTGCCTTTTTTTTTTTTTTTTTTTGATTGCTCTGCCCTCCTTGCACAGATGAATACTCATAGCATCTCCTGATTTCCCTCTCAGGAAGGAGACAAGTGTTAGGAAAGGGACTTGTGAGGAAAAGCACACCTGGGACAAGACATCCTTGAACTGCTGGGATGGCAGTGCTCTGCTGAGACTTGGAGAGAACAAGGAAGATAGATTACAAACACTGCCTTACCTTGCTCTACTCTTACCTTGCTTGTCCATGCTATGTGCACACAGAGTTTGTAGAATATGACAGGAAAAATGTAAATCTCTGTGTTGCATAGCAACTGTTATCAAGGCAACCAAACCATATGCACCTGTATTCCAGTGAATTATCAGTAAAGTGACCCTGTTTCTGAACCATCTCCTGCACTGGATGCAGAGGAGACTGTAAATTCTTTTTTTTGGCTGTAGATCCCCTTGCCTGTTGTCTATCAACACAGCCTTGTGACAGTACCCACATTTTGGTGGCCCATATCCTTGCTGCTCTTCTCCTGTGTTTGGCACATGCTGTGTGTCTGTGCAGCTTTTCACCCCTTTGGGTATATTCCTCCTGTTTCTTCTTCCCCACACCTTAAAATGCAATGCAGGATTCTGTTCCTTTTCAGTCTGTGCCTTGTACCAGAAATGCCACAGCACCAGCAGTGTCATAGCAGCCGTCTCTCCTTGAGCCTTTCCTCCAGCTCTGATGTGTCATTCCTTCTCTTATTCAGCATTAGTTCTGTGCCTTCTCCATCCGTGCATAAAGGTGTTACAGCTTAACATCTTTACACCTCGTTTTTTGCCTTTGCACAGTGCATGAATGTCAGATATGCACCTTAGGTCTGAAATTTTTGGAGATGTATGAAGGGGCCTGGCCTCTGTAACGTGCTCAGCACTGGGAAGAACCCCGCAGTGTAGGATTATTAGCCTCATCATAAGCTCCTAAAAGGGATTCTTCCTGGTCAGGGAGTGGAGGTAGCACTATATTTAGACTGGTGTGGCACCCATAATTAATTTACTACAGCAATACTGACAAGCTCAACAGTACCTTTTGTTTTTCAGATAAATACTATTCAAGCTCTACCCAGCTGTTGAAGGAAATTATGTGAGCACAGCAACAGCCTGCATCTTCCCTCTTCATTCTTGCAATTCCTGTATTCCTTAATAAAAGTAGACCCAGCATAATGTGAGTGATGTAGAAGTGAGCCAGGAGTTGTACTGCCACATTTTGTGCTGCCCTGAGCAATGCCATGCCTAACCATCCAAGTAGGATCTATTGTCCTGAGAAGTGGACTTGCCACATGTGGCATGTCCTGCTCTGGAGAGTTCTTTAGGGGCAATTGCTTTGCTGATAGAGTAGCTGGTATGTACATGGTTTTACTGCTATTAAAAATTATGGATAGAAATTATCTATAAGGGAATGCATGTGCTGAGGAGACTGCAGCTGGGTGGTGGAAAAGTCTCCTAGAAACACCTTAGAGAGAACTGTACTGGAAGTAGTTCTGGAAAGGACTTTCCAGAAGTTCTCTGGAAAGGAGCTCTGTTCCTAGTGAGAGGTGAAACTACAATGGAAAATGCAAACTGCAACATCTGAAAAGAAAAGATGCTTTGAAGGTCTGGGAGAAGAGTTAAAATGAACATTTCTGTCTTTTAGACTCTGGACAATGCCTGTTTCTCAGCTGCTTGTACAATGCTTTTTCCCCAATTCATATTTTCTCACTCAGTGCTTTCCTCTCTTTCTCTCCACCTTTCAGGCCAAAGATCATCTGCTTGCGTATTCCTTTCATTACCAATGAATTCTATTTCTGCCCACAAAGGTCCCTGTCAGAGGGTTCTCAGGACCTGATCCATGCTAGCCTGTTTATACTGATAATGCAGTTTGGCTGAGGTGATTTCTTTCCCCCTGATGATCTCCGATTGCTGCTTTAATAAATGAGTTCTCAATGTTTTGGTGACTACAGCATCTTATCAGTTTGGCTTCTGGCTTCAGAGCTTGGCATTGCTATAGCCCCAGATTTCATTTGGCCTGATGAGTCTTCCTTGTCACCAAGTGTTTAACTTACAGCTTCTCCAATAGATACATTCAAATGCTTTTTATATCTGTTAGGTGACTTGTATCTAATTCATGGTTTGGAAATAATGCTGGATGTTGTCCCTGACCCCAAAGCTCCTCCTGCAACAATCGAAGTGTTTACTCTGTCATGTCTGCTGAGAATGGGTATTCCTTGAGTAGAGCAGTCCAAGATGTCCCCATGAGGGACGCCACTGCATCAGCAGCAGGATTTAAGCTGGATGTTGACCATATTACAAAGCCATCACTAGGAGAGAGGTGGCACCATTGCTCTGAACTGCAGCTCTGAGAATAACTGGATTTGAGCTGGTTGGCTGAACCGAAAAAGTCATGCCCCAAAAAGCAAAATTAATCTCCTTCTGACTTCACAAAACAACACATTTGAAATTCAATATTGTTTTCTGGGTATTTTATTTTAAATCTTGCTACCTCTTTTCTTGAACTGTGAGATTTTCAAAATAAATATTTGCAAAATAAAATGTTTAGAAAATATAGAAATGTTTTGTCTTGAAATCCAGAGCTTCGTCTTCAGCTGTCAATTTTGATTTGGTTTACCAAATGATTTAAGCTGCACCAAACAGCATTTTTTCAGCAGAAGAGAAATTATATGCTTTAGTGGTTCTTCACACGTGTGTGTGTGTCTGTGTTCCAGCTCTTTATTCAGGAGGTTCTTGAACCCTGCCAAGCCCCCTCTGCTTAGGACTGGTGGATAGGGGCATTGAAGGTATTTCCTGACAGTCCTTCAGCCCTGGCTCTGCTATTCAGCTTCAAGCACACTGCAAAGTATCTGGGTATGAAGATGGCTTCATGGTTTTAAATTGTGTAAGCTTAATTTAACAAAGACAACAGGATAAGAATGTTATCTTGTAAAGCAGCAAAATTCAGAGTGCCCCATGCATACCCAGCTGTCCAGCTCCTTCTCTGGGGTTTGACGTTCTTTGCCAAACTGTGGAGCTCTCTGCTGAAGCCCAATGTTCTTATTTAGGCTTTCTCCTTCACCATCACTCATTTCAGGGTCTGGGTTTGTTGTGATTTTTTTTTTTTTCCCCAGGAGCTTCATTTCCTTTCTGTGTTTTGTTTTCTCCCTGTAGACAAACATTGGCTCCATCTTGGCATCAGTAAATCCCTACAAACCCATCCCTGGTCTGTACAGTGTGGATGCCATAGAGCTGTACAGGCAGCACCGGCTGGGTGAGCTGCCTCCCCACATCTTCGCCACCGCTAACGAGTGCTACTGCTGCTTGTGGAAGCGTCATGACAGCCAGTGTGTTCTCATAAGGTCAGAAATGGAGAAACAGCTACTCCATGGCTGCATCACATGCCTTGCTCCTGCTCTTCCGTTTGCATTGACATCTGCCTAAATACCTGCACCATCCTCCGTGCCTTTGCCTGATCCCTGCTTGTCACAGCCGAGATGTCACGTGTTTGTTCCTAGAGATGCAGGTAGGACGGTCATCAGCTCTGTCCTGGATTAGTGAATGAAATGTGTGATTTTTCTTAACAGTGGAGAAAGTGGAGCTGGGAAGACTGAGAGCACCAAGTTGCTCCTGAAATTCCTGTCAGCCATGAGCCAGACCTCCCTCGGGGCCCCTGTGTCTGAGAAGAGCACTCATGTGGAAGAAGCCATCCTGGAAAGCAGGTACAGTCACTCTCATGGGCACCCGGAGTGCTGGGTCAGCTCTGCCTTTGGGGGGCCCCTGCCTTTGGGAGGCTCTGCCTTTGGGGGACCTCTGTCTCCTGGGCAGCCAGGCCATGGATGGAGCCAGACCTGGGCAGAGAGGATCACAGAGCTGGATGGTGTCACATCAGGGAAATGCGAAGGTTGCGGTCCTGCTGGGATGCCTCGCCCTGGCTGTTCTCCCAGCTGTCTGTGGGTGGATTAGGCTTCTTTCCAGCAGCAATGTGAGGTGTGCGTGGCAGCTGGAGAATTAATGCTCTAGCTCTCAGTTGTAGCAGTCCTCACAGTGAGTCTCTGTCATACTCTGACTCCTGGTTCCCTCCGTTAGCCCCTGCTCTCCCCCAGCCTCCCTGTGTTTCAGGCTCCTGGTATGTCTTGCCCTCAGGAGTCTCACAGGCCACCTGGCAGCTCTCCTGCTGTCCTGGCAAGTGATTCATGGAGAACCATCCATGGGAGCTGGCACCAGGGAACAGCCACCACCCACCCAAACCCTGATGAGGCATCAGGCAGGCAGGGAAGCACACGGCGCCTGAATCAAATGTGTTTGAGAGAGAAGCTGGCAGCAATGAGGGCATGGAGACACATTCCAGGGAAAATCCTTCATGCCAGAAGAGGTCCTGACACCCCTGAAGGACCATGGCCCACAGGTGACCTAAGCTGGAACAGAGAGATGAAGAGAAAAAGTATCCAGAAAACCTGAAGAAGGGAAGTGTGGCTGAGGAATACGAGTAAGAGGCAAAGAGCAGCAGAGAAAATGAGGAAACAAAGAGTGACAGAGAGAAGCAGTCCTGAGTGTGACCCCTGTGCTGCCTTGTTGGGGGAGTTTTGAGGGAGGGGGTGTAACCTGAGGTAAAAATGAAAGCTGAGCCTAAGAAATGGAGGACAATAGGTGTTTGACTTTAGGTATGCCTGGGGAAGAGGCAGGAAAGATATATCTGCTTTATTGTTTGTGTCCTTGTTTTCCTTAATACCTTAATTGTATTTAATAAATTACATTAAAATTTCCCAGCACAAGACTGTCTTGCCTGTGACTAAAGCACCTTGCTGGGAGTCCTGCAGTTTGGTACTGTCAAGGTTGAGGCTGCAGTTTGGTCCAGATGGAGGCTGTGATAGTTGCAGAAACCTCCAGAGGAGGCAGCTGTGAGAACATTGTGGGGTTTAGGTCCTTATAAGCAGAGCAGCCTTGAGCAGAAGGGCTGCTGCCCTTGGACCTGGTGTTCCAGACACTGTTGTTGGACGATTTATCCTTTGCAGGTGTGCAGATCTTAGCAGGCATGGAGGCAAATTGGAAAAAGCTCTGAAGAGCAGTACAGTCATGACTCAGGATCTGCAAAATCTGCTTTAAGGCAAGCGGCTTAGAAAGCTCAAGCACTCTAAGCAGTTAAGTGATAACTTGACAGTGATCCAGAGAGCTTATGATGGGGGGTAGGTGATTCCTGAGTCTGTAAGATGCCACAGCTGTGAGCTGGAGTGAAGTAAGAGATCACAACCTGTTCAGTGTACATGTCTAGTGTATAGCTGTTTGGTTTTTCTGTCCAGCCCGGCGTTGCCACGACAGATTCCAGTTAGCTATATTTCCAGGAGTGCCCCTATTCCAAGGCACTCTGGCTGCGTCTCGGAGACACTTAGCCAGAGAAACTGCGGCCTGCGGTGTGGTGCAGGAATGAGCCAGTTTAGCTATCAGCTGAAGATGAATAACGAGAGGGCTCTTGGAGTGCCTTTAATTCTGAGTGGCTTTATTGCAAGATCTTCACACAGAGGAGAGGCAGGGTCCAAGAGGGCGAGGGGCCCTCAGACACGGCCTTAAGAGTTACCATGTATCACCAATCACCAAGGGGTTTGGGGGAGTATAGGGAAGGCCTAAGGGTATTTGGTCCTATGGGATGGGGAAGGAATGAGGCTCAGGCGATAACAGGGAATAGAACAAAGGCTCTTAGGGGGAGGGAGGAGATGATGGACACTAGCAGTGGCTACTTGGGTTTGTCCTGGGTTAAACCATGGTCACTTCACTTTCCAGGGGTTTCCTATCTCTTTGGAACTTTCTCCACCAGTTATCTTTCTCCTTTTCTAAGTCTTCTCCCCCTGGAGTCTCTAAGGACACATCCACAGCAGCTACATAGTGCTACCTGAACTACTGCAATATGAGTGCAAGAGAATCTAATTTGTCACCTTTTCTCTGAAGACAAGAAGCTGAAGGCCTGGCCCAGACCCAGAAGCTGCTGCCACTCCTATGGACCCTACCTCATGTGTTTGGAGTTTGGCTGCACTTGCTCTGCCAGTGGCCCTCCTCAGGTTCACTTATGGTGGATTTTCATCCTTGCAGCCCAGCACGTACCAAGGAACAGTGCTGGATTCTTTCTCAGTTTCAGACACATTGCAAACAAAGTGTTCATCAGCTTTCTATCATTTGCTTGTGTTGGAACATTCGTGCTTGGTGTATTTCTCACAAATCAGGCTCTGAAAACTCCTTTGGCACTGTTGATTTTGTCTCTTTTCCTTCTTAAAAATATCCATCAGTTCATTAAAAATTCTGCTAACTTTCAGCTTTTTTTCTTGCTTGCTTTACTCTGAAGCTCCCTTCTCCATGTTGGGTGCCACTGCTGACAGCATAACCACCTTTCCTGCTATTCAGCCCCTCAAGTCTTCAAATCTTTTTGTCTTTAACTGCAGCTGAATCCTGAAGCTGCATATGGTGCAGTATTTCTAAAACTCCAGACTTCGCTTTCTGCTGCCCTGCTGAAAGTGGTTCCCATTATTCTGAATGCTGCAGTGCACCCTGCCCACATCCAGCGAGCAGCCAGCACCACCTTCCTGATATGCTGCTCTGCCTCACAGTTCACTGCTGCCTCAGTGCCACGCTGTGATGTGCAGGCTGCCCCTGCCCTCGTTCCTGACTGAGCCAGCTCACCCCACCCTCTGCCTTGCAACTGCTCAGTCACCCTCCTGCTTATTCCCCCCCTGTGCCTGAAGGACTTCACACTCGTATGTGAGCCCATTGCCAAACTAAACTTTAAAGATATTTCCTTGTGCTTTTCTTATATAACTTAACATGATTTAGAGCCACGAAGATTGGCTAGCTGCCTCCTGCACTCTCACTGCATCTGTGGTGGTCATAAAACATAACACTGTCCTCCCTTTTTCTGGCTGTCCCCATTAATTTTGTTGATTCATGGCAGTGGTGTGCTCAGTGGGATATTTCTGTCCTTATTTACATACTTGTTTTGGAGGTGTGGGTCTCGGAGTTCAGATTCTCCAGGGCAAAGAACTTTCCCAATCTGTGCACCCAGGTTTCTCTAACCGGCATTTCTGTGGTTGTAGTGTGTTATAACAGAGGAATTTTCATTTCTATCCTTGTCACTTGAAAGTGATTGTTTCAAGAGATGTTGGGAAAATACTGCCTGGATTTTCCTGAAGGCTGTTGAGTGTTTCCTTAACCACAGCTCTCCCTTAGCTACCACTCACAGGGCCTGAAGCTTTCTGCAAGCTCCAGGGTGTATCTAGTTGTGGTTATTGTTTATGCTGTATTTACTAACTTGTGAATAATCCCATATCTGCCCCAGGCTACAGTGGAACTGCACAATAGATCTGTGGAGATGTTTAAAAGCCAGTATTTCTCAGGGTAATAACAGCAATAATTTTTGTTTAAAACTATGTATGTTTTAAAATTAGACATGACAGCATACAGGCTGTTCTTGTAGCATCTCTGTGATTCCTTGCTTGTCAACCCTTCAGATTATTTTAGAATTAGCTTAATTGCAGAAATGAATATTTTAATCCTGGATTCAGGGTGTCAGTTTGAGTGGTTTAGGCTTTTCCCTTGTACTATCCTATGAAGCAAGTACCAAGCATTTCAACTTTTTTTTTTTTTCCCTGAAGATGGGAAGGTGACCAGCAGACAAAATACTTCAATTTATGGCCAGTCTGACATTTGCTGATTGATTTTTTTTTTTGCAGCTTTTTTTTTGACCTGAAGTGGATGATGTCACTCTCTTAGAATGTAATTTTCAAATCTATAGTGTGTGTATAGTCCCTCTGCTTGGAAACCATGTGGATATATCAGCCTAAGCAAGATTTAGGAAACAAGGGCTTGTGTGTTCCAGTATCAAATTTAAGTACCAAACAAATTGTTTTATTACTGTTTGTTAGTTGGAAGATGTTTGCCTGTAATTTTAAGAGATGGTTTATCAAAGGCAGAAGGAAGAAAAGTAGAATGAAGATAGAAGTATGTGGTTTAAAGCTACAGAGTGTTTGCCCTACATTTCTGATCCTTCTGAAAATCCTTAAAAATACAGTTGTGTTCATGGGATGTGCTGTGTTGAGGACACAACCTGGCTGGGTTTTGCCACCTTTCATCTCCTGAAGCCACAGTGGTGGGGAATGCGCTTGACAGTGTGAGCACCAGCTGCCTATACAGACTGGGGACTGATTTAATTAACTGCAATCCCAAAGGTTTAATATTTATCTAGCAGCATGTTAAATTGCTCTTGTCATCCTTCCTTTCCCTTGAGCTCTTCCTGCTTGTCCAGGCTGATGCTGTAACAAATAAATCTCTCATGGCAGAACACAGTGAGAAAATGTCAAAAGCCTGGGCACATGGTTTGTTTTAATGGTATCCCATCACTAATCAGATCTTCATTTCCTTGTTTCTACAGCCCCATTCTGGAGGCCTTTGGAAATGCCAAGACAGTTTATAACAACAACTCCAGCCGCTTTGGCAAGTTCATCCAGCTGCACTTCTCTCAGCATGGACACATCCAGGGAGGCCGAGTAACTGATTGTATCCTTTTCTTCAGTGGGCCAGCAATGGATGGAGTGAGGAAAGAGGAGGAGGAGCTCAGTGTGGGTCAGGAAATTCCTCATCAAAGTTTTTCAAAGTCAATTTACAACTATGGGCAAATTTGCAACTTAAAGAGGGAAAAAGTGTTTTATTTGTGGCTCTGCAGCACCCAACTCTGGCAACCTTTTCTCTCAGTACTGTGTTAGGTAGGGAGGTAGTTTGACTTTTCACTTTGTTAATCTCAACACTTGATACTTAAAACCCTGGAATCTGCTACCTTGGAAGATCCCCCAGGTTGATCACATCCTGTTTGCTCCACATAAAATTGTTCCCTTATCTTAGCTCTGCCAATGAATTTGTGATTGAGAAAAGTGAGACCAAATTAAGAATCAATATATTCTGCACAATATTTGGGTGCAGAAGAAAATTATGAGTCCCTGTTTCGGGTTGCCATCTTCAGTGGCCCTTGGAACCCTAGCCATAGAATCACAGAGTATCTCAAGTTGGGAAGGACCCATAAGGATCATTAAGTCCAACTCCTTGCTCCTCTCAAGACTACCTGAAATGAAATCATATGACTTATAAACATTGTCCAGATGCTCCTTGTACTCTGACAAGTTTGGTGACATGACCACTTCTGTGGGGAGCCTGTTCCAGTGACAACAAGGACAGTGGAGACTGGATTTAGTCAAACTGTGTTGTGCCATGATGACTTTCTTCCCTGTATGCCCAGGTACCCCTCTCCCAAAGGCTTTGACATATCTTTTTTCTCCATGAGGCAGATAAAGCTGCCCTGGCTACATTTCTTGACGTGTTTTCAAAGCTGCTACTGACTGCAAACCTCACCAAATGCCACTGGAGTAGCAGCCAGATGAATTTACTGCTGTTGTAAATGACAGGCTTGGATTGTTTGCCCTCTGCTCTTTGTGCTGTTGGTAGATTTAAGATAGTGGTCTCTTGCAGGAGCAATGAGAACTGATGCAAGACTTGCTGTGTACAATGCAGACTTTCAGATTAGAGTGGCCTGTAATCTTTCTAGGTGTCCCTAATGTGGCTCATCCTTTGTTAGGTTACCTATGCTCTATCTGGCCCTGCCCTTTTAAATATCTCTTTGGCACATCATCCTCCTTGGACAGTGAATAGAGAGAATGATCTGAGATGATGTTTAGAGCCACTCTTTGCCTACTTTCCAAAGTGTCAGTTATTTCATTATTTGTTGCTTGTTGCAGGGTTCATCCCAATGTGTCTAGAAGATTTTTTGCCTATCATCAAGAAATCTGTGCTCTTGTCACTTGGATGTTTTTTTCCTTAACATGCTGTTCAGATTTACTGGAAAAGGTAGATATCACCTCTGCTGAGAGCTGGGTGTCCTCATAGGAGGTGTGGCAGTGCCAGATCAGCTCCTGGATGAGGCTGTCTCCATCACAGCGTGTAGATATCAGCTCCTTAGCTGTTACTGCTGCAACTGTCCCAGCTGAGGAAGAGGCAGAGGAACAATGTTTGTTCTGTATCTGTCAAAGCCTGTTCTGTCTTTGATAAACTCTGGGCATTACAGAGAGACTCCAAGAAAAAATTGTTTACTGAGGAGAAAGGGAGAGAGAAGTACCTGGAAACTCAGCTCCACAGAGAAGAATATGGGGTGTAGCTCCAAATGCAGGCATCTCTGCTTGGATTTGGTTTACTTTGGAGTCAGAAATTCACTGAGGAGCAGGGTCAGAACTGACAAAGTTCAGTTTGTCCATGTGTGTGCTCAGTTACACAGCCACAAAGATCTTGATGTAGAATTCATTTGGACAAAACTATCATAAAATGGCAAGAAATCCCTCTTATGCATTGGCCCCAGAAATTTACCTGTATCCTGGTCCTCTCTTTGCCTTTGCAACCATAAGTCTGATCTCTTTCTAATGGCTACTCTTGTATTCTTTGTTTCAGAACAGGGTGGTACATCAGAACCCTGGGGAGCGGAATTACCACATCTTTTATGCTCTGCTAGCTGGTGTGAGCGGGGAGCAGAAAGGTAAGGTCATTTTCTGGGATATGTCTCTTGTCCTGTTTCCAGTCCAACATGTGAAGCAGGTGTAAGTCAGTTAGAGCATGGATATTTCAGGTACTTGATATGTAGCTTCTCCTTGAAGGCCATATGGTGATTTTGTGGGAAACAGAAAGGAGAGTTGAGAGAAAGAGGCTGAGGATGACAGAAATGCCTCATGAGAAAAGACTTCAGGCATTCTGTGCTGAAGGAAAAGGTCTGTGCAAAGTGATGAGGTGATGAAACTGGCTATAGGCAGAGGAAGGGTGAAGAGTCTTGATTCAGCTGCTGGTGGCAGCTATTCAAGGAGTTCAAAGGTTGCAGTGATAGATATATTTTTAGAATAAACCTTTAGTACAGGTAATAGTAGAGAGAAGAATTACAAAAACCAGTGATGTAGTGGAAGTACTAGAGCCAAAACATGTCTTGTGTCTGAACAAAGGGTTTATAGCTCTAGGGGAAGGGAGATGTGGGTTTGGAAAAGGGCACACAGATTCATCCAGCCTGTGGATGAATCCTCTTTGTAGGGCAGCATCCCCATAACAACGTTTGTGTGTATCTGTCCCAGGCACTGCTGAGCACTGATGGTGTCTGGAGAGATCAGATAGGCAGGCAGGAACACGTTACAGTTGTACTCTGGTTTTGAGGGCCTGGGGAACTTCTTTATGCTTTTGCTCTCTGTGTGTTAGGATAATCAGATGGAAGATTCGAGCCTGACAGAGTAGAAGGGAGTAGGGTTTCAGTTTTAGGGGATATGTGCAGGAATGGTTTCATAGATCAATTCAGAGATCAATCTAAAGCAAAGGAAAATAATGGAGACCATGATTATTAGCAATTGCTTAGGGAAAACATACAAAACAGATTATTTTCTTCAGCAGATCTCTGCTATTCCTCCCCATCTACTTCTCCAAGCTGGTGTCTCAGTCTGCTTCACTCCCCATCTGTAATGTGGTTTTGGCTCTTGATCATCCTTGTCTCCTCTTTCCATTGATCTTTTAATTCTCCTACATTCTTTTCAAAATAGGGATCAAATCTGCAGATAGTGTTTAAGATGTGGTTGCACAACAGGTATACAGAGACCTAATTCTGGCTTTACATTTAATTTTGTGAGCTATGTTCAGTTTTTGACTGCTGCTCAGCACTGAATGTCTTCAGAAATCTGACTCTCTGAACGCTGTGTCAAGTGATGCTGTCTAATTTAGAGGTCATTACCATATGTATCTAATTTTTCTGTACACTTTTTGAGCTAGAATTTAATTGTTTTTCTTGAGTCGATTCAGTATTGAGACATTCTTCTGAGACTCTTCAGCTTGGGATTTGACTGTTCTAAATAATTTTGCATACCATCTGCAAGCTTTGTTACAGCATACCCTCCTCTTCCGTGAACTAAAAGACTGGTTGCTAAATAAATTGTTGTCTCTCCCCTGCCTCTTCTTCCTCTGTTGCAGAGAGCCTGTCCCTCTGTGAGCCAGAGAATTATCGCTACTTGAACCAGTCTGGCTGCGTGACTGATGAGAACCTGAACGATGTAGAGATGTTCAGTAAGGTCATGGTGAGTCCAGCCCTAACTCCTCCTGAACTTTTGGGCACAGTCTCGTGGTCTAAATGTGCTGCATGGTCTAGATCTCACAGGTAGAATTAATTTGCCCAAAATTTGGTGTTCAAGTCCAAAACTCAGCTAAAACAAGGCTGAAAAAGTGGTTTTAGTGTACAGAAATGGGGGAATTTGGGAAACAGTCACTATGAATAATAATTTAGAATGATGGAGAATTTGGGGAAGCAGAACCCCACCCCATAATGGTTCGTGGGAGCCTCCTAGATAGCCTAATTCAGGAAGCCTCACACTGACCATTAGAAGGGGAACAGTTTGGTCTGAAGGTGCTGTTCTCCAGAAATATTCCAGTCAAGTTGTATCACCTGTGCAAATCACCTATTCAGAAATACCACAGAGATTCAAATAGACACCTGTAACTTTATCAGAGGTTAAGGGGTAAGCAGGATGAATGTGCAAATTCATGTTTTATTTGATAAATGCTTGTTGACCTGAGGGCTTTCATAGTGTAGGTGAAACCAGATAGGCAAGACGAGTAGAGTCAGTTTAGGATTTCAGTAGCTCCTTGTTAGGTGTGATTTAAGGGAAGGAAACACCTGTACAGCAGAAGTTGCAATGACAATGTGGCATTTATTCTTCAGCTATGGAGGTACTGGAGGACAGAAGGGAACCAGAACCCTGGAGTGCCCCACTGGCAGGGTGAATGCATGAAAACTAGGTCCTACCTCTCAAAGCCAATTTGTGCCCTAAGAACTCTAGCTCACATGCAGGCACTAAGAGGGAATGTCCTTATTATCTGATAATCTCTTTCCAACCATCTAGCAGTTAATGCTGAAAGCCTGGTTTTAAATTTTGCTGCATAAGTCTGCTATACTAAGAATGAATTAAGGGGGTTACGTGGATCAGAGTAAATTAAGTATCTTATATGGATCCATCCTTCAGGGAAGAAAATAAGCGAGAATGTGGAAGCCATCCGGTAACACCTGTAACCTGTGCTGCCAGTGTTCAGGGTGGGATTTCCTCACACAGACACAAACATGTTCTTTCTGTGACAAACCATCAATGGTGGCAGCAAAGTCCAACCTGAGGATGGGGCAAATGCCCACCTGCCTTAGGTGGCCAAAGAGTAAATATAGGAGAGAATGGGAGACAGTAAAGATCACTGATAAATGTATAGCTCAGAGAGGTGCTGTGCCATCCTGTTTCATTTGGATTCATGGTGACTGTAATTCTGAGTTTTACATCTTACACACACTGGACCTGAGTGTGGTGGTTGCACTGTACTTGGCTGCACATACAGCTCACAGTAGCTGTTTGGTTTTGCATAGACTGCCATGAAGGTGGTGGACTTCAGCACTGAAGAAATCAGAGACATCTTCAAACTTCTTTCTGGCACGCTTCATTTGGGAAATGTTGAATTCATGACAGCTGGTGGGGCCCAGGTTACAACAAAAGCAGGTAAGTAGGACCCCAGCAACTTGGTAGACCATGCAAAGCCCCATAAGGCCCCCAAAAAAGCCCTCTCCATTTTGCTTTCTCCCTCTGTTATGCTGGTCTGTAGTGCCTTCACCAGCAGGTTCCCAGTAGTTTAACCCTGCAAAAGCATTGCCACGGGATACATGGCTCCAGGGATTTAATTGGTCTGTGGCCCTGTGATCCATTTGTGCTCCTGGATATTCTCAGACTGAGCCCACAGCCTCACAGTTTCTCTTTTGCCTTGAAAGAGATGGAAGAAATAGGATCAGGAAGGAGTTTGAGATAAAAATGATTTGTTAGAGACTTTCCTGCATCTGCATTTGAATCATTTGCTGGTGTGCACTCTGTTCCAGTTGTCCAATCTTAGCTGGTCTGCAAAGTGAGTCCCTAAACAGAGAGAAGCAATAAATATGTATTACAAGTTCGTCAAGTCTCAAGTTAATTTCCTCTCTTCTTAACATCCAGATTTAGCAACCCCATGCTCAGACTGCAGTATTGTGCTTTTACAAAAACATATCTTCTCATGCAGTGTTTTGCTGGTTATGGGTTTTACACAGGGTTTTGCCTTCCTGTTGTCAGCAGAAGGGCTGACTTACATGAGTATCTGTCTGTGGTCCATAGTGGGTATGTGAGCCTCACTCTGGGTATGTGAGCCTACAGCTTTGGGGATGCCCAAGAGAATTAAGTAAGGGGGAGTGCATTTTGTGCTGGGGTTTAGTCACCTGCTTCGTAGGAGTCCCTGAGATTTCGTCACCGAGCTGCAAAAATATCCCTGTGAGTGGTGGGGATCCATGCAGGAGAAACAAGTGTGTCTTCCTTTGTTATTAGTGCTGAATGTTGCCAGTGACCTCCTGGGCTTAGACGCCTTTCAGCTTTCTGAAGTACTGACACAGAGGTCCATGATTCTGCGTGGGGAAGAGATCAGCTCCCCTCTCACTGTGGAGCAGGTAAGTGTCCTAGTGTGTGCTTCTGCTTCTGCCACTCCTGCATTTCCAGGCCCTGAGTTTTCCTCTTGTATTACCCATTCCAGCCTAGGGCCTCCTGTTTCCCCAGGTATTTTGCCTTTACTGGTAGCTCAGGTCCCAGTGTTGACTCTGCTTTTCAGGCTTTACAGGGGAGTTCACTTGCAAATGCCAGTGCACAGTAGTGGTTTTAAGTCACCTTCACTCACTGGTCATATTTGTGTAATGCAGAAGGTGCACCAGATGCTTTGTGGTAATTGCGTGTGTGCATGCTTTAACCTTGCAGAACTCCCAGGATATGCTGCATTTACTGGAAAGTAAAAGCTGGCACACAGTTCCCACAAAACATCCGGCAGACGTTAGGCTGTTCCCCTGCAGCAGCTTCTCTCCATGTCCACACAACCACAAAGGAGGACCGAGTAAACTGATACGTAGCTCTTGTGGTGCTGCTGATCACTTGAGGGCACTCTTGGTGTTTTAGGTCCATGCACAGATAACTGTAAAAAAATCCTCTGTCATTAATAAAATGCAAGGCACTGGAAGACAAGGAGTAATGTTACTAGGATGGAAGAGGCGTCATGTTATAGCAAAATGAACATCTGTAATGGAAATCATGTGCTGGCACAGACTGCAGAGGGTTATCAATCCAACGCCTACATTGGCAGAGAAGCCAGAGTTACTAGACTCTCTCTGACGGATGTCTGTCTAACTTTCCTTCAGATTTCCCATGGAAGGAATTTCACAGCATCTTTAAGTATCCTGCTTTAGCTGCAGTGGAGTCTGGAGTTGAAAAGATTTTCCTCATATTTAGATTACCTTTGACATCCCAGCTGTCCACCTTACAAGCTTTGGCTTCTGTGAAGTTTTTCATGTGGTGTTCTCTTTTCTAAGCTAAACAATCCAGTTCCTTCAGTACTTCCTTGTAAGTAATTTTCTAAATCTCTTTGTCTTCTGTCTCTGTTTTCCCGCATCTTTTAAGAAGTGGAGTGCCACTATCTGGCACTGTATTCAAGCTGAAATCTCAGCAGTGCTCATTACGGTAGAGTAGTTGTTCTTTTCTTGCTGTGAATACACATGCTAATACGTCACAAACTAAGCTTTGCCTTTAAGAAATGGTCTCTTTTTTTGCATAGTCTGTGACCTTTCTTTGCAGTGAAATTGTGTGGAAGTTATTTTTCAGCCTGTAGTCTGTGGTGGATATCCTCAGTGCCCAATACCACAGTTTTTCTTCTCAGCTGTCTGTCCTAAAAAGGCTGCATCTTTCTCTAGCAGTGCATAAGGTTGGGCAACAGACAATACCAGAGGCACTTAATGCAGTCATACAGCAATGGCATGCAGTTGTAGGACTTACAGAGTCTCCCTGAACAGAGCTTTCCCTGATGGTATAGCTGTTCCTGACATGAGTGTGTATTGGACCCCACACTTACTGCATGCAGCCCAATGAAGTACCAAGGCCACAAGAAAATCGTGATAGTGAGTGGATGCTGCTATTTAGCTGTCCTCAGTAGGTGAGCCTGCTGCACTCAACACTGGGCCTGTAAGGGCTGTTCCTGCCTAAGCCCTGAGTGCTGCACCCACCTATTGTGGGGACAGAATTGCTGGGGATTTCTCATTATGCAATGGGCTCATTACCCATCTGAGCTTTGACATTTCAGTGGGCTGAATGGATGAGCTGGCCTAAAGGCAGGCAAAGCTGGGAGGATGAAAGGCGCCTTTGAGAATCTCATTTGAGCCATATTGTGGGGAAAGTGGCTTTGCTTGCAGCTGGATGGGAAGGTCCTGTTCCTGGAGAATGTGTCCAGCTTACTGTGTAGCCAGATACACCACAGAGGCGTGGCCTTGAGGGCATTCTTAGTCCCAACCAATAAGACAGATCATCTGATGGAGAGAAGAAATACCCAGAAAAGGCGTGTGTGCCCATGCTCTGAAATGTTCTCTTCTGTGGAGAAGGGAGGTTATTCTGTGTCAACTTGGAGCTGCTGAAGAGGATATAGTGCCTAGGAAGAGAAAGGAGGAGAAAACCAGTGTGGTTGGGTGAAAAGGAGGATCTGGCAGGCTGGGCCTCAGAAGTTTGTGAGAGGCTGGAAGGGGTCAGAGTTGGCCTGTGCCATTAGCAAAGAGCTCATGTTATTTAGGGTTGTAAAACTGAATGGGGTGAGGGTGCATTCAGAAGTTCTGTCATTGCTGGTCTCTCCTACTGAAGAAATTGCCCTGCTGGTGGCACAGGTGGGACAGGGGAAACAGCCTGTAATCTACTTACTGCAGTTTCTTTATGAAATGACAAGATTACAGCTTTCACCCTACTTGATTATTTAATGTATTGACTCGCTCTCCCCTCAGCATTACATTCTCTGGATATCAAATTCTTTTCCCGTTGGGAGTTTGCAGCTTGTCCAGGAGGGTTGAGCAAAAACTTGGTTTATATCGTGCAGTTGCACTTACCAGTCTCGGGTATTACCAGCCAAGGTCCTTGGGCATGCCCTGACATTGATCTCCATGTCTCCCATCTCCAGGATCTTTCCCCACTTCCAGTATCTTTCTTCCAGCCATGATCTTTGACATCTTCTCTCCTGGCCCCTTTTTCTACCCTCTGAGGTCATGTCTTCTTGTTAGGGACCCTTATTTCTTGCATTCTCTTCTTTCCAGAACCCTAAACTCTGGTTTCCCATTCTATGGTGTATGTTCAGAAGGACAGCACATGATCAGACTTTTTATTTGTGGTTCTGTCTTATGTCTCTCTAATAATTGGAGGATTTAAAGTGTGCTGCTTTTGTTCATCCAAGTGTTATCAAAATACGCAACCAGCCCAGTCCTCGTGCAGCTATCAGGTAGCAGGCTTTTGCTTGAGATACCACAAGTTTGATTTTGGATGTTCATCCACACACTTACATACACCCAATTATCTACTGCTTGTTAATGATTGCAATTTAAGTTGTTGTTTCCACCTAAGACACTTGGTTATGATCACTGCATGGGATGCTGGGTCATCTGCAGGAAAGTTTCACCCCATGAACTTCTGGGGCACGTGTCCTGGCTGTTGGCCAGCCTAGCTGGATTCCAGTGGGATAATGCTGTTTGCAGGAGTGTTTTGTGAAGGGAATTTTGGAGGGTAACTTGGTGACAGAATATTCTATTAAATCCTGCCCTACCAGTTTCTTGAAAACTGAGCAGACACCCATTTGACAGCTCTGCTAGGAGTACTGAACCGAGATATCTTGCCTGTCACTGCAAATGCTGGCTCAGGTGATACAAATTACTGCTGTGGGCTTAGTTGTGAGGTATTTTGCCACCTTACCTGCCCCAGCACTTGTTCCAAAAAATGTCACTGGTTTTGTTACTTCCCCCACCCTCTCTAGTTCAGTTACCCAAAGATTATGGCTTGTCTGTGTGTAGCCTGGTTATTTGAAAATTTGTTACATATAAATACTGCACCATACACAGTCAGTAACTACAGAGGCTGAGAAACCTGAAGAGTAGTAGTGGAACCTGAAGTCCCATAGAGCTTCGTGTGGCCCTTATGCCTTCTGTTCCCTTTGTGACTCATTTGTTCTCTCTGTATTTACAGGCAGCTGACTCCAGGGACTCCCTCTCTATGGCTCTCTATTCCCAGTGTTTTTCATGGCTCATTAGCAAGATTAATACAAAGATCAAAGGCAAGGAAAACTTTAAGTCTGTGGGCATCCTGGATATCTTTGGCTTCGAGAACTTTCAGGTCAGGATTTTGTTTTTTGTGGGGTGGGTTGGATTTTGGAGATGTTGATGCATATTGGAAGAAACTTTGGTGGGTTTGCATCCTGGTGAGGATAACATAGGGCGTTCTGGAATCTCTACACTGCCACTTTTCCCTGAAAGCAGGAAGATATATTTAGCTGCTCATTTCTGCCAGCCATATTCATACAGGCTGATGTTCAGGGTCTGGTGTGTGACACAGACCCTAAGCAGACCTGCTGTGATAGATAATACTGAATTTTTGATTTGTATGTGAACCAAATATCCAAATCCTACATGTCCATTGTTTGTTTCCATCTATTTTGCATTGTGTGGAGAATACTACATGTAATGCTTCTAACTACAGCTGATGTGAGATGTATGTTGAACAGTCATTTAGTGACTCCTCAGATATTTCACAGAACAGAAAGCCTGGTGAACTAACAGTTAGGGAATTTATTTCTCTCTTGCAAGAAGAGAAACATAATTGTCTTTAGCATGCTTTGCAGTGATTCAGGTTTTCTGAATTAACCTTGCATGGGCCACAAAAGCTGTTCTCTTAGTGAACCTCTCCATATTGTCCTCCTCATGTCCACCTGACACCACTGTGTTCTCTGGCTTTACTCCAGGCCTGGCACCTTCCCTGTTGCTCTTACAGATTCTTTTAGAGCTCAGGAACAAGAATGTAAAATTTTATAATTGTTTCTTCTTGCAGGTGAATCGTTTTGAGCAGTTTAACATTAACTATGCAAATGAGAAACTCCAGGAGTATTTCAACAAACACATCTTCTCCTTGGAGCAGCTGGAGTACAACAGGTGACAAAGAGTGGGAGCAGGGCCCCACAGTTTTCATGGGTGGTAGAAGGGAGGGCATAATTCCTCCTGTGCTGCTCAGTCCCTGCCACTGAAGCAGGAGAGACAGCTGGGCCTTAATACAACCCTCACCATGGATGTGTCTTGTTAAGCATTGTCCATGTGCTGTGCCAGCATAAGTCACTTGTCTCCAGGGAGAAGCATTCTTCATTGTAAGATTTAGAAACTCCAGATTTCCTTCTGTCTCTCAGCTGAATGGAAAGTTCCTGGGCTTTAACCCATTAGAGTACATGGTCACTGGGTGTATTACTGACTTTGGTAATGATTTACCTATGGCAGTGGTGGTGTAATGCAGGTGGAATCTTGGTGTGCAAAAAGTAAACTCCCTAAAGATAGATAATTAGAGATACCTGGCAGCTCTTTCTGTCCTAGAGATTCCTATACTGTGAAAAGGACTCTTTTCCTCAGCAAGATTTACATCAGGCTGTTTCCTGGACCTGGGGCCTTCTGCACAGCTTTTTCCTTTTCTGTGGGCTTCATATTGGATTGTATTTTGTGAAGTACCTGTGATGTTCTAGAGTATTTCTGCTTCTAGAGAAGGCTGCTAGACAAATACTTCAGTTGTTGCTCTGAAACAGAAGCCTTTATGTTTGTGAATGAAGGAATTGAATAGGGTCAGTGAGGGCAAATGAGAGCAGCCTTGTAAAGGGAGACAGTTGAATAGGCAATTCATTAAATTCTAAAGATTACAAAATTGCAAGGCTATTTATGCTCTCACTTCTCAGGCCAGTTCCACCATTGCAGGAATCTTGTATTAAGAATGGTACCATCATGGCAAATGATTCTTTCCTGATGGTTGCATAGAATTTTTAAGTTCTGTGGCTAAACTTTGGAAGGAATGAGAGGATTTTTATATTGACTACATAGCAAATTGTTCTAAGGCAATGTACTTAAAGCTCATCTTTCACTCTACAAGCTCTGCTTCCTCAGGTTTAGTAAGTGGATTCATGTATTTCATCTTGATGCTTTGAACCTGAAAGTATGAAGCCAGGGCTGAAGCGTTTGGAGGCAACAGCTCCACTATCTTCAAACTGTTAGTCTCCACCTGAAAGGGGTCTGTATCAGAATGTCAGTCTTCCTCTAGTCTTCCTTGTATTCCTAAGTTATTCTAGGCTTTTCTGAATTCTGAAAACAGAAATATGCTGTATCATGGGAGTATAAGAAGATGGTAAGGGGGAAAACCACATTCAGCAGATTTACAGGATGTCATGGGTGACATTCAAAGCACAATATTGCACTACTGTCCCTACATCAGCTCCTGTTCTGAAAGATGCAGGGCCACTCTGTAGGCTCCCTGCATGGCCAGCCAAAGCTTATCTGTGTCATCCTCTTCAAAGCTCTCCCTGAAAACTCTCTCCTGTCTCTTCTCCTGGTGGACCTGTGACCTGTGGTTCAGTCTTCTGGCAGATGTGCTTCAGGGCTGCTTTCCAGACTGGTGGGTCAGCAGCTGCCTCTTGAAGCTGTGTAGCAAACTGTCCATCCTCACCACTGTGTGGGCTGATTCACATCACTCCAGAAAGAGCACAGTCTTAAAATTCATGTAAAATTTTCTCAATGACTGTAAGAAAAGCATCAGTCTAAATCACTGGTATGGCTAGAATAGCTGTCTCTTACTTCCATCTCCTTGTGTTAGCAGTGCATTGTGTCCCCTGTTCTTTTTCCTCAGCCTAATTTCTGCAAATCATCTTGAGTCCTGGGACAGCTGCCAGGCTCAGTTCCTTCTGCTCTCCTACAGCCCAGGACATTGAATCTTGCATTTCACAACTTTGTTCTGTTTGTTCTTGACTATCAGGGAAGGGATAAACTGGGAAGCCATTGACTGGATGGATAATGCAGAGTGCCTGGACCTTATTGAGAAGGTGAGCAGTTACCTGTGAAAGTTTCTAGGGATCAGTGGGGACTGCTGATTGTCTTGAGATCTTCCCTGACATTTCCTGGTTTTAAAAGCAGATAGTTGCTTAGATCCTCTTCCCATAGTGACCTGGAAAAAGTATGAGTTGTTCTACCCATAGTCTCAGCACAAGAAAGCAGATCTCAGCTTATTGTTGAGAGTAAGATTAGGAAGGTTGTCATAGTTTTAGACAGGGATTAGCATTTATGTAAAACCTTAATGTGAATTTTTTATAAATAATCTCTACTTATGTTCTGCTTGCTGAATGCATTAACTGTCCAGAATTCTGCTTTCAGTTTGAGTTTTGCTGGGTATAACTCAAGGGTTATTGCTCAATGGTCTGTTCAGATCTCCAGTTCTTGGCTTGGTGCTGTGTAGTTAAAGCTTTTGCTGACTGTAAAAGCCTGTCTCTTGTTTGGCTGTAGAAACTAGGTCTACTGGCTTTGGTGAATGAAGAGAGTCGATTCCCCAAAGGCACAGACAACACCCTTCTGGAAAAACTTCACAGCCAGCATATGGTAAGTAAGAAAATAACCTGGCAGGCAAATGATCAGTATGTTAGCCCCATCAGCATTTCAAAACCTAAAGTGAAGGTTTTGTTGATGTAAAATATGTGCTTTGTGCAGGAAATTTAAAGTGCCTTAGGCCCGAGCCAGCGAGTGTTTAATAAGGCTGCACTGAACAACAGTAACATGTAAAGCAACCTGAGAATGGTCTCTTGTGCACATAGAGAGGAGGGAGTGTGCATTCCACAGGCTGCAGGCAGAGGAGGTTTGGATTTGCAGCATGGGATGGAGTCAGGTTCTGCTGCTCTGCGATGGGACACGAGGCAGCACCCCAGGCACAGGATGTGGCTGCACAGTGTGTGTGGGTTTCTCCTGCCAGCTGACTCACAGCAGTCTGCTCCAGAGCATGTCAAATCTGTCTCCTGGGGCTGGGGACGACTTTTGCCTCATGACTTTTAATGAAAGCTCTCTTATTGTTCCTAATTAATTAAGTTCTTTCATCCTCTCTCTTGTGTTCTGGACACAGTAGTGGAATGGCTTTTCCATGCAGGTCAGAAAGCTGTCCTGGGGACACAGAAACCCCACTGGGATCACTGTAGCAATCCCTTGCCATGCCTCTGGTACGGCCAACACTTTGTTCTAAATAGCAAATAGACTGAAAACAAAGCAAATGAAAGCCTGTAGCATGGACTTATGGAATAATTAACTACTTCAGTAAGAACATTGTCAGGAAATATGTTTTCTAGTCTTCTAATTCACACTTCATCCAAGCCTGAAAACACACAAATCTGTATCCTTTATCTGAATTTTTTTAAATTGGCATAGATGCAGATATTCTATTTTTTCATATTTGCATTCTAACTCTGCTAGTAATACTCATGACTTCAAATTAGAAGCAATAGCAATGACTTTTGGTTGGCTACTTAGAGCTTCGAGGAAATATTTACTTTCTTCAGGCTTAAATCAAGGCCTTCAATTTAGTCCACTGTGGCTTTGCCTTGTCTTATAGGTCAAGAAATGTGAAAATGCCTGATTTACCTTCTTTTTTCAAATACTGTTGTTGGTATTTCTTAATATAGAACTAATGAATATTTTTAATATATCACTTGTTATGAATTTTCTTTCTGAACTGTCCCGAACTCCTCAGTTTGTCTCCAAATGGAGATGTTTCAGAGATCCTCTTTCCTTGTGCTGTTCGTTTCTGAATTTGTCTACATATTCTTTTTCTCTATTCTTTTCTGAGATAAATAATCAGACCAGAGTGCAGTTCCCTTGGTAAGAAGGTACCTGTGGTTTATTGTGCAGCAGCATGAGACTGCCAGTATTATTTTGCATTCCTTTATGCCCCACTACATTTTGGTTGCTATTTTTGGTGATTTCTGTGCATTGAGTAGCCCTTTCATTAAGCTGTTCATAGTGTCACCTCTGTCTGCTTTTGAGGCAATAGCAGCTAACGTGGAGCCCTGGGGAGCTTGCAGGAGATGGAAGAGGCTGAGTTATAAGTACAGGAGGAACAGTGGAGAGTGCTCTGGGATTTGCATTTGCTGAAGGCAAAGGCATTTTTTACACCAGTTTAAGTCTCTAGTGCTGGCTGGGAGAGCATTGGAAGACATCCAGCCAGCATTGCTGGGAAGCCTGAAGAGAACAAGCCCTCTTCTCTGTGTTTTCTGTGGAATGCTGTAGTCTTAAGGAGGAAAAGTATAAAGCTGGGATTTAATAGAATATGATCTCTGATATAACTGGAGAGAGGAGCACTAGGGAGGACAGGGGAAGGAACCAAAAGTGTTGTAAGCATGGGTAAAATATAAGGGCTTGGTAAGAGAATGAGAGGAGAACAGGATGCTAATCCACATGAGAGATCCAGTAGCAGTCATGTCTGGAGTGGAAGACAGGGAAGTTTGTGGCTGGAAAAAGATGACTGTAATGGGGGGAAGGGAAGAGCAATGAAATGGGGTCAATGTGAAAAGAAAAAAAAAACTGGAAAAAATTTTCAGTAGCACTAAAAAATTACCAGCATCAGAAGCTGTCCACCTGCTAAATGCTGCTAGAGGATCTTGAAGACAAAAGAGCTGAATTCCAAACAGCATTGTGCAACCTGTTACTTAAAAAACCTGCTACTTAAAATTTTCTTAGTACTTTTGTCTGAGAAGGCAGGGAATGATATTAATTTTTAGAAAGTGTTGTAGAAAACTATAAGGCCTATAGTTCTTATTTCACAATTGGGTAGATTCACAGAATGTAAATGTTCAGTTACCTCAATGAAAGGAGGCCTGTAAGACATTGTCTCCTACAAGCACTGAGGTTTTCTGCTGACTCACAGGGCAAGGCTGGACTGAGAGGGGCCTCGTGAGACTGATTGTGCAGTAAAGTGAAAAGGAAAAGCAGTGTAGATAAATGTAAAATGCTGTGCCTGAAGGAAAACAGTCCCAATTTCACCTTTGAAATTATGGCCTCTTCACTTGTGGAATGAGCAAGTATTTCAAAGAGAAATTCACTTGGGGTTGCTAGTTAGGCAGGCCTCATAGAAATAATTAGAGTTTGAGGGAATATTAGGATGAAGGTATGATTTACTTGCTTTGTTCTTACTTTACCCTACACAGCCAGTGCTAGAAGCAGAATACTCAGATAGATTGTTGTTCTAGAGCATCACGGCTGCCTTTAAATAGTTAAAAGGGTTTTCACAGAACAGAGAAAGGAGGGGGAAAAGGAGGAAGGAAAAAGAGAAAGGAAAACTGACTACTGAATGTGGGGGAAGAGAGGTGCAAATGAAGATAAAATATAGAGGAAGACAGGAAATTGGTATGTTATTTCCTTTGATGAAGAAAAGGCGTGTAGGTGTTATGCAAAGCTGCCATTTTCCCTGCATCCTGATCCTGTGTCCTGCACCACATGGTTTGTGTGGAGCTCAGTCTCCTCAGGTGTCAGACACACAAGAATTAACATTTCATCCATGGCATGCCTCCGCAGCCTTGATTCTGCAAGCCCTTGCTCACATGAGGAATGCCTTGAAGGGCTGGATATTTCCATCTTAAATTTGAGTAACACATTTATAATGTAGCTGCAGAGAGCTGCAGCAGATGTGGTCGGGCTCTGCAAGAGCAAAGGTCCTTGCCCATCCCAGCCTTGTCATAGTCATGGCAGCGTTCCTGACTGACTCTGTTTATTCTTATACCAGCATTAAAAGACAACTTCTTTTTCTTTTATTTCAGAGCAACCCCTACTATGTGAAGCCTCGGGTGACAGACCATCAGTTTGGCATAAAACATTATGCAGGGGAGGTGGGTGTTCGTGATGTGTTTGTGAGATGCTTGGTATATTCTGGACTTGAGGTCCTCAATTTTAGATTCCAAAGACCAAGAATGTCTCTGAGCTGTGTGTTTCCACAGAGTTAATGTCCCATACCAGAGCACAACGGGTGCGATGGGCTTAAAATTGCATGTCACTCTCCAGTACTTTATTCTCCTACCTGGATGTTTGAGTTTCTTAGGTAACTTTTTGTTTGGGGGATAAACTCCTCTTTACTTCTGTTATTCATGTTGTCTTTTCTTGGACATTCACAAACAAACAAAACTCAAAGGAAAAGTCACAAGGATAATTCGACTTTTGAGGAGGAGGAGAAAAGGCTAAATACCTGTTGCAAAAAGGAGAAGGTTCCTGAGCCTTCAAGGTTAAATGTTGCTCTCTGTTGTGGAGAGATATGAAGCAGGTGAAGGTGTGTCAAGGGAGGACACCTGCACATTAAAGAAGGGATAACCTCCTCCCAGAATAAAACCTGCTGAGCACTTGTGGTTGGGAAGTTGGGGCACTGGGTGGCCATTCTCTTCACTCTCCTGAAGTGAATGGAGTACCTCTCGCCTTGCAGAGGATTTCCCCACAGACCCTCTCCTGCCAGGCAAATCTCTGCAGCTGTTTCACTTGGCTCTTGCTTTTGAGGGCTCTTTTTTTGTGTTTTTTAATTGATGGCTTAAAGCAACTTGCTTGCCAGTAACTGCAGAACTCTGTAGCTCTTTGACCCCAGGAATTCAGATCTTGGCACAAGCCTGCAGTGTTACTGTGTAGCTCTGCTGGAGGCCTTGTACATTGGCATGTAAATGTGGAAGGACTTAAGGATCTGTAGGGCACTGCTGCAGTGGCTGTGTCTGTGTTGCAGGTGCTGTATGATGTGAGAGGCTTTCTGGAGAAGAACAGAGACACCTTTCGTGATGACATTTTAAACATGCTGAAAGACAGCAGGTATGCCTGATAGGAGGCCACATCTGTTGGGCTGGACTAAGCCACATTCATGTAATAAACCAGGCGAAGGAAAGCAGTTGCTTTTGCCAGAGCATCAGACATAATTCTTAATCATTCTTCTCTTTGTGCTGAAGTGTTCTGATAGAAGAAAGGAGAGCTGGAGAAGTCACATGAGGCACAGATTTAATCAGGACTCATGTTATCCCAGTTTTAAAAAGAGCTTTAACAGCATGACAGAAGTCCCTCCAGGCAATTTGGTTTTTTTACCCCCTTCCCCTTTTCTTTTTCCTTCTTTCTCTTACCTCCCTATACCAACAATGGCAAAGTTTTCCCTGAATGAGTCAATGCTCTTTGCCATGCTGTCAAATGCCAGCCTTTGTACAGAGGCTGCTTGTTTTCCAGCCTGCTTGTTAGTGGAAATCAGCTGTCCTTGTCCTGAGCCAGACTGAGCTGTTGCTGTGGGACTGGGCATGGCCCCTAATGTTATATCCCAGAGCTGCAACGTGACCTTAGAGAAATGAGCTAATTTTGATCTTGAGCAAGATCTGGGAAACACGAGTGGGACCTAGTAGGAGGGAGGCATTTAATAACACAGAGGATCCTACAAGTCTTTGGGCAGCAACTCTACCATGTGCCTCTTACCACAGCCCATGTATTGCCTTTGGGCTCCAGCCTGATGAGGCTGTGTCAGAACTGCAGCTTCTCTGAAGCTGCTGCAGAGTGTGCACTGAGAAGCTCTGAAACAACCTGAGGGAGCTGCTCATAGTTGTGTTACTTGGACAGTGGCATCTGGGGAACATTCTCCATGAAGCTTGAGGCCAGAATTGTGGTTGTCATTGTCCAGCATAATAGAAGGACTCAGGCTTTTTCAACATGCCAGAAGGGAAGCTGGGCCAGAAGCAGCCATAGCAATAAACTGGCACAAGCAGCACTGAAGAACTTTGTGCAACTTTGTAAGAACCAGCACCAATGTCTCAGAAGTGGCAAAACGGTGGAAGATTCCCCAGAACTGACCTATCTGGAGGGTAACTCTAGAACTCCTCTGGCCACAGAAGAGCTGGGCTTCCAATTTCGTTGGCATGTCATGGGTGCTAATCAGCAGAGCTAGTTTGGGAGGCATGACAGCACCAGTCCATACCTTCCAGGTACTTTTGCTCAAGGGAGGTGTCCCTTGGGCATTCCCTCCTTGCTCAAGGGAGGTGTCCTAGCCAGTGCAGAATGGAGTAATATCCTGCTTGAAAGTGTGAGATGGGGCTTCTGGCTTTGCAGCTGAGTGTGGCATACAGGGCAGCCCATGAGATTTGTACAGCCACATGGGAAGTTTTAATTTCCTCACTGAAGTGTCCAGCTGAACTGCTTTCTGCAGCCACTCAGGCACAGCAGCTATAAAAATGAGGTGTTTCACAATGGGACAGGGCAGTAGCTGACAAAGAGAACTATCTTCTCTCAGGTCGTAGGTGTCTTGAATCTTCTTTAATTCTTTTCTTCTCCCTTAGGCTGGACTTCATCTATGACCTTTTTGAAAGAGTCTGCAGTCGTTGCAGTGAAGAGACATTGAAGATGGGCACCCAGAGGCGCAGAGCGACTGTCAGTTCCCAGTTCAGGGTATGATGTTTTCCAAGAGAGCAGCAGGCTTCTGGGAAGGAGCAGATGGGTAAAGCAAGGCCTGCAGCCAAGAGGAGTCATTCATCCTTGTTTTGTGTCCAGCACTGAAAATGTGCAGGAATGTTGCAGTGCTAAAAAAAGACAGTGCCACTGCCCCAAGGATTTCTGTCTGGTATAAAATGTGAGATGATAAGACTGAGCAGGGTGGCAGAGGAAAAGAGTACTTTGCTAAGTGTATGAAGTTCTTGAGGTTCTTTGATCTCTCATATTGGTTTGGTGTTTCAGCTAAGTGTGTGTGTCCTTTTGGCCACATTTTTACAGGTACAGTGACAATTCCAATAAAACCTTATTATGAGGACCTTGCAAATGTGAATCTCACGCACTTAGATTGTCTGCAGACCTTCTGTTCATTTCACTGCTTTGTTTTCCTGTATTAAAAGTTCGAGAGACTTGTAGAATTAACTCACAAAAGCTATACAGCCATGTAAACAGTCTTAAGAGCAAACTGTGTGGGTATGTTTTGGACAGGAGGGAATCTCTTGGGTTATTGACATTTTGGTAGGCATCATCAAAGGACATTAGGAATGGGAGGGATGCATGAAGACCTTACTGCATCAAATGTAACCCCCTTCCCTTCCATAGTGACTGATCCTTTGGGTCTCTCTTGTTGGTCTTCAGGATTCTCTCCACTCCCTGATGGCCACGCTCAGTACTTCCAACCCATTTTTCATCCGCTGCATCAAACCAAATACAGAAAAGGTAAGTCTGTCTCCCAGCCATAAGTGTGCATGTGACACAGGCCTGCATGAGCATGCCCTTGCACAAATGCCTAGCAGGTGCCTCAAACTGAGGGTAAGAGCAGTTCCTCCCCACCTTCCCTTTTTCATTCTAGTTATTTTGCAGTTGAGAAAAAAACACACCCTCCTCCTGGTAATCAGATGGAAAGACTGCATGCTGAATATGAGATTATAGAACCACCTCTTTCAGTGCTTATGAAGTCTGGAGGATTAACCAGGCTTGTGCAGAGTCCAGAGCTGTGCTAGAAGCAGCGATCACTCCTGTTTATGGTGCCTGTAGAGAAATTAGTTCTGGAATGAAGGGCTTGTGCAGTAGGCACTGTTTCCTGCAGATCCCTGGCTCTGAGGCAGTGGAGGTGGATGCATCATGAGCAAGTCACGCTGCTTAGGGACAGGCTGGCTCTGGCTTGTATTGTGAGCTGTGGCGGGAGGATATGCTGCTAACTAGATTGGGTGGGGAGCTCTGAACTGATCCGTTTCTCTGCGTGTTTTGAAACCATGAATGATACGGCAGAGGACAAGCTGCTTAGGGGATTTATGCCAGAAAAGAATTCTGTAGTTTGTCTCCAGTTTAACTGAAAAGAGAGACTGCAGAGAGAACTGAGTCAGGGTTCTGCACTCTGTATGTGTCAAGACTTGGTATCTTTGCTTTCCTACCATAGTCCAACTGTGAGTGCAGTCTGCAAACTGTTTTTTTCTTCCAGAATCAGCCCAACTCCCTTTTGTCTCTTATTCTGCACTATGCAGTGTTGTGAGGTTGCTTTCCCCTTGACCCAAACTTCCCCCCTTTTTACCTGGCATACCCAAATATGCAGGGTTGGCTTTCAACGGCGAAACAAATGCACAGCCTGTGACTGTCTCACTTATTTGGTTCTGATTCTGGATTGTTGTTTAGGCACCGAACCTCTTTAATCCGGATGTGGTGCTAAATCAGCTCCGGTACTCAGGGATGCTGGAGACAGTGAAAGTTCGAAGAGCAGGTTTCCCCATACGGCGCCTTTTCCAGGATTTCCTCAGCAGGTAATTGCTGTTATTATATTATATTATGTGCTGGAATAGCCCCAAAGTATAGAATTCTGTATGACTGTTCCCTCTTTAATTGCTTCTTCTGGTATGGATCATCTGTGGGATGTTTTTCTAACCATGGCCTTAATGTTCATATCATAGACTGATCTGGGAGGCCTTCTGGAGACTTGCCTTTAGGCTAAAAGTCAGAATGGAAAAATAGCCAGATGGTCTTTGGTCTTTTTTTCTTTGTCTTTTTTTTCCTTGGTAGCTTTGCCACAGATTTGCTAGTGTGATGCTGTGAAACCCAGCTGGTCATAATATGTAAAAGAAAAATACCATGCTTAAAACCTTTAGGCAGCTGAAGAAAATTCTAATGGGCAGTATAGTTGATGATTAATATTGGAAAGAGTGATTATTTCTTTTAATGAGCCACATCAAAAGGATTTTTTGAAGTTTAAGGCTAGAAGGGACACTGAACATTGCTTCCTTTGTCTCTTGGAGCATTAAATGCCACCCCTATACTGAACAAAATAACTTGTGTCTGATGAAAGCACATGTTTCAAAAAGACAGTTGTTCTTTACTAAAAAATTCTGTTGAGTTTGTATTCTTTTACTGGGATTGCAACAATAATTGCCAGTGTGGTAGGAACAGATAAAAGTTGGGGGATGGAAATTTCCAAATTGGAAGGCAAACATGAAGAAGGAAGGTCCCAGTGGAAGAAGAAGTGATGGGAGGAGATAATTAGAGTTAAAAGATTGGGGAGAGAGAGGGAGGGGGCACTTACTGTCATCATAATCTGATGAGATTCTGTTTTGTTCTTAGGTACAAGATGCTTGTGAAGGGGCCGAGCCTCTCAGACAACAGCAAAGCTGTATGTGCAGGTTTTCTTCAGACCTATGACAGCAGCAAGAAAGAATGGCAGTTGGGTAAAACCAAGGTACTTCATCAGTGTGGGCAACGGTCTGGCTTTGCTCCAGCTGCAAGGGGACGTGCTTGCATCTGGTCAGATTGCAATGCAGTGCAGTCATGATCCTTTCAATACACTGGACTATGCCACTGACCTGTAGCCTCTCAAATATTTCCCATATTGTGTACCTAGAGACATAGCAGGCTTTTTGGATTTTATCTAAATTCCTTCTCATTGACCAAGCCAGATTGATCTTGTTGTGTCTGATCCAATTTAAAGATTCCAGGGGAACAAGCATGGGTCTCATTTTATGTAATTGTAATGTGTGCCATTAACTCTTGAGTCTTGTGCCAGGTATTTCACAAGAACTGAAGTTCTTGCCCAAGGCAGTGAGCTGAATCTTGGTATATATCTAAGCTGTGAATAGCTACATCACCAGATGTGTGACAGCTTTCTGTTGGGGAAGCTCAGATGATGCTTTTGCAGCCAACCCAGATGCTAGCATACATTTTCTATGAAGAGGTATCCAAATGCTTCTGCCCACTTGTGTAATTCAGATCTTGCTTCTGTTTTGGTGAATGTTTAACACTTCTCTTGTGCCTGGAATAGTCTGGATTTTTATGCAGCAATAGATGTGAGCATTTTGAGGTATATTGCTATAGAAATCTGGGAGTGTGAAGCTGTCTCTATCACAACTTTCCACATACTCCAGTAAATTCTTCAAAGAATATTCCAAGATGGATGGTGTCCAATGCAGACAGCATTTCTCAATAGTGTGTATGCAGTCCATATCTGGAGCAGATGGTAGTGCATCAAAGCAACTTCTTGCATTTTTTGCCCTTAAGCCTTCAGAAAAGTACTTCAGAATATTTCCAGTGCACAGTGAAACCAAAAGTGATTCTACTGAACATGCACATTTAATTTGTCCAGGAGATCAGATAATGACATTTGTAGCTTTGAGCAATTATTTCTCAATAAGTGGATAGACTATAATATTTATTAGAACAAGATCTCTCTCTCTTCTTTCTAGAGGACTGGTGGTAGTCCAGTTGATAGTCTGGGCTATGAGCTCTGTGTGACCTTCAAGGAAACCATTGACCATTGTTGTGGGAAGGACATGTATTATTCTGGAGTTTGGTTGGTTGGTTGTTTCTCCCCATGCCTCCACTGATGTTCCAGAAAGAAGATTTTATCACTTAGCTGAATTTCTGCTTTGTGATTAAAGTGCTCCCCATCTTTGATTTTGGAATCTGGAGTCTCCTCACTGGTGCCTGCAAACCAGGAACCATTTTGGTCATTCCTGTCCCTGGATAATCCACATTGCTTGGGTGACTGCCAGTCTCCCAGCATTTTAGTGTTAAAGCCTACGTGGAGAGTGTGTGTGTTGCAGAGCTGTCTGGAAAGCTTTAGAAAATGGTGGTTAGAGCTGGTAAACACAGAGTTTGAGCTTTCTTCCTAGCATGACAAGAGATGGAAGATTGCTGTGCTACAGCAAGGGCAGCAGGATGGAGGCCCAAACTCACATGCACATACTCACCTTTTAGAGTACAAAAGGCTATAAGCTATACAGCTGGAGTCCAGGGCCTACAGTGGACTAAGAACAAGCAGGAAATCCAGGCTGCTTTGAGCCCCTGGAAGCTGTAGGTCCCTTTTCTCTTCAGTCCCCATTGTGCATCATGAAGGACTGAGTCCATCTGTCTGTTTTCACTCACTCCTTGACTTGCACAAATTATTTGGAAAAAACCAATATGGGTGGTAATTGTGGCAAAGAAAATGTGTTTGTGTTTTGTCAAAACTCTGGATGTACTCTAAGGTATTTATTTTTTAATGATTGTGTCCTGTAAACTAAAGCTTGACTGAAGAGCTGTATGCTGCATGTTGGTAAACTGCAATCTCTCTGCTTAGGCACTGGTTGCTGTGAGTCTGAATATTGTGGAAAGAAAGAAATTATTAAGAGAGGCAGTCTCTGCATTCTTTATGCCTGAGAAGGAAAATTCACTGGTGCTGGGAAGCAGTTGACCCATCTTGTTTGGTTGTAGAAGTTACTTTCTATTGGGCATGGTTTGTATTAGAGATGTGTGTCCTGGTAGAGGGGAGCAGTTCCATTTATTGAAAGAATGGATCACTCCAAGGCTGTCCTGGCATGTTCCACACTTGTTGCCATGCTGAATGGCTGGCCAGCCCCTGGCTGCCCCAAGGTGCTGTCATTCCAGGGTGTATTACCCTGCCATTTCATTCTTCAGATGAGTTGCTTGGCATTCTTTCCCATACAAGAAGAGACCACTTTGCAGCTCAGCTTTGTGACAGTGCCTCCAGAAAGCCTGTCCCCAGGAAAGCAGATGCCAAGGTGAGGCCTTGCAGAGCAGTGGTGCTTCCTGGTAGTACCTTCCTTGCTGTCTGTACCCAGCTGTTGTGCCTTGGCTTTGGATTACAGACTGCTTTGTCTGCATTCGTGTTTCAGCTGGTGCTGGGTAACAGGCCTGGAATACTTGGGCTGATGGAGAAATGAGCCTTAATTTTTCCAGAGGCTTTCAGGTAAGGGTGGAGTGAATCTACCAGCTAAGAGAAGCAGAACATAGGTCCTTGTCCTGAAAAGGAAGTCCCCTGCATGGCCTTACTGCCACTTTTGCTGCTACAGGTGCAGCTCTGGATACTCAGATTGGGATTCCCACAGATAATCCTGGCTTATGGAGTCAGGAGTGGCCACTGAAAAAGGCGTGACAAGCCCACGGGGATGTAACCTAGGAAGAAGTATAAGGGGTGGGTGAAGAGTAAGGCTTATAGAAGGGGGAATACTTCCTGCAAAATGAATGGAAGGATAATTATATCCCTAGCAATTGTTTGAAGGAGGAAGGAAAAGACTCTGTGAATTAGTGCAGGGGATTGTGAAGCTTGGGAAAGGAAACTGAGGAGGAAGGGCAGGATGATCTTTGTGTTTTTCATTAAGAATAGAGCAGCTGCTGTGTTGGCAATTGTCAAATTAATGTTTATAAGAGGTATTAATGTATGCAATGCAGGTTTTATCTGGTGGTGTGGCAGAGTTGAGGGCTTGGATGCAAACAAGCAGTGTGATGATGAAAGAGATTGTGCTAAGGTGCCCTTGCCTTCACTGGGGATGTGCTGAGATGGAGCAGCAGCTTCCATGACCCTTCCTTCAGTGCACCTGGGCCTTCTGCTACACTTGCCCATACCCACAACACAGATTTCCTACAGTGGTTTAACACAGTAACCTTTGCTATCTGAAGGCATAAATTCCACATTTCAACCTGCTGGTTTGCAGGGCCTGTTTGAAGGAGGAGGTTGCTGTACACTGTTTGGCATCCAGGTCACAGTGACCCACTTCCTGCTTTCCCAGTGTTGTCCCCAAGAATCATATGATCCCGCTTATGTACACATGGGTGCCCAAGCAGTTACATTTGTGGCTGCTGATCTCTGTGAAACCTCAACATGTTCACTGTCACTCTGGTGGTGCATGCAGGCATTGAGGTTGTGTGAGGAACACTGTGGTGATGTGCTGTGGTTTAAAACCTGGCCAGTGTCTAGTATGAGCAGAATATGATAGAAGTAACCTTGTATGTTTTGTTCAATTATTACTTCCTCACGTGAAAGTGATCTCATGTTTTCAGAAAATGACTACGAATTATGACAAAGAAACAGCCACTTTCCAATTGATTTCCACCAGGCATCAAAAATACTTCTGGACTTGAAATGCATGTTGCTCTTCCTTGTCATCTACAGGAGTCTATAAAAACTACAAACTTTCAAAATACCAACAGTTTATAACTAGATATTATGATTTTTTGAGATTAACCCCTCACTCAAGCATATATAGATCCTATAATCCTATAGGATTAGGGTTGGGTCTCATGGAACTCTGCATGCCCTGAAGTTTCCCCCGCTTAACTGGCCTGGCTCAGCAAAGACTGTGCTTCTAGGGAAATACTGATGGCCTGAGTATTTTTGCAATTTGATGAAGATAATGGACCGAGACAGTGTTTTGCTGGTTGCATTCTTGAAATGGGTGACTGCTGCTTGGTTCTGGAATGTAATGGAAAGAGCAATCCCTGCCTCAAAGAAATCTTTAAAAGATTGTTGAGTTGACAGAGGGAGTGGATGTACAACTTGCAGGGAAGGATGCCAGCTTCATGGTTGGCAGTATCTTGATAATGAAGCTTCTTTTCAGGCGACCCATGGTTACTTAGTCATTACAAAACAGCTCATTTCTTAATGGACTGCTCCCCTGGAGAAATTCAAGTCCAGGAAAGCCACTGGCTATGGGTACTAACTCAGGGAGAGGTGTCAGTACACAATGGTCATTGCAGGGAGGAGGAAGAGCCTTAAGGGATGAGGCTGAAAGAAGTGATGGAGGGGAAGGTACAGAGAGACATAAAGGGAAGATAAGTGGGAAAGAGGAGAGTTTGTGCAGAGCACTGGACTAAATGAGTGCTCAAATCTCTGGGCTCTCAGCACAACCACATGGATCCAGGACATCTGCAAGGAGTTTTTGCTGATTAGTGCAGTTCTGAGTTCTACAGATTGATGAGTGTTTCAGCTCACAGCCTGTGTACATGGCAGTGCTTTAACAAGTGGGGCTGCACTTCCCTAGTGTAGCCCGTTCTGCTGCTGGCCCTGGCAGGGATTGATCCAATGCCAGGCAGCAGGTCAGGGCCTGGCAGGGATTTATCTAGTGCCAGGCAGGAGGTCACACGAGCATGGCCATATGGCACTTGCTGCTGTGACTGCAGCTTGTATGGACATATTTTACCAGCTTATTCTAGTCTGGGTACTGCCTGCACTGTACCCACAGCACCGTGGAGCTCTGTGCAGGCTGCAGGCCATCTCAGAAAGCAGTGCATTTATTCCAGGAATTTGTGCTGAATCCTGTGCTAATCTAATGCAAGCCAGCTGATTTAACATTGCTTAGATATGTCAGCACAGTTCCTGTAAACACGGCCTTATCTTGCTTGTATCTCAGTTCTTTTGTCTTTAACATAGCACCTTCATTCTCCACAAGCGTTTAACACCGAGCAGAAGTTGTAAATACAGGTGGTGAAAGATGCTTGAGAATTACAATACTGGACACTGAAGTGCAACCAGTAATACTTGGAGAGTGCTATGGTCAGAGCTCAGTTGTCCCTAGTGCATGCTGCACTGTTGAACCTCTTCAGCACGGAAGCATCTCACCCCAGAGTTTCTGGAGGTCGGTGCAGGGCTTCAGCACCGCTGGGCTGAGAGTACGCGCAGCTTTGTGCCTCGACTGGGCTTTTGGCTTTCCGCCTGCCTTCCATTAAGATTGCTGTTAAGGTTACTTCCTGGAGTCTAGAAATCTTAAAGTTCCTCCCTTTCCTTGAAACGCGGAGGAGTTTCTTTGCAAAATATTTAATCACCAAAGTAGGTCTCAGTGCCTGCTGCAGGGAGGTACCGGATTGTGCCGGGAAAGCTGTCAGCTGGGAAAGAGTTAATCACAGGCGCAAACTCGGGCTCTCCTCCTCCCTCCTCTTTCCCTCCTTCCTCTGCTCCCTCCCTCTCTCTTTTAAGTCTTGACCACAGAGTGAGGGAGGCGGGGGTTGGGCTCGGAGTTTGGCTCACGCCGCTGTAAAAGTTTTCCCGGCGCTCGGAGTGCGGGCGCCGCGGGGCAGCGCCGGGGCAGCGCGGGGGCGGCGGCGGCGGCAGCGCAGCCGCCCGGGCACGGAGCGCTCTCCGCGCCGCTCACCCGGGGATGAAACCGCCCGGCTCTCCCGGGGACTGACTTCTTTCCTCTCTTTGTGTTTACTGAAACTCCTCCCCGTGGCGTCAGGTTTTCCTGAAGGAAGCTCTTGAGCAGAAGCTGGAGAAGGATCGGGAAGAGGAGTTGAGGAAAGCAGCTATAGTCATCCGGGCCCACGTCTTGGGCTACATGGCAAGGTCAGTGCTGGGAGCTGCCCCACCGTCCCTGTGCTTGCGTGCCTGGGTTGCCCTGACCCCCTGCTTTGCTCTCTAGTCCCCTGTAGCATCCGTCCCATCTTCCCTCCTCTATTCTAAGGGAGAGTTGCAGAATCTGCCCTCCCTGCCAGCATCAGCTCTGCTGAAACCTTCCTGCACCTTTGGCACCTCTTTTTCAGTTATGTGCACGTTTGCACCCTCCCTCAACGCTGCTCGGCAAGTTCCCGTGGACTTCCCATTGCTTGCCTCTGATGACACCTTTTCCTTGCCTTCAGGGCTCTCCTGGCTGGGCCCCACCTATGCTTTGGGTCCCCTCCTTTTCCTTGTGCCTGTCAACTCTATTTTGTGCTCCCCCTGCCAATCGCTCCTTCCTCACTTGCAGTTCTGCCTTTGCTCACCCTCTTTCCTCACCCTGCCTGTTTGCCTCGTGATCTCTCCTTTTAATTAACTCTTCAGAATTGGTATTTGGCCAGCTCTGCAACAGTAATCTCCTCTTGCCTCTCCCTTTTGCACCTGACCTGAGAAGGTTTGGGAGAACCAACTGCAGACAAACCGCCCCTCCTCTGCCCCTCGAAGTCAGTGCAACAGCTGACTCCTTAATGGCTGTGGTATGCACACTTAATCCCAGTAAGATGCTCTTTCCTGGCTGGTCTTTTCTCCAGACACCTGTCAGTCAGGGTTGTGAGGAGGTGAAATCCCTGGCCAGCAGAGCTGTTTCAGCAGGCAATCTTCCTAGAGCTTCAGTTACACCAGGTAGCTCATTTTGCACTGGAGTATGTGTTTAAGGGTTGTACCCTCCCTTGCCAGTGTGGAATATCAGCAAAATACACATTTGGTCTCTGGGGCTTTTATTCATTTATTTATTATCCTCTAGGAGGACAAACGAGCTTGCTCTATTGTTTGTACATGAGATTGCAAGTTTTTTGTGTCAGGGCCTCTGCTCTGTTTCACTTTGTGTCTAGCATTTGGAGAGAGGGGTAGGGATTAGCACAGGAAAATTGATTTTCTGGGAAACATCACTGCAGGCATACTGGATTACTGCTTTTCTGAGTTCCTGGTAAGGAAGCTGCTGCCCTGCAGGGCTGTGATGGAGACTGTGTGGCAGCAGTGTTCCTGTTGGTTAGAAATCTTGTGGTCCTTCAGCCTCCACACTTCTGAATTCCTCATCCCACATGTTGCTGTTATGAGTCTCATCCTTAAGGACAAGCTGTGCTTCTGCAGTCAGAGCGTAAATCTTCACAAGCAGCTGGAGGTAACTGGACTTTGCAGGGGAGGAGAGCAGGGAGTAAAGAAGAGCTGGAAAGGGGGTCTGTAAAACTTTCTGTGAAGAGTTTCCAGTTCCACTGCACCTGTATTGAGAAAGGTTCAGCAGGCAGGAGTTCATCTGGACAAGTGCTGAATGGGGTATCCAGAGTTGGGCAGGAATACCAGTATGTACTGCGTTAAGCTTGATAGCATTTCTGTTAGTTTTGCAAGTATAAGTGTATTTAAATTCACTTGGTCTCATGCAAAGTAGACTGGCAAAGGAAGGATTTTACTGGTTTCTCCCCCTTTGTGAACTTGTTCTGTGAGCCTGGAGAACCAGATTTTCTTTGCTCTCATTCCCTGCAACTTGTGCAGCCGTGTCTCTGATCACTAAAATGCAAGACAAGAAAATCAAGCCCGCTGAGATGACTCCATTCTTATGTAGCTAATCCATGGAGCTCTGAGATGCAGGTAACAGCTTCACGAGCTAAAAAACACGTAGTGCAGGATCCATGGACGAATTTGGTGGTGTCCCTGGTTTCTCTGCAGGACTGTATTGCTCCCAAGAAGAAGACAGTAGCAAATTGCTTTATAACCATGTGTTCTCTAGTCCTTGGAGGCAGAACTGCTAACTACAGCTCATTGACAGAATAATGAAGTAAATTTCAAATACAGGAATGGAGCCTTGCAGCCAGCCTGCCTTCTCTGGTGTGGTACATGGTCAGGTGGTGTCCAAACCCCTTAGCTTGGTCTGCAGGTTGAACTTCTTTGGCCAGTGCAGAAGGGTGAGTGGAAGCTTGAACATGGGGATTGAAATTCACAGTCTGTGAGCAGCAATTCCAGCTGAAGGGCATCTGCAAGCTTGGCTGTGGTCATGAGGAATGAGGGGGCACTTCAGCCTGGCAGATTAGCAGGCAGAGCTGGCCTGTAGCTGGGCAGGGCTTGGCACATGTTGCACTTGAGAGAGTTTCTGGCAGATGCATTTTGTAAAAGTCAGAGTAGCCTTTTTGATGCACTTAGTCTGCCTTGGCAGAGAGTGCATGTGCAGCTGTTCACACCCCATGTGCAGGACACAGGGTGGACATAAGGAGCAGGGATGAGGGGACTGCAGCCGTGGAGTAATTAACCTACTTTTGACAAAAACCTCCTACTTCTTATCACCTCTTGTCTTTCCTCTTCTTTTCTCTGTGCTTCCTCCCTTTGACTTAATCCTTATGGAAAAGAGCATGACCTCTACACACTTACTGCTATTAGCATCCCTCTCCTGGTTTTCTTGACTGGGCTGATGTATCTGATGTGCAGGGAGGTGGCAAGCTGTCAGCATGGGTCCCTGTTGCCATTTGAAGGGAGTTTCATTGCCAGGACAGGGATTTTAAGGTGTGTCTTTTCCTCAGGGTGTTGCAGAAGGTCTGTAGGAAGTATATGTGAGAATATCATGCTGTTCCCAGTGTGCTTTCTAGGACTGTAAGACCTCAAGGATTACTGTAGCCTGCTGGTCCAAGATGCTGTGTAAAAGCCCCATAGAATTTCTCTCTGCACATTCTGGCTTGAAGAAGGTTTTGATTTGACTGGTACCAGTGGTTGTTTCCCCAGAGCAAGATATTAAAGCATCTAAACACATTAAGTTACTTTTAAAAATGTCTACTTATTTTCAGCCGTAATACCTGTCAGCTTCAGGTTGGTTAAATCTTACAGCCCCTGTTGGAAAAATAGAAATGTGGATACTTTAACTGGGGCCAAGCCTTTCCTTAGCCTTCTCTGTTTCTTAAGGTCCTGCATGGAGCAAATGCTCTCATTGTATAAGCCTGAATTTCTGGTTCCAATCCTGCTTCTTCAGAAATCACTTGAGGGTCTAACATTGTTCTTGTAATGGGAGTGCTAACACAGAACACAGGATAAAAGCAGTATTCTATACAACAACATTTCTGCTTACAAGTATAAGAATCCCAGTAGTATTTTTTTCTGTAGCATTTTGGTGGGAGTTTGCCTTTGTGTGATGATCTGGGGCCCAAAAATCCATTTTTGACTTGCTGCTTCCCAGCAGTCATACATCAGTTGTGTTTGGCCTTTGATTCTTCAATTCAAGACTTTATGATTGGCTGTTTTGGATTGTTTAATGTTTGCTTGTATCTAGCTTACAAATTGATCCAGATTACTGTGTAATAGTAACTCTTGTTATTTGCTCAGTTTGAGTATCATGTACAAACTTCTACCAGGATCTTTTTTCATGTCCTTGATAAAAATAGTCTGTAATGCAGAGGCAAAACCTGACTTTTCTACAACTTTATTAGACTGCAGAAATACTGAATGATGATTCTTGTGTTTTGGGGCCCTGTCATGTTCTTAAAGTGCTGCAAAATTGATTTTGATATCATTGATGATCCTTGTGGGTCCCTTGCAACTCAAGATACTCTATGATTCTTTTGCAAGTAAAACGATGTGCAGTAGAAATATTTGTTTATGTGAATGTTACAATGTTTGATTCAGCCATCGATATTGTAGTATCAGTGGGTTTTCTCCCACACAATGTGAAATTAATGTGATCAAATCTATTTTTGCACTGTTTTTGCCTTTCCTGGAGTAATTTGCTTTCGACCCCTTAAGACATGGAGCAATAGTTCTCATATAGTATGGCCATTTGTATGTTTCTGTTAAAATAAATCTGTACTGAATGACTGCGCTTACTGCACAGTGGATGTGCTTGTGTGCAATGCAAGGAGACTTTGGGCCAGAGGACCTTCCCTTTCCATGGGCCAAATATCTCTCCCTCATGGTCTGAGGCTCCACAAAGGCAAGTGCACAATGAAACAAAGCAGTGGTAGATTTAGGAGGGAGAGCAGTGAGGTGAATATGGCTCGCAGGTAGTGGCAGGAGAGGAACAGAAATCACGTCACTTCTGAGCTATGTTTTTCCAAAAGGACTTTTCTGTGGATGTGGTCAGTGTGCAAGGGCATGCGAAACGCAGAGCACGTGTGACTGGGTGGCGCATTAAAGTGTCTGGTTCTGTTTTTAGGAAGAAGTATCAGAAGGTGCTATCCAGTGTTGTCATAATCCAAAAGAACTACCGAGCGTACTTCTGGAAGAAGAGCCTGCTGCGCCTGAAGGCCTCTGCGGTGACCCTGCAGAAGCACTGGCGTGGCCGCCTGGCTCGCAGCCTCTACCAGCACCTGCTGCAGCAGGAACTCCGGAGGAAGCAGGAAGCCGAGGAGAGAAGGAGGCAGGAGGAGGAAGAGCAGATCAGAAGAGAGGAAGAGGAAAGACAATGGCAAGAAGAGGAGGAGCGTAGGAGGAAACAGGAAGAGGAAGAGGTGAAGGAAAGGTACGAGATGGTATTGTGCATTCTGTCTTGGTTTAGGATAATTTAAAGGGGAACATTCTAAAATGAGTTCTCCCCCTTTGTTTTAACCAATCCCTTTCCACCAATTAGGAACAATTTCAAGTAGCTGTAAGAGAAAAAATAAGTTTACTAACAAGTGAAACTGCAACAGGCAAGAAACAACAGTAAATAATCACTAGAGACAAAATTGCTAAATGTTGCAAACTCTCTGAGAACAAATTAAAGCCCAAAATGGTGGAAATAGCCCTTTCCAGGATGGCACCTGCCACAGGTTCATCGCTCGTAGGGAGTCAAAGGGAAAGTGGTGTCAGACTCTCCCCCTCAAGATGACGCCTTTGCAGGAGCTGTGCAGTAGGGAGGCAAAGGGGAAGGATGGCAGGAAACCCTCACAGGAATGAAGGAGCTTACCCTGCAGTTCTGGGCAAACGAGAAGTGCAAACCTGTGTGGGGTTAGTGCTGCTGCTTGCTGCACCCACTGGACTCTGCTGGGTTTATTATTATATAAATTTCAGCATACAATCATGTGATATTTTGCTTTTCAGAAGCAGTTGGTTGTGTTTCTTCTAGGGTTTTGTTGCATACTTCCCCAAAGGTGGATCTCACCAGACAGTGTGGCAAGCATCAGAAAATTCTAAGGACTCACCTTGAGTCGTGTGTGCAGTTTTGGGCACCAGAATATAAAAGACATTAAGCTATTAGAGAGTGTCTAAAGGAGAGCAGTGAGGATGGTGAAGGGTCTGGAGGAGAAGCCATATGAGGAGAGGCTGAGGTCACTTGATCTGTTCAGCCTGGAGAAGAGGAAACTGAGGGAAAACCTCATTGTGGTCTTCAACATCCTCATGAGGGGAACAGGAGGAGGAGGCTCTGATCTCTTCACTCATGCCCAGTGACAGGACTTGAGGAAATGGCAGGAAGCTGAGTTAGGGAAGATTTAGGTTTGATAAGAAAAGGTTTTTTATCCAGAGTGTTGTCAGCACTGGAACAGACTCCCCAAAGAAGTGGTCACAGCACCAAGCCTGACAGAGTTCAGGAAGTGTTTGGACACTGCTCTCAGGCACAGGGTGTGACTCTTGGGGTGTCCTGCACAGGGTCAGAAGTTGTCTCGATGATCCTGATGGGTCCCTTCCAATTCAGCATTTGATTCTATAATAAAAGGAAGGACCTGTCTAGTTTATTGGCTGTAGAGTGTTTTTGGCCTTTAGTTCCCAGACCGTGAGAGATGTGTTCAACCCAGCATCATCCCAGAGAAGTGTCAGTGTTTCTAGGAATCAGGCAAACTCATTTTATTTTCATTTTCTAATTAATGTTAAATGGCATCCAAGTGAGTAGCCAGAACTAGCAGTTCTAGCAGAACAGCTTGGCTAGTTGGTCAAGTTAGGTCATCTAGTTAGTTGGCTAGTTAAGTCATTTGACCTAAAAAATGAGGTGGAAGTCCATAGGAATTGCAGATCAGCTAATCTACTGAGAACAAGCAAAAAACCCCAACACAAGTGTAGGGACAAAATCAGAAGGATCCAGGTGCAGTTTGAGCTGTCATGAACTAAAAGTTGACATGCAGTTATTGTGCATACACTGTTAGCAGAGGGGAGACATGGAACAATTTGGTCTAACATTCAACAGGAAGAAAAATAATAATGTTGAGAAAAATGAGGTATTTGATGCTATTTTTATCTTCCCCAAAAGCTTAATTGTTAGACACTAAATATGATTAGGAAGGATGTACAAGAATTCAGAACATGTCATGGAAATAATAGGTTAGAAAATGCTCAGATAAATCAAATAACAAATTATAAAGAAAGTATCAGGACTTGGTGAAAATAATGTTTGGGAACTTCAGTAACTACCTAAAGCAGTTTAAAACAGTAGCTATTCTCTTTCTTCTTCTTTGTGGTTAGTAATGGAGTTTCTATAAAAATGGAAAATACCAAACAATTATGACCCCCTTGTAAAATGGGAAAAGGAAGAATGAGGGAATTGTGGACCAGTCAGCCTAACCTCAGTTTCAGGAAGATACTGAAACAAATAATTAAACAGTTGTAAATGCTTCATAAAGGAATCCAGCCAATGTGGATTTCTGAAGAACAAACAGCTTTAAAGTAACCTGTTTCCTTCTGTGGTATCTTATGGCATGTCTTGTGGAGAGGGAAAAGCCATGGAGGATAGATAACTTGCCTTTGGGTAGGTAAAATTAGGTAAGAGTTTTGACATATTATGACAATACTATAAGATGCTAAAATAAATTCACTTTGGAAAAAATTATGTGAAGCAAGATTAGGATTTGTGTTTTTACTGCATTTTAATTAATAGACAATAGTAGCTTTTTGTTAAATAGAAGAGAACTCTTGAATGGGATTCTTCCATGATCTGTGCTGGATATGGCCCTTGTGCAATGTTTTCATAAGAATTTGGATGAGGAAATATGAATGTCCTTATTAAATTTGCAGTAAAACCATCTGCTGGGGGACTGTAGGCACATAGCCTAGGATTACAGTTCAGATAATTTTGGCAAGTTAAAGAAAGGATTTGAAAAACAGGATAACTTTTGGTACAGACATATGCAGATTTCCAGTTAGGAATAATCAAATGCACCGGGAGCGGAGGAGGAATGCTTACTTCAACAGCAGGAGGAAGGTCTGGAGGCTAAGTTGAGTATGTCACCAGTGTCATGCTGGGTGAGAGGAGAAAGCAAATGCTCTCTACAAACAGAATTGTTTCTGTAAGATGGGGTGATACTCTGTACCAGTTGACACTGGTAAAACTTCTGTTGGAGTACTGTCCCTAGTTTTGGGTATCACATTTCAGGAAGAGTGTAGCTCAGTTGTTGATGACTGAAAAGTAGTGAGAAATACCAAAGGTTTAAAAATTGTGAGGAACAGTTACAGGACTTAATATGTAGATTATAGGTGGTATTACTAATTGGTTTTAAAATGGTTGTGCTTTTTGAGCCATCTTATTGTTTAAGACAGTTGTTTAACTCATGATGAGTGCTAGGGATCTTTCAGCAGAGTTGGGACCATCTGGATCTCACTTATGTCAGCTTTCATTTTCAAACATTCCCTGGATTTTTTGAGAGAGCAAGCACAAGAGTGAGAGTTAAGGACTCTGTGACTTGCAGCTGCAGTTTAGAATTTGGCTGGAAAAATCTGCAAGGCCTGGGAAATAAATATTGTTGCCTTCCTATTCTCCCTGGGGTTGAATTACAGATTTGAAAGTTATCATTGGCAGTGGTAACCTTCTTCCATCCAGCAGCATCCTATTCCTGTTCCTGCTCCCTAAGCATGACCCTGGCATTTGTCTGTCTGCTGGTTCAGTTGCTTGTAGCATACCCATTCTGCAGAAGCTGGCCATAGTGACAGCTTTGCTTTAGAATACGACTTTTTTGATCTGGGTAGAGATGCAACACCATGGGATAATTTTTTTCCTCTGCTTGTGTTTACTAAGAAACTCTGACTCTTAGAGTCTTCACTAATAAAATGGGTTTTTTATGCCAGTGGGAAGTTATACAAGTTGGGGCTTTAATTCAGTAAGAGCCAAACAAAACACAAATTCAGTGCTGGTATTGCAATAGTTCTGTGTAAAAAAAACGAACACAGTTTCCTGATATCTCTCAATTATACACGTACAACCTCAGTATTCACAGACTTACAGTACTTCAGAAGGTTCTGTTTACATTTATCATGAGTCTGATTTGTCTTTCTGTCACTGTTTCCAATGTCCTTCCTGGTGTGTTCCAACTAATCCAATTTCCTAATTGATCTGAAAGTTAAATGCATGGGGAAAATCTGTTATATCCACAAAGGTCATGCCAACCACAGAGAATTGGATTTTTACTAAATTGCAAAAGCTTTTAAATCAGTCTTACAGCAAGTACCTCATTTTAACCTTATCCATGGAGGGATGATGTGTCCATGTAATTCTGAAAACCTCACGCAGGAGAACTAGGTCTGTCTCTGACTGTCATGTCTTGTTTTTTTACAGAGAAAACGAGCAACTGAATGCACTACTGCAAGTGGCCCAGGTAAGTTTAACAGTTGTTCTTTTCACGTTTTCTTGTGAATATCTGTGAAGAGTCCTTCATTGCCTTCACTTTGCCTGGATACTGATACTGTTATTGTGGCAACACGATTTTAAAAATGGGTTTTGTTCACTCAAAACTTGCAGGTGTTTGGCTTTGTCAGAGGTGCACAGAGTTAACAAGGTAGGGCTTTTTTCAAGGCTCTTGTATGAGCTTACATAGGTTCTGTTTGAAAATTTCTGTATTGAACATGCAGCATCCTATTTTTATCTCTACTGCTGGAGCTTGTTAGATAACCTTGTGATGTGCTACACTGTGACACAGTCTGTTTAGCTGGATTGTTGCCTGTAACAGCCGAAATGAGAGTGCAGCCAACTGCTGCCATGGCTAAAATAAACCCCTTGTAACTGATCTAATTGTTGGTACTTGACATACCAAAGAGCAGACCACCTACCCTGAGGTGTGTGAAAATAGCTGTGTATCTCATTGGTTTTTTACCCATACCACTTGTTCCCCAGTTTCAGACCATCTTTGTTCAGGAGAGATTAGAGCATAGAAATGAGTAAGAGTCAAGGAGAGAACGAGCAACAAGGTAATTAAAGAAAACAAGGATTAAGGCTTAAAAGGGCCAATATATTGACTTCATTGTCATAAGTCCTATCAGGAAGTACATGAAATCCTACTGGGATTTATTTTTGCTTTTTCTCATGTGTGTACGCTTTCTCTCCTGTATGTTTTCAACATCCTGTGTGGAGGGGAGGATGGCTTTATCCTAAACATCAGTGAAAGTTACCAGTATCTTCCATCTTCCAGTTACCACATATCTGTTAGAAATTATCTGTTACTTCAGTGTGGAGAATAGGGTAAGACAGAGTCTTCAGCAGTCAGCCATCAGCCATCTAGTGATGCTAAACAATGCCAAAAAATTCTGGGTGGAGTTTTGTTGGGCTGTGGTTGGAGTGAATACAGTCCTGCTTCATGCAAATATCCCTTCCAGCCCCAAATTCTGATGGTCAGATCCTCATTTCAGGAAACAATGGAATTTTCAGATCTCTTAGTGAATTTCTGGGAAATCTTCAGCTCTTAAGTAGTCTATGCATACATGTTTTCATATATAGTTGCTTTCTCCTATATGTGTGTGAGTTCAAAAAGAGAGAATGGACTTTTAGGCTGCTTTTATCCAAATTGCAGTGTACAGTGACCAACAGATAGGCTCTTCTGAAAATTCACTGAACCCAGTGAGCTTCTTTGTATGATTCATAAAGGAGATAGATTGCTGGGAAAAAGGAGGTACCTGAAGATCCAGCAGTTCTACCTTTAGCTTTTACACCAGGAATGATTGCAGGAGGCTTGGAGTCATCTCTGCAGATGGTAAGTACGAGGCAAGCACAGGAGACAGGAAGAATGAAAGGTCCAGGCAAGGAACACAGGTTGAAGAAAGGGTTTTAACACTGTTCTAAATTCTTTAAGGTGGAAACAGTAAACACTGAGGACGTGGATATTCCCCTGCAAGAAGAAGAGAGACGTCAGATGGAGGAGATCTTAAGACTGGAGAAGGAGATTGAAAAGTTGCAGCAACAGAAAGAGGATCACATGTCTGTCATCTCTGAGGACACCAGGAATGAAATCAATCGGCAGCGAGAAGAAGAGATACAGAGGCTGGAAAAAGAGGCATCAAGGGTTGCCCAGGAATTCTTGGAGCTGCTGGATTTTGGCAATCTGGATGAAAGCGTGCAGAACTTGGAGCGCTCGCTTTCTAGTGAGGGGACACTCAACATTGACTGCAGCCTGGTGGCACCACTGGCTGAGGAAGAAGTCGATGAGGGTTTTCATGCCGATGATGAAGGACGGCCAACTTCCAGCTTGGTGGTCTCGAATCAGCATGGCACAAGAAACAGTGGTCACTACTCAAAGGAAACTGCAAACACAAACCTTTTGCATCTCCAGAGGGTAGTGGGAGAGGTTGTCCCTGCTCCAGGATTGCCTGTGGAAAGAACCACTAGTGCCAAGGAGCAGAGAGCCCTATCTGATCCAGCAGAAAGTGTTTACAGCTCTGTCTCCAACACACAGAGGAGTAACAGTGGAGAAGCAGGAGAGCCCATTTACACTTCCCCCCCAGATGTGGAGTCTGACTATGACCATGAGGAGTTTGATGGCTATGGAGATGCAGGCAACGCCTCAGCTGAGCCTCTGAATGGTGAGGAGGGTCTGAGACACTCCCATGGTACCAGCCTGGACTCCAACCGTGGCAGCCTGGACTCGGTGAGAATCCCTCCCTTCACCTTTCTGGATATTGGTGTGACTTTGTTGATCTTTATAACATCCTTGCCTGCTCACTCTGGGTACAGTTACTAATATATAACTCTCTTATATCAATAATCAGCTTGAAAAAATGGGAAGAAACGTAGATAGGCTGAAGGCCAGAGGGCTTGTGATTGTCTGGTGTCTGCTGGCACACAAACTAGTACATGTGTACCTATTTTAGATTATTTCCATCGCCATATCTTAATGTAACACCCTTTAGGAAGAAGGGAAGCCGACAACTGGTATTTTGTAGGTTTATGTTCTAGCTTAGAGAGATTTCACAGAAGGGGCCTAAGGTTCTGTGTGCAGTGACAAGAGGAAATGGGAAAGGCTGGGGTTTGATTTGTCTCGATCACTAAAACTTCTCTTGTTCAAGTTCTGTTCAGAGTCAAGGGTTTATTTTCAGCTGCTGTGTACAAGTTAAGCTATTCTAAAGCTGGAAGAAATTACTGTGCAGATTGGGCTGGGTCCCAGTACACACAGCCAAGATCACTGAACCTTTTCATTCCTGCTGCAGGGACAATGACAGGGAGGTAAAGCTGGGCTTTTGGCCTTGCACTTCAAGCATCTCAGCTTAGATCCCACACTGGCTCTGGACTTCCCGAGTGCCCTCAGGCCAGCTGCCTAATAATGCAGTGATAAATCCCCTTACAGGACAGGATGTCAAAGCCCACAGAAGGTTGTGAGGAGTTCAGGTGTGAAGCCAATGACAGCCACAAAAATACTTTAAATAAATGATATCCCCTGAGAAGAGACACTTGAACTGCGATATATCTTTTAGAAAACTATTGAGATTTTTTTTTTTTATTAGGAATTAAATTTACTTCCTTCAGCATGCTTTTTCAATGGCAGATTGTGACCTTACAAAGTTGCATGATTGTCTTGTTTGCATTTCCCTGATGTCAGCTGCCAGCCATCAGAATTTTTTATAGTGTGATCTGCTGAGTAAAGGTACCTTCTCTGGGGGCAGGTACTCACAGATCACTGTCAGGTAATCTTCAAATCATGAATCATTCTGTCACAGCTTAGGCTGGTTTCTACCGTTCTTCTTAAAATGCAGATTGAAGTGGAGGGGTTTTTTGGGCTCATCAGTGACTAATGAAAAATCCAGTTGATACTTTGTCACTGTGGAAGGAAGTAATAAGCACAGCTGAGTCAAGATCCCATCAGTAGCTGCTCTTCCAAGTCTACCTGGTTTTGGAAACTTAAGGGAGAGAATGAATGAGTGGACCAGGGATGAGGCAAAACAGGAACACAAAGGGTCACAGAGAGAAGACAGAAGGGAAAATTAAAAGAAGCAACATGCATTTGAGGAAGGAAAAGGTCTAAGGAACTGCCTTCATTAGTATTAAATTAATAAAGCAAATCAAAGGAAATTGTATTTAAGGTAAAGGAAATGATTTTGTGTGTGAAGTACTTTCTTGTGGCTGAGGGCCTTTATCGAGTTGGAGAACAGAGATGAGTAAATTCAGTACTATTATTTCAGTAATTCAGATTGATATTTTTAGGGTTCAGTTATCCTGGACTGTGTTTTTTTTCCTAATCAACCCAAAGCAAGTAATTTCCTTCCTGGGGTTAAATCACCGTTCTGTCTTGTCAGGCATTGTGTCCTTTCTGTCAGAAAAATCAGAAAACTTCTCCAAAATGAAAAATTCTCTCTTAATGCCATCAAATTAGATTTTTCAAGGTGGGTTCTGCCTTGAAACAGGAAGTTTTGTTACTGCAGGGAACTGGAGCTTTCTAGCCATGTCCACTGCTGTCCTTTCAGGTATGAAAATTCCATGCTCTTGCTTTAGGCATTAATGGATAAGCTGTCAGGCCTTTAATTTTACCATAGTGCCTTTTTAGCAAAGGGACTGTGTGTAGTTTTGTACCTTCTGATCATGTGACTTCTCTAACTCTGTTAATTGCTCCAGTTCTTCTGTGACCAGGACAACCCAAGTAGCCTACCTCTCTTCTTTTTTCTTTAGTTTCTGGACAGTGAAGAAGAAGTGGACGTTTACATTGATACAGATGAAGAGTTTTGTAATGGACGAGTCACTATCTTCAATGGCTCAGGGCCACCCTATTTTCACAGTTATCTCTACATGAAAGGTAAGTGGATTTTGCCAAAACCATGGATGGATGGGATCCAGGAAACCTGCTTTCCTCTCCTGTTTGTCCAGAATCATCATCTTTATTTGCTCTTAGTTCTCAGTTTATTCTGCTTTTTTTTTTTCTTCTTCTTTTATTTAGAACAAGAAATAAAGAGATAGGAGCTGGGTGTCAGGGATATCTTTGCCACTGAGACCTAATTGTGCCTACTTGGTATGGGCTTAAATGATTCATTCTCAGCTACGAAACTGAAGTCAGAACAAAAATACTTGAGTAGTGCCTATATTTCTACATTTTGCTTTTATTTCACTGGTTCTGAAAATTAGGCACAACTTTGTTCACCCCCTTCAGTTCCTTTGTTTGATTCAGGAACTGAGGTGTCAACTATTCCTGCCCAGGAGCAGGATCAGAATGGAAGCGTGGCTGGGGTTGCATGTGTGCTGAAATTCTGCTGCCTGGCTTTGCAGGAGGTCTGATGAACCCGTGGCGGCGGCGCTGGTGTGTCCTGAAGAACGAGGCCTTCATGTGGTTCCGCACCAAGCAGGAGGCCCTCAAATCAGGCTGGCTCTACAAAAAGGGCGGAGGAATGTCGACCCTGTCACGCCGCAACTGGAAGCGCCGCTGGTTCGTGCTTCGAGAATCCAAGCTGATGTACTTTGAGAATGATAGTGAGGAGAAGCTGAAAGGGACTATTGATATCAGGAAGGCAAAGTGAGTGCAAAAATAAATCCCTTTGATCCCTAGTATTCACTCTCTAAATCAGTGATGAAGGGTCCGGTGCTGCTGTTCATTGGCCTGTGTATCTCCCATGGTGCTTGGAGAACCAGAAACAAAGGAAGGAAAAGACAATTAAAGCATCTACTTTTACTCTGGAGGGAGTCTGCAATTACTTGATAGTTCTTTTCCCAGTCTTGCATTTCATAATCCAGCAGAAGCTCTTTCCAAGCCATGGATGGAGCCAGACCAGGAGGGGCTAATTAAGTACATACCCCATGCATTCTCTCCTACCCAGACTCCATCTGTTTTCTGGCTTCTGCAGGCATTTCACAGAGGTATTATGAAGCTCACAGCGGGATTTGAATTTGGCAGCATGTACTGTGCCTTTTCCTGAGTCCTGAATGCTCTTTCTGCTGCCATAGTCAATTCCTCAGCTCCTGCTGTACGAAAGGACAGACTGGTCACCTCTCAGCATTATGTGGACCTGTGAAGTGCCAGAAAGAGTGGCACTTTGTAAACAGATCTCTGTATCAACCTCCCTGTTATCTCTTCTTCCTGTTTAGTCTGCTGGTGTCTTGAAAATCCATATCATGCCTTAAGCTTTGGTTTTTAACTGTACAGATCTTTTTAAACATCTTGATGTGTATTGGCGGAATTTCGTATTTCTGTCAGAGTTACGAGCCATCTGAACCAGTCATTTCCCTTCTGTGTGCTGAAGGGTATGATGTGAAAGAATCGACCAGATGGAATTCAGGCCTGTGAAAGGTTTTAACTTTGGCTCTTGTGCTTTCTTGTGTTCTAGAGAGATTGTGGATATTCATGAAAAGGAGAATGCCTTGGACATTGTGACAGAAGACCGAGTTTACCACATCGTTGCAGAGTCACCAGAAGATGCCAGGTACAACAGGGAGTTTTGTTAGGCTTGTTCATTCAGTGCAGGTCTGACCCAGCTATTCATGGGAGAGTTTGATAAACATAACCAATTCAGTTTTGCTGGAAAAAAGGGGGGATTTGTCCCAGACTGTCATTTTGTGCTTGCTGGGATGTACCACACCTACTTTGGGCACTTGGTGTTACAGCTGCTAAGGTTGTTGTGGTTCAGTCTGCCAGTCACAGGACTGCCAGCTTCTCATGTGGCTGTGAGCATGCTGAATTCAAGGGTTACTTCAGCAGACACACAAACCTTAATATAAACTGGAACATCTAATAGCTGATTTATTTATTTAATGGAATCTTGAATCAAACAAAAAGTCTATTCATGTTGTCTGTAAATGATTGCGAGAGCAGCTGGGTTTTATCCAGGAGACAGAAAAAAGGCTGCAGCTTATCAGAGTCTGTAGTGTCATCTGATAAAATCTTCCCAGTGCAAAGCAAACAAGTGACTCACGTCCTTCCTTCTTGGCATCCTGGCCAGACAGTGGGAATCAGTTGTTTAAGGGCAGGTTGGACAACCTGTCTTGGCTATGCAAAGCCAAGTTAGGAGGTTACTGTCCCCAGCCACTCATGTCTTCCCACTTTTACCAAGGCTTCTGCTCTCTCAACCCAGACTGTGTAACTGTTTCTCTGATCTACTGATTCTGTGGAGTTATTTAGGATTTATTATTATTTTGGTGTATGGAGAGAAACGGGGAAGGTGTTCAGATACAATTTAACAGAAACAGACCAAAGAACAGCTGCATGGGCAAGAAACAGGCAAATTTAGGGAGCAGTAGTGGAAGAACTTCTTAACCCAGAACTTCCACAACTACAGTAGGCATGCCCTAAGAAAACACTGCAGAATCGTTAGGATGAGTATAAACCAAATGTGGCCTTTGTCTATGCCCTATCAGTCTCTGTTCTGAGGGAGGAGAAAGCACCAGCACTTGCAGTAGCAAAGGGCAGATTAGCAGATGTCATAGAGTATCCAGTCTGAGAATCCTCCATGAAGTGTAGATGTTTGCTGATCTCACTGGAAGCTGCAGATAAGAATCTGCTTTTTCTGCAGCAGCGATTAGCCTCCAGATATGTCTGTAAGAGAAGCCCTTTCACAGACAAAAAACTTCACTCCAAATTCACTTATAAACAAACCCATGATTAATTGCCAGCCATATGACTTTCAAGTTTATTAGCAGATCAGAGAGAGACTAATCAAGAAGGCTCCCAGGCGTCTCTAGGACTCTAGTCCAGGAAGACTCCCAACTAACCCTGTTTTTACAAGTGCTGTGGGCTCTTCTCAGTCTGCTGACATGGGCTCCCTGTAAAGCCACTGCCTACTTAAGAGTTCCTTGAATAACAAGTAGAAAACTGGATTTTGCAGGAGCAGCTGTCAGTGGGTTGAAGAACGTGCACAGAATTTTCATGGATAAATAAGGAGGAAGGAAGACATTAGAATCTGGTATGATCAGCTCAAGAGATATTTTGTGACATAGTACTCAGGAAATTGTGAATGAAGAAATTTTCCCAGTGGCATCTTTCCAGGTTCCTTGATCATGTTCTTGAGGCAGTTTCACTACCGAAAGTTTAACTCTGATTCTGTTTTGGTTGGCAGTGGTTGGTTTAATGTCCTGAGCCGAGTACACAGCGCTACAGCACAGCAGCTGAGGGAAATGCAGGATGAACAGGCCAATCCAAAGAATGCTGTGGTGAGTTACTGTGCAACCAGCCTGTGGACATGCTTGGAGCTTAAACCTCTGTGTTTAACTGTTTGTGCATGTTTTTCCAGCACATGCAGTGCTGTACTTCATAAGCAGTGTAAGAAAGTTGGACAATAATTAGAAAGAAACAGCAAAGCAAAGAGGGTAAGCAGTGGAACATGATGCTTGTGGTGGGCTGCTCAGCTTAATCACAGACAGCTCTTTTCAGTTGGAGGAGAAGAGGGAGGCTGCATCATGCAGATAAAGGGTCTTTGGATGGGACTAGTCTGGGTCACAGTTATTCCAGACAGAAGATAGCAGTTGGGAAGAACGGTGTATTTATGTATTTTGCCAGTACAGAGATAATAGCTAAGGTTATTTCAGACCTTCATAATACTCTCTGGAAACTTGTAACTGTTTTTCCTCCAGTCCTGTGGAGCCCCTTGCATGTCTTATGCTGTTTAGGGAGCAAAGATGACTTGTGCCTTTCTTGTGTGTTCATTTCTACTTAAGCTGTTGGAATTCAGAGGAATAGTTTCAATTCCAATCCTATTCACAGAGGAGAACACCTGTAATCTAAAATGCAATCTGTGTCTTCTTCACTCTACAGGGAACCCTGGATGTTGGGCTCATTGACTCTGTCTGTGCCTCAGACAATCCTGATAGGTATGTACAGAAATCTGACCATCTCTTAAATCAGATGGATTTTTGTGGATTAGTCCAGGTTTCCTTTGTTTACAGTCAGAGATCTTTTTCTCCAAACAGATAAACATAGCTGAAATCTTCAGCTTGTTTCAAGCAATGTCACTTCATAGGCATGAAGTCCATATATGTATTGTCTTTGAGTCGAAGTTTCTCCTTCAGCTCCTAAAAATGAAAACAGCATAATTTCAATGCCAGAAAATTATACTTTTATCTATTACCAGCACTGAACAAGTCCAGCAAAAGCAGCACTTCCATTTTTTCAACAGAGTAATTTTGAGTTAATCTTGCAACTTTAGGGGAAAGAAACAGCATTGTGGAAAAATAATGGATGAATTTAGAAACCTGTATTATTCCTCATATCTTTGCAATGCAACACAGCACAGACCTTTAGTTGGTTAGTTTCAGAGAAGAGATGATGGGACATTTCATATCACTTTATGTTAACATTTAATTTTTTCCCACATATTAACAGGTTTAGCCAGGGCAAAGATACTCACCACAATGCTGAAGTAAAATATTAGCTATTGAGTTATTTATCTCTGTAGTCTGGTGTGTTTTTTCCTGACACAGGTTGTTAGGACTCTGTTTTTCGTAGTTTAGAAAATGCATTTCAGAATTGAACTAAGAATTCATTGATGAAAACATGTTAGGCAGTTCTCAGCCTGTACTTGTCATAGTTAATCTGTGAACCAGTGAAAACTAGGAACAAATAGTAAGCTGAACAGTCAAAGTTTGTTTATGTGTGTGCTGAGGTGTGCTTTTGTGGAATATCAGTGTTTGAAGCAATGTTAAACAAATTCTGAGGAGAATGCTTATTCTCAACCAACATTTTTATGCAGCTTATTTTTATCTTCCATAGGTTTATGCATTTTTCTAACAGAGCTTGATTGCACCTTCTGCTTCATACTTGCATTCTACTTTTGAATTTCTCAGTTTTCTCATAGAAATCTGGTTTTGCTTTCAAAATTTTATGAGTCTATCCTCTTGGAACTGGTCATACTTTTATTTTTCTATTTTCCTGTAAAGCATTGACTCTGTACAGAATTGTGAATACTCTTTTGGTAAGACACAGTTGCAAGAGAAGGACAGTCATCCAGGAGCAACACAACAGTTTTTCCTCTGTTTTGTCAGGATCAGCTCATCCTTTCTAAAACCAATCTCAAATATGTTTTAGCTGATCCTTCTGAGACCTGTGTTTGCTATTGCATCACTGGTTTTAATAAGTATGAGAAGAATGGCTGTACCAGCTCAGCCTGGTAGTACAAGCACTGGCTCATTTCAATCAGTCAAAGTCCTTTGCTGATGAGCCCAGGACATTTTACACCTGCTTAATAGCTAATTAATATTTTCTAGTATTTGGAAGTAGCTTTTGAAAGATATTTAATTTCATTTAGCTGGTCTCTGCATTCATCAGTTGACAGAGCAACTGAACCACAGATGACCTTAAGTATTTCTGCACTCCTCTGTAGTTTGTATTCAGAAATTATTTCTGTTTTTGGGAAGGTAAAAAGCATGGCTTTGGGTGTGCTGTGAGTTATTTGCATGGTTGTGACTAATTTTAATGCTTTTGTTTCCTGGCAGACCAAATTCTTTTGTGATCATCACAGCCAATCGTGTCATTCACTGCAACAGCGACACTCCTGAGGAGATGCATCACTGGATCTCCCTGCTGCAGAAACCCAAAGGCGAATCCAAGGTCGATGGCCAGGAATTCCTTGTGAGAGGTGAAAGGAAATACATGTGAAACTCATCTTCTGCTTATAATCTGACAGGGGGATTTGATTGTTGCTAACTCAGTCTGGAGTTTAGCTGTGCCCCAAAAAATGTCATTCTCTGCCCCCCTCTGCCTTTCTGCCTGCTGTCTTCCATGTCATGTGTGTGCTAGTCCTGGCTCTTATCTGATTCTCTGCCAGGTGTAAAAAACTAAGTACTTCATATGTTTCATTTTCTGCTGATAGTTCCAGCCTATTTAAACATGTCCAGCAAATGCCACCAGGGAGTAGGAGGGAGCATGGCTGCTGATGGGGAGCAGCTGGCTTAGTTGCACTATAACATGACACTGTGGCTTTTGTTGTCAGCTGGTTCCTTCTGACACCTGCCATGTAGAGAGGGAGAGAGAGAGATCTTTGTGGGATTGCTGCTGTCCTCAGCTAAACTAACTAACCTGATTGTGGTGGACATAGTGAGGTGAGAAAAATTCTCTGAGACTGAGCAAAAGGTTTAAATTATGTGTTTAGTCAGAGCTTAGTTGAAGATGGTGGAGCATGAGTAAGGATCACACATATATTACAAAGCATTCACTCATTTATCTTAAATATTTTAAAATTTCCTCTATACTTTGAGTTCATGACATGGTCTTAAATGTATGAAGGCACTTCTGATCCAATCCGTGGAAAGCAAGTGCATGAGCAAATTGCCTTGCATCTTCCAGAAATGTCCATGAAGGAATAAAGGTCCTAGAGTGGTCATGGCAAGGCAGAAGGACAGGAAGGAAAGGGTCACCAAAATGTGGCAAAAGCCTTCAACCCTAGTCTGAAAAATTTCAAGGAGATTAAATGATACAAAGGAGACTATAAGACAAGAGTTTGGGTGCCTTAACTTCAAAATACTTAATTGCAAGGCAGCAGTTCCTTTTATCTGGTATTGTTCATTCATTAACGAGAAAGGAATGATCCTTTGCAAAGTCAGTGTATGCTCTGCTCTTCATAATAAGATGTCTGTGTGACAGCAGTGTAGCCACAAGGGCATATACTCAGGAAGGTCTGTATCTTTTCTTTACATGGAGCCTCTTGGTTCAGTCTCACATTTTCTGAACATTTTGCCTTGTGGGTGGACATTGCTTTTTACACCTCTGAGTAGAAAATTATCTTCCTGACAGCTTTAGCAATGCAGGCTGTAATTTTTTTCTGTTTAAGTATTGAATTTTCTTAATCTTTTTTTTTTCCTTTATTTTGTGACAAATCTAAAATGACATTGAAATTATTTATCCTGACCGTGGGCGCAAGAGATGCAGGTAGTGACGTGTTTGTGTTTGTGTGCTAGGCTGGCTTCATAAGGAGGTTCAGAGCAGCAACAAGATGTCCTCTCTGAAGATGAAGAAGCGCTGGTTTGTTCTGACAAACACTGCCCTCGACTACTACAAGTCCTCGGAGCGCACGGCGGCCAAGCTCGGGACACTCGTGCTCAACAGCCTCTGCTCTGTGGTGCAGCCCGATGAGAGGGTCTTCAAGGACACAGGTGAGGGGCAGAAGTGGTAAAGAGCAGACTCCAGGTGTGCAGGTCCTGAAGAGGGGATGCTGCAGGACTGTAGTGGTGTGTCATGTTGAGAAGGCAGTCCTGATGTCATCTGAGGCTCTGTGTCTGGCTGCAAACATCTCTGTCCGTGGAAGCTGTCAGAGATTTGCAGAGCGTGCAAGTGACTGTAAGTGCCTCACACCTGACAAGGATACACAGTGCTGATGTTTCTCACTCACTCACTGCTTATCTCAGTGGTCCCCAAGCAGGGTAACAGGTGTGAGTTCCTGACACTAATTATTGGTACATCTCCAGAACTGTCACTTTGTAGCACGACCTACATGTGTCTCTGGGGTCAGTGTTACCTCTTAAATAGCAGCCATCCCATACACTGTAAGGGATGTACAGTGCATGTGTTACAGCATCACTCAATTTGATGGAAACAAAAGATGACAAAGGCCTGTGTTTGCTTTTTGTGCAATGTGACAGTTCTGGGAAGGCAGGATCTGGCATGATCCTCCATTGCTTGCCTTAGGAGTTTGGAAGGGAATCCAGGTTATGGGATAAAGGGTGAATCCCCCTTACAAAGATTGTGAACCTTAGGAAAAGACTTGAAAAACTGGACATTTGAGTACTGGAGTTGTTTGGGATACCTTTTTAAAGGGCTGGAAGTATTTAGTAAAGTGAGATGAGAGGAAATTTATTCTGCTCATTCACAAGAAAGCGTTCACATTTTTGGTATCAACAGATGTCTAGGGCTGCCTTTAGCAGATAGAATTGCCATCGCCTTGACACATTCTCTCAGGTTGTCAAACACCTATTTTTAAAATTTTTGAGAGTTGATTTGACAATCTGACTGGGTGCTGTGCTTAGAGTGGTCATTTTCCAAGTGATTAACAGGACAGTGTAGTCCAAATGCTGTCTGTGAAAGTGAGCTGTCTGGTTGGTAGGCAGGTAGTCAGGTTACACTGCAAGATACTTGCATCTTGGAAAGCTGTCTTTGTACCAAAATTTGGACTGGGACTTTCCTATTGATACTTATGTTTTGGGAATGAGGATGTTATTGTCTGCTTAGTGGATTTTAACCAGACAACCATATGTTGCTATAAAAGCAGCAAGGGTTTTCATCAGCCACAAGCTACAGGCAAAAAGAGAATTATGATCTCTTAATAATCAAGTCCAACCATTAGCCTAACATTGTCAAGTCATTACCCTAACATTGTCATTACCCTAATATTGTCAAGTCCAACACTAAGCCATGTCCCTAAATGTCACATCAACACATTTTTAAATGCCTCCAGGGATAGTGATTCAACCACTTTCCTGGACAGTCTCTTGTCCTCTCACTTGTTACTTGGGAGAAGGGACAGGCTCCCACCTGGTTACATCCTCTTTTCAGGTAGTTGTAGATAGTAATGAGGATCCCCCTGAGCCTTATTTTCTCCAAGCTAAACACCCCCAGCTCCCTCAGCCATGCCTCACAGGACTTGTGCTCCAGACCCTTCCCCAGCTCCATTGCTCTCCTTTGGCACCCAAGATCACCTGCTCCATAACCTCCCCAGTATTGAGGCTGGATTGATGTACTTGTAGCTCCCCAGATTCTCCTTGTGACCCCTTTTGTAGGTGGATGTCACATTTGCTAACCCCTATCTGCTACATAATATGGAAGCCAATTTCACCTTCCAGCTTTGCTTGCACCTTTGTTTCTGCACAGGCTACTGGAACATCATCGTCCATGGGCGGAAGCACTCGTACAGGCTGTACACGAAGCTGCTGAACGAAGCCATGCGCTGGGCCTCTGCCATTCAGGGTGTCATTGACAGCAAAGTTCCCATTGAAACACCCACACAGCAGCTCATTCGTGACATCAGGGTAGGTGACATCCTGCTAATTCCCACGGGAGCTGGGAGCAGCCAGACCACCACTGGCTAACCCAGTCATTGCTGAGAATGTGGCAAAAAATGGGGTTGCTGTCTTGAGGGGAAAATGAAAAAGAGTTAAAAAATAAACTTACACAACTGTGCAACAAAAAAAAATCAAATATTGCATGAATTTTATTTTGCTAACTGATCTGCATAAGTCTAGACTACGACTCTGTGCAATTAAAAATTGAATGCAGGATTACACCTTCAAGTATTTGCAAATCTCTGCTCCATCCTTTCCGCTTCTAAGCATCCAACAGACACAAATACAAAAAACCCATTCCTGCCAGCCATCTGACTTTGATGTACCCTGAAGTTCTCTTCATGCCTTAGTCTTGTGTGGTTAAATATCAGAGTAAAGGGTGGAAAAACAATATCCTTCAAAATAGCAGAAATTGTACCACAGGAGTAATTTTTGAGAAGAAACTTGCCAGAAACTTTGGCAAATAAACCTAGAATCATTTAAGAAAACATACCAAAGCAAATTTCAGAAGAAATGTGTTTGTGGTGGACTCTAAACTAGATGCCATTAGATAGTTCATATTTAGGATGAAAGAGCTGGGAGTGATTGTAGAGAATCTTGGAAAACTTCAGCTTGGGGTTCAAGGACAAATGGAACATTATGTATTGTTAGGGAAGGAGTCTAGGACAAAATGCAGAAGAATGTGATCCAGTGTGTATGATAGTGACAGGCCCAGATTTTGAACCCCATGGAGCGTGTTGGTTGTTCATTCTGTAAACACATGTAGTACAACCAGAGAAGTTGAGAACTGACTCATTATTACACGCTGAAAATGGTTGGTCAGAAAGTCCATTAACTGTGTCCTGTTGAGAGCTTGAAGGATACAGGAGAAAGGAATCATGCCATATATTTTACACAAGCCATGCTTGAAGGCAAGATTCTGTGCCTAGTGACCTGTGGGATGGTGCAGCATGGCTGTTCTTGTGTTTAATTTCCAAAAACAATGCACAGGGTAATTTTTAGATATAGATTATTCTTTGATCACTTAGTCCCCCATGGCACCTCCAGAAATGTAGACAAAGGTGGTTGAGCTTGAACCTAAATTGATATGGGCATTCCACAAAGGACTGTGCCTATTTGAGGACAATTTTTTTTTCTTTCTTCTCCAGGAAAACAGCACAAACTTTGAGGTAGTGGAGCAGACGTACAGAAGGAACCCAATCCTGCGATACACCCAGCACCCCTTGCATTCCCCACTGCTCCCGCTGCCATATGGAGATGTTAGTGTCAACTGTAAGTATTTTACCCATGTGACAGAATCCACTCACATTTTGAGGGTCAGTGAGGAGCCTGAGCACCACAAAATGGGCCTGTAAGCTCACTCTGTGCAGGTGAAGTCTGTTTGGGGCAGTGTAGCCCACAGTGTTCAGGGAGGGAGCAGTCCCTTTCTCTTTCCCTTTCTTCTCAGGAGCGTGTTCTATGTCCACTGCCTCTTATCATGGGAACACTGAATCTTAAAGTAAATGGGGCAGATAGTTTTACCATCCATCCAGGGGACATGCAGCCTGTCATCCTTTAGCCACAGCAGGGTTGCAAGTGGCTTCAGTGGAAATACTACAATAGGATTACATCATACAGCTGGCAGTAGGGTAGTATTTCTACAGAACCTGTTGTAAAACCAGTCTAAATTACTCCTTTTTTCAAATGTGTCAGAAACATGAAAGAGCTAGAGTGATGGGCCACCAGAAAACCAAAGTGATTTGCTGATGATTATAGGCTGTTTGACATATTAAAACTGAAAGCTGGTGAAGAACTATAGAAGAATGTCTCATATGGAGTGATTGAGCCACAGAATCTTTTAAGAAACTAATTTTAGTCAAAGCAATGTATATGGAAAAAACAGTCTGCCACATAGGTAGTGATCTAGCTGTGCTTAGGAAAGTGAACATCAATTTACACAGCTTTATGAAAATGTCAACTCTACTGGTGAGTAAAGAAACAGAACAGGTTTTGAAAGCTTAGAAAAGGAAAAATAAAGTCTTGTGCAGTTGTATTAATATATCATGCACCTGCATCTTGAGTACAGGATAGAGTTTTGCCTTCTCTATCTCATCAAAGATATAGGAGATGTAAAAAACTACCCAAAAATAATCAAAGGCACAGAAGAACTTGCCTACAATTAAGTGACTAAATAAAGAGCAGGATTCTTCAGCCTCGAAACGAAGATTTTAGGGCCAGAAGACTGTCATGGAGAAAGTGAAAGGATACTAGGTATGTCACAATACGAGGATCCAATTATGTGACAGATTAAAAGCACAGAAAAAATAAATTCTGAAATACAGGAAAATTACCGAGCAAGCACTTGCACTGTGGAACTTACTTTTTAGAGCTCTGTCTTTGTATTGTACATTTAATACATGGCCACTGGGGAAGCAGTGGCTGTACAGGAGATTCAGAAGGACCTAAAGCCCCAGAGATATGCAAAGGAGAATGCATGCCTGCCTCTGAATGGTATCACACGTGTCTGAGCAGTTCCAAAAGCAGACATTTAGGTGCTCAAAAAATGCAAGTTTTGGTCTAAGCATTTTAAATCTAAACCACAGGTATAACTTGCATTTGTGATACAGCAATTTGCCTAAGTTCTGTGTTGGCCCAGGGTTCAAAGCTAATACAGGAACAATGCAGAATTTTGGAATTACCCAAGCCAGGCTTCAGTAGCCACATTCTGGTACCTCAGTTGCAGACACTGAAGCCTGAACTAGATTTCAGTGCTCATTTCCCTTAAAAACATTACTCTGCTTTTCTGCACAGTGTATCCAGAATGGATTGGCAGTGGTGATAAATCAGATGTTGGCAAATACTAATTAAAATTGCACTTGAAATGTTAGAGAGGAAGCATTAATGAACTTAAAGTGTAAATTTAAGGTCAGGATATGAGCTAATGCTCAGGTTGCTGTTGTTCTGTGTCAGATTAGTACAGTTGATTCTAGTGCTGCTGGGCCAGTAGAAGATGAGGGAGATGCTCACCTCTTGTCACCTTTGTGATTGTTCCCCAGTGCAACAAGAGAAGGGTTACAGCAGCTTACAGGATGAAGCAGTGAAGATCTTTAACTCCCTTCAGGAAATCGAGACAGTGTCTGACCCCATACCCATTATCCAAGGCATCCTGCAGACCTGCCATGATCTAAAGCCCCTCCGTGATGAAGTGTACTGTCAGCTCATCAAGCAAACGAACCACATGCCACATCCCAACAGTGCTGGGAACCTGCACCACTGGCAGCTGATGACCTGTATGAGCTGCACCTTCCTGCCCAGCAGAGGGATCCTGCGCTACCTCAAGTTCCACCTCCGAAGGTAAAAGTCCCTTTCATTTGCAGTTTGTTTCCTTTTACTCTGCTGATCTTCCACTGCCTGTTGTAGTTACCTCTCTCACCCTCTTGCTGTGCAATCATCTTCCTGTGGTGTTCCAGCCTCTTACCTTTGCAGAATTCTTATCACTAGCTGTTCTGTGTATTCAGACTCCCCCCTTGCCACCCATCTGTTGTGTCAAAAGGATGTGGAATGTAAGTTACCCAAGCAGAATATCATGAGGCTGTGTTGCAGTGGATTTACAGCTGATTACCTGCTGCTTACTAATGTACATATAAACATTATCAACCTGCAGGAAAGGTGAGGACTGTACTTTCATACTCATGGAAATACGTACTACCTTGCAACTGACACAGACAAAATGCATACTATGGAGTAGAGGAGATAATGTAAATCCAATTTATAATTTTTCAAGATTTGTTTAACTAAGCACATAATGCTTGCAATTTTTATTTTTAATCTGTTTTAACAATAGTTTTAGTTTTAGTTTTCATGAACTAAATAATTTACATTTCTTCCCAAGTCATCTTCAGCATCCAGTGCAGCTTTACAAAGTAGTCTGCACTGGGGCTGAGCTGCAGCTGTGTAGCCTTGCTCCATTCCTAATGATGAGAAAGATCAATAAAATCTATTTGATTCTTTCCAAGCTAGGAAAGAGTGAGATGAGATTTGTGTCAATACACCAAATAGCTACATGCATGGCCTGGGTCTTAGAGATGCAGATACTCCATGTACCCATTTCATTGTTTTATCACTGGACTTGCAGATAATGTTATACTTAGACCTGCTGGCTTTGGAGGGAAAAGAACCATGTACAGGCATCTGCTTTCTATCTTCTTAATTCTCAAACATACTGTAAAAGTGGCTCAAACACAGCCAGAGAATTAAAAAAAAACAGAACTAAAAACATTAAGAGTAAATAAAAGAAGTTTACATTTGATTTCACAGTTTTTATTCTCATTTTTGTGAATTGGGATTTTCAATCCTGCTATCTTCAGCTGTCACTAAGCTCCTGAAGGTTTGAACTGCTTATTTTATACATTGCAGAGAAAAGCCACTAAAGTGACTTTGAAATTACTAGTAAAAGCAGATTGTATGGTGTAGGAAATAAGCTTAGTTTTTGTGTGGATGCATTTGACATCAGCATCTCTACCAAACTCTTCTTTGCAGTAGTCTGATTTTTAGGGTAAGGTGTTTTTCACTGTGTAATATTTTTGGTTTTTTTTTTTTTTTTTTGCTTGCTTCTCTTTACAATTAGGGTAAAAGATCTCTTTCCAGACTCAGAAATAGACAGGTATGCACAGTTCATAAGTGATTCCCTGAAGAGAACAAAGACGAGGGAGTTTGTGCCCTCCCAGGAGGAAATCCAGGCTCTTCTCACCCGTGAGGAAATGACCACGACAGTGTATTGCCATGGTGGTGGCTCCTGCAAAATAACCATCAACTCCCACACCAGTGCTGGGGAGGTAATTCACTAGCAACATTAACCAGATGTGAGCACATCTGTGTCTGGAGAGTGGGTCTGTTGAAGGGACACCCTTTCCCCCTTCATTTCCAATTTCTCTCTTTTTTTGAATTACAACTTTTTACTATATCTTTGGGAAAGTTCAGCTTATTCTACAAGGCCAGTGCCCAGGTTGTAGAATATCACTTGACAGCTGTGTTGCAAAATCTAAACACTTCTGGTGTTCTGCCCTTTGTCTGAAGACTGGCTAAACACAGTTTTCTGGACAAGGAGAGATTCCAGTTCATAATGGAATCCTACTGAGAGGGATATTCTACCAGTAACTTAATCGTTAGCAGGTCAGAAGCAGGATTCCAGGTTGCAGTAGTTGTGTCTGTGAAAACATTAGTGCTAAACAGAGGGAAAAGTAGAATTGTTACTAGAGGAACTGAGAATGTCATCATGACATCTGAATCCATTATGTGCCTATATCTTGTGCAGAATTCTAGTTCCCCCATCCTCAAAAGGGTAGTGAATATTGAAAAGATTCAGAGAGGAAAAGCAAGTATGATCAAATACAAGTAATGACTTCATTGCAGGGAATGATCTTTTAGGGTTAGGATTCTTTAATCTGAAAAGATGGCAATTAAGGGAGAAATGGGATGGAGATGTATGAAAAGATAGGTGTACTGAAGAGGCACTGATTCTTCATAGTGAAAGGGGGAGTGATGCCTGGTGTGTGATGTGTCTGGTTTGGCAGGTGGTTGAGAAGCTGATCCGAGGGCTGGCAATGGAGGACAGCCGGAACATGTTCGCGCTCTTCGAACACAACCAGCAGGTTGACCGTGCTGTGGAGAGTCGGGTGATCGTGGCTGATATCCTGGCCAAGTTTGAGAGGTAAAAGAATGCTTCATAAACCTTTCATTCCTAGCTGGATGTAACACTGGATTTCAGAATCCAGGGCTACCTTCAGATTGTCAGTTGCACTGTGGACATTTCAGTACCATGGTACTTCTTACTGGCTTTTTTCCCTTCTCATTCTCTATTGTATCTTACAGACTTGCTGGCTCTGAGGAAGAAGAGGAGGAAGGACAGTGGCAACTGTATTTTAAGCTTTATTGCTTCTTGGATATTGAGAATGTTCCCAAAGATGGTGTGGAATTTGCCTTCATGTTTGAGCAGGTAAGCTAACTCTGGGAGAATGATCTGGTTTCCAGGCTGGCAAAAGCACACAAGAGGATACAGAAAACTGGTTTACCTTTCATTAGAAGTGGGAATGTTGGTTGTAACAGAAGAATTTAGTGTGTTGGATTTTTGCCTGGAATCTACTAAGCAGGTAGACTGAAGTTTTCTAGGGAAGATGAGTATTAGAACAAAAGCAGAAAAAATTAGCAAAGGCTTAAAAAATGGAAGACTAATGATAATTTTTTTAATTTGGTCTTTAATTTTAGAAGGCAAAGAAATTTGTGTAATGATTCAAGAGAATCATTAAAAGTAGCTGCTTGCAGAACATAAATGTAAAGAAAACTGGAAAATCTGTCTGCAAATCAGCTTGCAAGAGCAGCACATCCTTGCGGTTATCAGAACTAACTATGAAACTTGTCTTTTGAGCAGTTTCTTTTGATTAAAAGATAGAGAGGCACTAGAAGAGTACTGCAGACAAAGGAAAAGAGAATGTAGTTGACAATATTTATGTACTGAATAGTCTATTATTTTTTTAAAGTCACTGTACTCCATAGAACAATGATGCTGGCAAGATCAGAGATCACACTGGTATGAAAGAGCCTTGCATCTGGGGTGTAAAACTGAACTGACTGGAGCACCCAGCTCTGTCCCATCTGTGTTACTTCTAATGAGCACTGACCTTGCCTCAGAAAACCATAGCTGTAGAAAATAACTGAATCTGTGTTAATGGCAGTGAGAGTCATGAAGACTGAAACTCACTGATAATCAAATGGATGGTATGTACATCACTCAGACCGTGGCTCCTTTCTTTCTAGAGAATGTCTAGAAAACAGTCAGGAATTGCATCATGGTGCTCTGTGGAGCCTCAGCTGTACCAAACTCCCTGCTTACAAGGCTTTCAGAGCTTTCACTGGCAAAGAGAAGTAAGAGTAGGAGAGTAGGTGTTACCCAGACATTAGATGGATGTGCAAAAAAACCCCATTAATAGATTTCACAGAAAAACAGGCAAAGGGAAGCAAGAAGATTTGTGGAGACATCAGGTGACGGAGGAAGAGGTGGGAGGTGCTTTTTTTGTAATGAAACCAAGGTTGAGAGTCTTGAATTTATTATATATGACTCTGGTGTTGAATATAATCTTCACACAGGAGTTGTAGCTGGTACAGCACAAAACCAAATTGCCTCAATTCTGGTCTCTCCCATCTATTCCAGACCTAAAAAGTCCTCATTGTGGGACTTTCTGTACAGGATAGGAGCCCCTCAAAGATCTCTGTCCTATTCAGGCTTGCAGAAAGGAGTGCTCCCCCCATATCAACCAGTTGCAGACTTTGGCATATTTATTATGATGTCGGCTCTGATCTCCTGAAATATGTCTATCCTGCTGGGATCAGCAGATGCCACAGTAATCTGTACATGGACACAGATGTGAATAAAGCGTGCTTTTGCTCTCTAATGAGTTTGGGGGACTCTTTGTTTGTAGGCTCACGAAAGCCTCATAGATGGTCATTTTCCTGGGCCAGAGGACACTCTGCAGCGCCTGGCAGCTCTGCGGCTGCAGTACCTTCATGGAGATTATTCCAAAATAAGCTGGACCCTCGATGGAATCTACCCAGTTAACAGACTGAAATCCAAAATACTGCACTCAACCAAGAGCAGCAGCAGTACCAGTCACACTCTGGAGAGGAGAAGGACCAGCTTCCTTGAAGGGACATTGAAGCGTAGCTTCAAGACAGGGTCTGTGAAGAAGCAGAAGGTCGAAGAGGAGCAGATGATGGAGATGTGGGTAAAAGAAGAGCTTTCAGCTGCTCGGGCAAGCATAGCACAGAAATGGACCAAGCTGCAGGGGCTCTCTCAGCATCAGGCCATGGTGAAATACATGTCCATCGTAAAGGAGTGGCCTGGTTATGGGTCAACCCTCTTTGACGTTGAAGTGAGTAATTCATAAACTCCTAAAACCACAGCTGAGGGGAGGTATCAGTCTGGAGAACACATAGAGCTGTTTGTAACATAAGGGCATTTTGGGAACTGGATGCATTTTGCCTTAGTAATCTCAGGGAAAGACTGCAGTACCACAGTATCCAAGAGTTTTGACACAGAGCAGAGAGCAAGCAAGGCAGGGCATCCTGGTAACTGAAGGGAGACAATGTTAGAAGAACAGTGGAATGGGGGAGGAGAGGAGGGGGGCTTAAGAAAGTGGTGGCTAGTGAAAGAGTAAAACAAAGCTCTGTTGTTCTTGCCAACAAAAAGTGCAGTCCTGTTCTTCAGCAGTACAACAGAAAATGTGCAGACTGGGGCAGGTACAGCACTGTGCTCAGCCTGCTAAAGTAGGAGGCCACAGTTCAGTTCTGTCAGGTTTGTTGCTGCCTAAGTGGATCACCATGGATGTTGCTCGCACTCACTGTATTATCTGTAAAATAAGAAGTGGAATATTGACTCGCTCCATCACTTTAAAATCTGATGAGATCTGTTAGCTATTACAATTATTTGTTACTCAACTATTATTTGACTCAGAGCTGTGTCACTCCTGAATCTTTGCTGCAGAAGTGCCTCCAGCATAGATTCATCAGGTACCCTGGTTTGTGTATTGAATTGAAATGTCCTGTAAGAACTAGAAATGGAGGGCTTTTCCCTGAATGGAAAATTATTTGATCCTCGACTGCATTTATGCAAAAGGTCATGTTTCTCTTTTTGCAGTGCAAGGAGGGTGGATTCCCCAATGATCTCTGGCTTGGTGTCAGCACAGAGAATGTGTCTGTCTACAAACGAGGGGATCCTAAACCACTCGAAACTTTCCAGTATGAGCACATTGTTTTCTTTGGAGCACCACAGCCCAACACCTTCAAAATTACAGTGGATGAGAGAGAAATGTTCTTTGAAACCTCCCAGGTACGTGAAAGCACACAACCAGTTCAAGAAGGGTTCAAGGAATAGACAGGTCTCTATGCAAGAACTCTTGACTAATGGACTACACAGCCAAGGAAAAAGATGAAGGGAGCTTGAGCCTAAAGGGATGGTACCTCTTCTTGAATACAGGGATGAACAAAAAAAAGTAGGCTGGTTAGAAAGTGAAGGAGGTTGATTGGTGTTCCAGTGCATCAACAATTTCCAGTTCTGGGTGGTGTTCAGTTTGCCTGGATTTTTCATTCCTTTCCAGTAGATGAATGGGGATTTTCACAAACTTAAAAAAAATATTTAGTAGAATGGAAGTTGCTTTTCTTTGAGCTAAAAATATTTTAAAGTGTTGCTACAACAGAGCACAAACTTGTCAAGTCTTTCTTTTGTTACTGTCATGTTCACATTTAGTATTAACATGCAAAATCTATTGTGTCATGACTTTGGACAAGGGGAATCTCTTTCAGCAAAATGTCCTGCATGCCTCAGTGCACTGAGCTTTCAAAGTGCTTATGCTGTGTTACTGTGTTCTCTCCCCAGGTGGGCGAGATAATAAAGATCATGAAAGCTTACATCAACATGATTGTGAAGAAACGCTGCAGTGTCAAATCAGCCACCAGTGTGGACAGTCATGCAAGCATCTGGACTAGGTGATGCAGATGAACTGGCACTAGTTTAGTCGTGGGTATTTGCAACTTGCCAGCACAAGTGTAGCAAAGATGTTTTATAAGAACTGACTACTATATTTAAAACCTGAAGTGACATCTACAGTACCATAGGATTTGCACCTCTGCCCAAAGACATTAAGCAGTAACAACTGTTGTTAAATACTAATGACCCAAAACTTGTTTTCCCCTTGCTTGTTTGATGAACAATGTACCTTAAAGAAGCAAAGTCAGAATCATCCTCCTCCTCCATGTCCTCTCTGCTGCTTTCACTATCACCTGTCATACTGGCAGAAAACTTTACAAGAATCATTTCTGCAGGACAGGAGACAGACTTAAGCTTCCTTAAGAATTTTGAACATGCAGACATCTGGGATCATGTGATCACAGCATGGTCTGCTAAAAGAATATTTGTTTTATTTATTTTGCAAACAAATCTAAAATATAAATCACTGTGGGTTTGTTTTTTTTTTTTCTTCAGGATGTACTAACAATCTGATCTGGTTTTAAAAAGCCTTTGTATAATTGAAGCCAAGTGGTCCAACAGAGAGAGGTCAAACCCTACATGAGAGAGCATTAAACAAAGAAACAAGTAAAAACACCCAAGGTGGTTGTTTACCTTCCAATAAAAGTTCACAGGTACACGACTGTAAAAAGTGGCACTTTCAGTTGAACTACTAAATACTCCAGCTAGGAGAAAACCTCTGGGACTAGCACCACTGAAATAGGCCATAAGGTGCCATTCTGGGCACTCTGCAAGCAGCACCTCTTGCATAAAAATAATGATTGCTGTTCCCCTGTACAACCCAGGAGGGGAGATTGTTTTAGGAGCATTTCCAGAAGAGCTGCTCTTCACAAACTCCAGGTATTAGATGGAGGTTGCAGATTTATGGTGAGCAGCTTGCTTGCATTAGGATCCTTCTTTCTTTAGGGGGGATTTTAGGATGACTGGGATCCCTGAACTTAGTTTTAAGTGAACTGTTTCCTACTGAGTGAATAGGTGCCTAGACAAATGGTTATAGGCAAGATTTTTACTTCCTCTGTACTACAGTAAGCAGATGTCAAATCCTTCATCCAGCCCAACTTTTAACAAGAACTGTTCACATCACTGAATTCCCAGATACCCATCCAGTCTCCTCAGATCCTTAGTCCTCAGCAGAACTTGAAAACAATGCTATTTTGCCAAAACAACTGCTTCTTGGAGGTTTTTATAGCTACCTGCAATTTGAAGAAGTAGAATTATTTTCTTTGCCATGAAAGACAACAGTCTTCAGTCCCTTGACTTCAGAAAGTTGATTTCATTGTTTAAAACTATATTCAATATCAGTCCCATCATGAATTAGTTGCATTAACAAACAAGAAACCTGGTGGTGAGCCATTTTCCATGGCCCTTGTCTAGTCTTGGGATCCCAGAATGCAAAGGCCCATTCTGTTTCTTACTGAAACTGCAGAGCTGTATGCAATGTGGGCCTTGCTCTACATTTAAAATTGGCTGTCTCCATTTCTGAAGTAGCAGCAGCTAAGGCCTGTTAGCTATGAAACAGAAATTGCATCGAAAAGTAGGAGTCAGTATGCAACATGTTCCCTTCCAACTCATCATCGAATTGTGCCATACCACTAATACTGTGTTGCAGAACACTCATTTTGAGGGTGACAGTACAAAAAGAAACACTGTACATAACCCCTGCTCCTCTCTCATTTCCACTACACTGCAGCATGTGCAGACACTCCATGCACTTGCTACACGATCAGCCTGAGGGTGGCCACTGCTGTGCATCATCCCTTCAACTGGAGTTTTGCCTTAAATAGCATCACTGATGGATCCTACAAACACCCCCCTTGTTGTCATGAGGAATAAAGAGATGACCGGGTCACAGGTGAGAGAGAACAGGAATGCAGAGGCACCCTGAGAAGCAACACTTTGTATCCACTGCATACACTGGCTCGATCTCTAATGTATCAGACTAGGCTTGATTATCCCTGTTCTAACTCTGCACTAGCTCTGTGTTCTGGCTCTTGGGTTGCTGCAGGCAGCTTGAACCCACTTGAAACATAACTCTCACTACTATTTGTTGTAATTTTGCTCATTTCTATTACAGAATTCCTTCTTCTGTCTTTTTTAATTTGTAACTGGCTTTACAAGATGAAAGTTTAATAAATTATTGGATTGCACAGGCTCTATTCACTTATAGGCATTGTGTGCCCATGTTAAGGTGTTTACTCAGAGTTTAACACTCGGAACTTGTAAGTGAAAAGTAGGTGTCATCGGCATGAAAAGACAACAGCCCTTCCTTCCAGAAGCAAATTTTGGGGTAAATAGAAAATAGTTTGCTGCTACAGTGGGGAAGGTTTGTTTCCAACTTCTGCTTTTCTCTCTGGGGCTGAGTCACACCTTTGCTCAATGGGAGATGTCCCACTGGTTCTGAGACAGCTGTGGTCAAAGCAGAGCAAGGAATTCATCATCTCCCAAGGCCCAGTCTGTGGGATCCGCTCCATACCTTCTCTTCAGCACCTCCAAAGTCACTAATAACAGAAACTCTCTTCTGGCTCAAATAAGCTGCCAATCTGCACTTCTCAGACAAGTGCATGGCCTGGCCATGGTGCTCACTTAAGAGCTTGTGTCACTGAAGTAAATTGGAACCAGGAGCAGCTGAGCTGTCAGCAATGCAGACAGACCATCCCACTGGCAGACAAAAGTTCCCTCAATCCATACACAGGTATGGAATCCAAGCAGTGATGCATTACCCCATCATTATCCTCCCCTATATCCCTTGGTCAGATGCTCTGAGAGCCTCAGGATCCTGCAGATTGGTCTATGTACTATGACTTGCAACTTTACAGATTCTTTTTTCTGCATCTTTATCCCCTTGCATAGACTTTTATTCGAGGCTGCAGCTGCCTCTGCTTACTGCAAGCTAGCCACTCCTTTCTGCACAGCTGTTGAATCTCAAACTGCACTTGTTTCATTAATACATCTCTATAAAGACAAGCATGCACTGCTGCAGGTCCAGCATGACTGCAACAACACACAAATGCATTTATTGAGTGGTAGCCCTGAATAACCACTCAGAGTGGCAGCCAACTAAAAGCCTTCTCTTGACTCCCTTTTAAATGCTTGATCACCCTGTCAGTGTGACATGCAGTCCCTCTGGGACCCCACCCATGTATTTCTGTAATAGTTAATTCAAGTTTGAATGCTCTGTTTATTTTATATGAACTAGTTTCATGACAACTTATAATCAGCACCTACACCATAAACACAAAATGGTTTATATACAAAGACACTGCCTCAGGTAAGTTGTATCACAGAATCACGTGTCTAGTTATTATTGGCTGTGAACTCCTAACATTTATTAGTACCTGTTTTTAAAACAGCCTCTCCCTGTGTAGGCTGTGCATTCGCTTCAAAGTAACATGCTCCCCTTGGGCCTTTAAGCAAATCTCACACATGATTTTACAGTCCCCTCTGTAAAATATGAACTCCTAAATCAGTGGGATGCAAATTTGCTACTTTTTATATCCAGAGCCCAGCTCCATCTGCTGCCCATGCTGCATCCCAGGGCAAGTCTGAGGCCCCTTGCAGCCCTCAAGAACTGGCCCCCAGGCCTTCCTCAAAATGCTGGGCGGGCTCAGGATTACCAATACAAACATTTTGTTCCTGTAAAAGCAAACACCTACAAATCCTGAGTGACTGTCATAGTAACAGCCTGAGAAGATAAACACAGTTGTCTCTGTACCGGGTTAGATACTGGGCATAGTTTTTGCAGGGCCACTAATGAGGTACACACATTAACAGGAGCAACTCACCTGTTCCTTTCTCCTGTTTCAGTGTGAGGTTGAAGGCAACTCAGCTACTTCTTGTTTGTGCCTTGTCAGGGTGTGCCCATGGGCACAGCAGTATTTAAAACAGGAGTCAGCTCTTCCCAGCTTGCCTGCAATGGCTGAATCTTGGTAAGTCACCCTCTTTGAGCAAAGAAATCCAGCAGAAGGCTTGTGATGAAGTATTCAGAAACGGAGATGGTTCTGCAAGATGAGACTGGTGTAGTTCTGCAAGATGAGACAACGGCACTGAATCTGCATGGTAGGAGATAGTCTGGTTGAAGAAGGTGTGAAGGGAGTCCCTCAGGGCTGGAAGAGGGGTGAAGTGCGTGCTGTCTACAGCAAACTCCCCATTGTTGTGTTGTGAGTACTTGGGCTGCTCTCAGCTTTCTTGCTTGCAGAGGAGGGGAACAGAAACATCCTGCCAAGGTTGTAGTGTCCTGCTGCTACACAATGTCCCAGCTGTCCACAGTGGCTGCTGCAGCCCTTTCCCCCTGCAGCCCATGGCAGTGTTGTGGGGCTGCTGGTAGTGCTCATCCCACGTGTTTCAGCCTTGTGGCTGCTGCTTCATAGAGGAAATGGTACTTTCTGGTCCCCTTTCCTGGCAGCTTGTGGTGGTGTAAGACTACCTGGTTGGATCTTGTGTCTGTGGTGGGATGTTCTCCATTTGGTGGCTTAATAGGCAGTGCTGAAAAGCAGGGATTAGAGAGAGAAGAGGGACAAAGAAGAATGGTGTCTGCAGGAGACAACAAAAGATAGAATTGCAGAAACCCAGTCTTTTTCCTCAAAGCAGCTCATGATGCAAACCCTGGGCAAAAGTGACTTCCCATTTTTCCACACACAATTATAATTCACACTCTGACTTAACACAGGATGCTCTTCAAATACCCAGATCATGTTTATGAGAAAAGACTTTTGAATGAAAATTCAGTCGCTAATAGTGATGACATTCAATCGTGTATTTGTAAAACCATCTCAACCCACTTCTTTGTAAGTTTAATTCAAATATGCACATAAGGCTTGTTAGCTTTAACAAAGTATAAGCACCATGGCTTTGTACAATTACCTGCTCTGAATAATCTCCTAAAAGGGAACTTGACACATGACATTTGAAAGGAGAATTTTTGTAAAAAGCAGGAGCAGTACTCTTACTATTCGTATGCGTGTCCGAAGACACAGCATGCACAAAAAGATCTCTGTTCTCATTTGTTCCAGCAAAAGATGCATGAGAGGCCAGCATAATGCAGGAAGCACATTTTGAAATAATTATTTTGTATTGCTGGAATTCCACTTTTTAAAAAGTCACCTTGGAGTAAATTCCTCTATTTATGCTGGAAAGTAGTAAAACAAAGAACTGTTGTACTGTTTGTAAATATAGTCCCTTCTGCAAAATTGGCAAAGAGAAATCCATAAGGACTTACAGTCTGCGTTGCAGTACTGTGCTATCACAATAAAAACCTATCTGGTACCCTCCCCTACACCCACAAATCTGTTAAAAATCTTAGTTACTGACAGATATTACGATAGAGAATACAGGGGTTTTCAGTGTGCAAATACCATTGCTGTGGTTTAGCCATAAAGAATGTACCCAAGATAATAGTATTTTATAAGGACATTTATGCTATGCACCATTTGCAAGTTAATTTACTATTAACAGCATATTCCCTCTCTAGTATTTCGTTATCTCGTACCGTAAAACTCCAGAACTAAATGGGAAAGGTCTATTAGAGTGACAACTGAATTTTACTCTCAGTAAGTAATCTGCTTTTCCTAAGCTTAGTTCTTTAATACTGCTCATAGGTTTTGCTTTAAAACTGTGCAGTGTCTGTTTAATTTGGTCAATAAGAGCTTTATGTACTTCTTGACAACAGAATGAATTTACCTACCTTTTAGAAGCCTGGATGTTCTATATCCCACTGTGCTCCATACCCACAGCAACAATAGCTGTGTGAAGGGCACAAACTGTAGTTCTGACTTGTAGCAACAAAAATTGTAATGTTTGGTCTTCATTTATTTGCAGCCACACCAAAAAAAATCGCTAGCAGGCCATGCAATTTACTTACTACTTTCAAAAATGTTTACATGTATAACATATGTCCAAAGCAACAAGCAGATGGTGCATTTGGTTTAAGGGAAAAATGCTGAGAAGTACAACAAAAGCATCAAACCCAAAGGGTACTCATGCATAAAGACTTGTTGATTTCTAAGTCAATTAAGTTATTGATGCAGAAACACTGTTAAAATAAAAATGCTGGCTGGTGTATTGGCATATGTAGATTAACCTTTCCATGACCCAGAGTCTCCAAGGACCAGGCAAAATTCAGGAAGAGGAACTGAGGTTGTACATTTCTTGCCTGGAGCTACCACAGCTGGCAGATAGTCTGTGCTGTGGGATGAAGGACGTTTAGGATGCCTTCTCAGCTCCATTGCTCTGGGACCTGGGAAAGCATTTCTCTGCTGCCATTTCCCTGTGCATCATCTTCAGTTTTAAGATTAATGTTTGTGAAGCAGATGACCTTGTTAGTCGTCTTGCACAATAGGATGTTTCTCCCAGCAAGCCATTACTGGAGCTAAAAATAACACTGCCCTTTGACCAGCAGTCAGAGATTTTGGAGGTCTGGAATTCAGAGTTCAGACATCACTTAAAATGAATACATCTCATGATTTAATTGCAAATGTTACTTGACTGGAAGTAGCTTAACCTTGGCAATATTTTAAGAGGCATTATATAGGAAGCCTTTATGCATTGGCTTAATTTGGGCCTTGAGGTGCTAATGAACTACACCCTGATTAGAACAAAAAGGCACAGAGGAATGTTCCCTGTGTAAGCCTGAAGCAGCTTGATAAAAGCTAGGTATAACTAAGTTTTCAACTGCAAAAAGAAAATTACAGCATTCTTTTAAAAAACATAAAATATATGTACTACCTCTAAAGTTTTCTTACTGTGGTAACACACACTTACAGGCTTTAATCCTGATCCCAGCCCCTGTGCTACGTGCTTTTTTACCCAATGATTAATGAGCCATACCTTAACTCTGATAACTGCTTCCATGGAAATAAAACCAGTGTAAGCAGTTCAGTGTTTTATTTAGCTTTATTCTTTCAATAACAATACTGCCAAATAATCTTCCTGTGTATTTCAAATGAAGTGGGTTATTCACCTGCACTAAGGCCATAGTGCTTATGCAAAAAATAATTACCAGTGATTAGACAACTTGGATGTGATGAAACAAACATGAGAAATGGGGCCTGAAAAAATTATTTACATCATTTATAAGAATAAAATATACAATTTTAATAAAAAGTATATATCCTTTTGTTTTGAATTAGGATTTTACTACTAATTGCCACTTTTCATTTCAGATTCACACCTAAAAATGCTCAGAGTATAAACATCTATAAAACTAGTAAATCTCAAAACATGGCAACTTGTAAATAATTTTCCCCACTTATTACTGTAGTTAGAAAAAGATAATAACCAACATTTTTTAGTCCATTAAGTTAGAAGTCATTTGGCAAAGCACTTAGGCATATAAGCTAAACCAGAAGACATCAGGAACCAGACTTTGCAACGTTTCAAACACTCCTCATACCAGGGTAAGTTAAAGAATGAGTGTAATTTTCATCATAACTACATTTTCTACAAGTTATCTCAGGAAAGCAAATGTTCACAATTGTGCCCAAAGTACCAAAAAAACAACAAAAGTGCTTACTTCTTTGATCAGCAAACTACCACAATGGCTTTATCCTGCCCCTTCAGGCTGCTCTTTCAACAGGCTCAAAGTGGTATCTACAAGGAGTTCTCCACTTCTCAACACAAATGATAAACACTTCCTTATCAAAATAGTGCAAACAGGAACAAAGAAAAGTGCCATGAACATAAGTAAACTGCAGGAAAAGAAGGCAGTTGAACACTGTGACCTTGCTCTGCTGCTTCAGAGAAATCAGTAGTACTCTTCTCAGCACATCAGGCCAATGTATTCCTATTTACCACCTCATGCCACCACCACATGCAGAATGGATTTGGTCTTTGGCATATCCTCCTTCATAAAAGTAAATGCATCTGTTCCTTGTACTGCGCATTAAAAAAAAAGTCAAAAGACTTTTTCAGAACAATAATTGATCAAATCATTGAGCAATTAATATATACAACTCTGTCTTCCCTTTTTCCCTTTATAACGTTCTTTGGAGTGCATAGGAAAGGCTACAGTGACACATCACATACAAAAATCAAGTTTAAGTTTTATGAAAAATACTCAAGTATTTTTAGCATTTATATACACAAGTTTCTTTACCATATATTCTCAGTCTTTCCTTAGACATATCTTTTATCTTGTTTCTTGGACAGATGACATATTTCACCTATAAAGTTATAGGTTGGTAACTATAAAATTAGGCATTTAATCCTAGTATAAATAAGAGTATTGGGAGAAATAAATTTTAAGTGTATTCATTATAGTGATCTTGCATGAAGTACTGTTAACATTAATTTGTTCCATCAAAAATTCCAGTAAAGAGAGACACTACTATAAATTAAAAAATACAACAGAACTCTAAACACCTTGCATCTTGAAAGGCTGAGGCCAAACGTAAAGAATTACCATAAAATTGAATAAAAATTGCACTTGTATATAAACGAACTAATTTTAGCCCCGATTAATAACCTTGTTACTTTTCCAAAAAGAAGTAATAAAACATCAAGTAGCTCATTTCTTATGGCTTCACACAGTGAAGTTCATGCTTCAATTGATCAGAAGAAAGTTTTTCAATAGCTATCTTTTGTGAACATATCATCAGTTTCCTCATCATTCATCCCTCTTTGATAGCGTACGGAAGAGAAGGCACTCCAGTGAAGACGTTTCTTTTTGTAGAGGTACCATACCAGTACAGCAATGGGAACCAAGATAATTAGCAGAGCAAATGCTACAGCCACACCAGTATGATTAGAACCTGAAACAGAACAAAAGACAAATAGTCATTATTTAAGAGTTTTGGCAAGAATATTTTGTCATAGGGTTGATGCTTAGGTAGCTACACACTAAGACTGCACAGTTAAGTCAAGGCAAACTGCTTCGTATTAATAGTCTTCACTTCATCACATGGCAAGTGAAATGTTGATTCATACAGGAATGCATTAGCTTATTTTTGATCATTCTGTTGTTAATTTACTAATATTTAGGTTAGAAGGGACCTCTGGAGGTCAAAAAAACCTACTTGTAAATGCTGCACTCATTTAGAGGTTTGTATACTTCATAAATCTAATGAGATCCTGGGCTCTTGGAACAGAAGGTAATTATACTCCCTTCAGACTGAAAGGATCTTGTTGAGGTCTTCCTTCATGGCACAAAGTTTAATCTACTCCTGCATTTCCACTTCAGTGAAAATATATACAAAATCAGAAAGATTCCACCGCTTCTCAGGACTTGCTTGCTTAATGCTCAAGGTAACTGTTTGCCTTCCCATACAAAGCCAAGTATGAGGGAATAAAGGCCTGAGTTTCTTTCTGGACCTATGGGGTGACATTTTCAGAAGCCTCCCCAAGACTGAAAACACAATGTGTGTTACCTGCTTACTCAGCATCTCTTACAAGCAGAACTCTTTCTGATTCTACCTACACAAACTCACCCATGACAGACACCCTGTGGTAAGAAGCAATAGCAACTACTCTGCAGTTTCTGGACATTTCAGTTCTCTTCCTTACCCACTGAGTAGACAGTGAGAGCCAGGAGAAGTAAATTCCTAGATGATTTGTCTCTGAATGCAATTTTATGGCTAAACAACAACAAAAGACCCTTGCTTAGGCAGAGGTACTTGATGGGTTCTTTTGTTAATTGCACTTCCATTATTTCAATGCAGACTTCATCCAATAAGCCAGAAATTCCTGGAAATAGTCTCTACAAAATTAAGTTTCTGCTAAAATCAGTGCTTCCATACCTAAAGGAGCTTTACAAACCACTCTGCTTTGACTACGTGCACAGTCAACTTTGGACCACATGCCAGTTGAGGACAGGATAACACTGCATTTTTCATTGGCTTGTGCAGTTTTATTCTCCCAGTTGACATAATTAACTGATGAGCCATCCAGCCAGCTCACAGATTGACCTGTTGAAAAAAACATTACTTAGTCTAGATCAACAAAACATCCTGTAATGCTACACCATGTCATTCACAAACTATTGATTTCTTTACATTGCTAAAAGGAAAAGGGCTGACTATCCATCCCATATATTAAAAGCAGTAAATACAAACACACAACTTTTACCCATCCCTCTTCTCTAGATCTTTAGCAGTTTATGCACTTACATCGAACATTAGGCAGCAATAACAGAGGTGGGAAAAATTAATTTCAGGGACTCCTGATTACCCTAATTGTGAAACAGGAAGAGACTCAACTACGATGAAGTCCAAAGAGCTTTAAAATGTTAAATGAGGGATTCCAGCTTCAAGTAGAAGTTACTGTAGGCTACCAACACTGCAGAACTGTTCTTATTTGGGGATTTACGCATTAATATTTACAATATGAAACATTCATACATTGTTGCTACTTCTTACCCTTAAAGCTCTGATCCAGGCCAAGCCATACGTTCTTGGTGATGAGATCATGTTCCTTTATGTGTGTGCTCACAAATGCATTTTCTTCAGCATCCACAATAGTCAGAAGGGTTGCTGAAGGATCTAAGGGGCAGAGGAAACCAGTCAGAATTGCAACCTACAAGATTTTTCATGGTGCTGAGTATTCTGTGGGAACAATTACTATGGGAAAGGTTTTGCTGAACTGGGCTTGTAAAATCAGCTTAGAATAACCTTCAGAATAAAGACATGAACCTCCCATCCCCTAAAATACAGCTTCAGATGGCTCGTTATTCTAGCAGGTTATACCGAATAAAATGGGAGTAAACTTACTGCAGCTGCAGACTCCATGCATGGAAGATATCAAGAAATATACCTGTTGAGGATTACTAGTCATGCCCAAGTATTAGGCTTTCAAAAATTTAGTTGAACAAAAGCTCAGCATTTTGCTGAGTCAAGTTAATTTCTAAATCAATCCTCCCACAGTGCCTCAGGTTTTTATGTACAGTAATTAAGGAATAAGAGGGAGGAAAGGGCATGCTAGAAAGGCATGCTCGGAGTGTAACCATCCTCTACAAGTATGCATAAATATAAGCCAGATGCTTTCTCTTTCAACTACCAGACCAAATTGGATTCAACAGAAAACTGCATCCAGGACTGGGCTTTTTGGATCCTAAATAGTGAGTCCAATATCATACCATAAGATAATTCCATAAAAGAAAGTTATGACAGTCACTAAGTTCTGCATTAGGGGGATTAAAACTTCTGCATATGAAACTGATTAACATTGTCTCTGCAATACAATTCCCCATGTAGCTCAGCAAAGAAGAGAGAAAATCCATTAATTTGACACAAAATTAATTTTTTATGTGCTTTAATATCTATAACACATATGCTTTGAACCATTTGATAGGTTTGCAAGCTCCCTATTAGCAAGCAGCTACAGCAAGGATATAAGAAAGCCCTGCCAACAGTACTGACTTTGCATGCAGATAAAACGTTTTCCTCCAAACTGTAAGCATTAAATTTCTGAATCTTCTACAACTGGTTACCTGCATTTTATCTGCCAATATCTGAGTGCCAAACGATCTTAATAAAATTAGTATTTTATTAAGAATTTTTCATCAGGTGTTCAAAGATAAAGCTTGCTATTGCCTTTCCTAAACTAAAGGAGCATAAAAATGGCAAAGCTGAAGTATAATCAGTGTAAGTTTCTAAGTTGTCAGGTTTTATTTCTTTTCAAATAGTGGACTTATTACAAGTTGCAATATAATAAGAGTCTAAACCTACTCAGCTTCTGGCAGATTCTCTTAGCCTCTTCCACGTTATACACGGAAAAATTGTAGAAAGCCATGTCAAAGGCATAACAGTGATCCCTGTACTGTTCCCACTGCAGGGAGCCTCTGCTCTGAGGGCATCCAGAGGCTCTGCTCGCTTGCTTTGGCTCCAGTTTTCTCTCTGCAAAGACAAAGAAATTGATGGTATTTCTGCTGCAGCAGTTTGTGCATAGTCTCTGGAATAACAGGACAATAAGTATTAGCAAGGGCTACGACTCCTATCAACACCCACTGTTCAATTAGCTTACATTCCTTCTCCTTGTGCCATGGATGAATTGATTTTAAAATAAGCATAAGACAAATCCCAAAGGCTTGGGAACAACTTTTAATTGTTTTTTGTGGGTCTTGACAATTGTTTTATATATTTGATAAGTACTTTGATTTAGAAAAGATACATACATTTGATATTCATATCACAGGTGATCAAGAAGTAACCAGGTTTGATTTAGGTTTCCACCACTGGAACAATGAGACTTTATCTCCCAGAAGTATTAAGAAGTTTTATCATTCCTGACAGAAAACTCTTCTTAAAAGGGAATCATGTGCAGTATTTCAACCTTCACGTCTACTTCTAAATACAGCATTATTGTGTATTGTTGTCTAAAGACAACTACACAAAACCTTAAAAATTTCACTTACTGTTTGGAGGGCTATAGCAAATGGCACCTTCAGCAACATTTGTACATTTTGTACGGTTCCAAAATCCTTTAGTATCCAACAGAACACAGTTCTCAGTAGTATCTGAGTTTTCTAATTCCCAGGGATAGTAGTCAAAGTCACTTCCATCTGACCATTCGAAATTAGCTTTACTTCCCTAATTAAAGAAAAAACCCACAACTTTTAAACCACATATGACTGTGCTTTAAATCTCATCTGTCATGAATTAAGTCATGTAACAATATTTGTCCCTTGTAGAGTGATAAATTACAGAGCAGCTGGTCTCATCTAAATTCACAGTAAATAAATGTACAACATAGTTTGCATTTGCTTAACATAGACATTTTTGTTAGTGGGAACTGAGAAAGGACAGCACGTTCTCAAGTTTAAACCTGCAATGTGCCTGTTTTATCCTATGGGAACATTTCACTTAGTTCCACCCTGCTGTTTCCTTTAAGCAATCTGCCTTCCCTGCTATGAACATTAGTGGATACTTTGCAAACTGCTGAACTGTTGTGATGGCCTCAGTGTGTAAAACTGGGCAGCTCAGGGATGGTTTGCAGTGCCAGCTCCTACTTCAGATACATTCCTGGAAACCCATGACAATGAGGAGTCAGTTGTGAGTGTCCCATTCTGTCACAGCACAGGCGTGCTCACACACTCCTCTGCAGAGGGGTATTCCTGCCAACTATGACCAGGTCTGGCAAATAGTGAGGGGAGCAGGGTCAGGCTTTTGACTCCACAGTAAAGCAGACAGAGGAGGAATATGTGCAGCTGCCTCTTGCTACTGTGTTTCCTGGGAGAATGGACACTTAACTTACTGAGAGTCTGTTCTGAACTGCTCTGGAGAGCCAGTCCTGACCTCAACTAAGCAGGTTCCTTGTTTGTCTCTATTTGCTCATGAAATCTGATTCTACAGAGTGCCATAAAGTCTGAAACCTCTAGGGGTAGCACTGCAAATCATGCTTCCTTGTGCTGCAAGGAATGATGAAGGAACACTGTATTATTTTAAACTGTCACGTATTAGGAAGAAATATCTCAGTGTGCCTACATTCACTAAAATTGAATATTAACATGTTAGACAGGGTGGAAAAGAGATTCTAAGGAACTGGAAAAAACCATCAGGAAGTATTTTGTATCTTGTTCAAAATATTATATACAGATCTGTTACTGACGTCCCCAACAGTGTATACTTACATCATGAATTGACAAGCCAAGCCACAGAGGATAACCATCCTGTTTGACAATATCTTCTAGAAATAACTGCTCTGATTCACTGTGTACACTTGCTAAATCACTCTTATTTTGTTGGCATGATCTCAATGCCTCATACCACGTTAATTTTTTCTGAAGGATCCTGTATGTTCTGTTGCCATGTGGAATAGTCTCTGGCAATGGAGGCTTGTGCTGCTGGTGTCCTGTTTCAAAGAATAAGAAGGTAAGTTATGTGCATTTCTTTCATGTTTCTAGGAAAATACAGAAAGCACTAAAATCCATCTATACCAGTGTAACTCAAGCATTAAACTGCTCAGTACAAGCCACTTCTATCAAGTAAATTTACTTCTGTTACTTTGAACACTGAGTTCAGCAACTGCTGGATGAGCACAGCAAACACATTTCTCCTGATCAGAGTATTACAGCAGTGATGCAGACTGACCAGATGTCCCCAGATGCTCATGACAGCTGTGCCATGTGTTTCACTAGGGGCAAAATCAAAGCCTTATTCAGCAGGAACCATGATTTAAATTCTGAACCTCATCCAACACTCCAATACTACTCACCCCTTTCGATTTTACAGGCGAGAATACTGTACATGTTGTAGTGATTAGCATGCCAACTTTGAGAATAGTTATAAATATCCCAAAACCCATCAAGATTTACACCAGCAAAAAAACTGTTCTTCTCTATGATAGGTCTTCCCAGCCTCCAGTTATTGTAAGTCAGATGAGTTTCATCATACCACTTGAGAACTTTATCTGTGGAAAACATTGCATATTTATTAAAACACTGGTATTATGTATACAAATACAATTAACTTTGAATATATTTATGATAGTAACAGATGTTTGGAAAAAATGCTGGGGCACTGCAAGTTACTCTAAATCAGTTCCATATCCAATGCTAAATATGTTAGCATTACTCATCCTGGCCACTTTAAGTCCTGCTTTCCAGGGAAATCAAATTTAGACTAAACAGAACATATTGGGACTAATTATCACTCAGAGAGCACGTCAGGTTGTTTTTTTCTAGAAGTTAAGTACAAATATAAATCATTGTTACAGGTTTGCATTCACTTTGACTTTAGTTATAAACTGAAACATGCAAGAAACACGCGCTTAATGCTGCAAATTTTGTCTCCAATTCAGTTAATAAGAAAAAAAACAAACCCTTAAATCTTACCACTGTCATCATAAATCACACCCAGCCAGACCCACAGAGCCAGACCACTGAATGAATGAAGCTGCTCAATAACAAAGTTGTTCTCCTCTTCATCTCGAACATTCAGAACAAATGCTTCGGGGTCTGTTGAAAATTTTTTACATTACTTTCTTACACGTTCATCTTTCAGTTACAATATAAATGTATTTTTTTCTATTACTGTTAACAATTATTACAGATAGGTCAACAGTGTGTAAAGGTCAGATCTTTTTAACATAATAACAGTGCAAAATGATTTTTGAATGTATTGTCCATGGTACTATTCTCTGCTTTTGTGGATAAGTGAAAGATTTCAGCTTCAGAGATATTTGTGGATCCTACTGTCACTTCAAGGTGTACATAGTAAAAATTCTCTGCACAGAACATAAAAATAGCAGCAAATTTTCATGATTTGCTTGAATTGCCCTAGTAGAGAAACAATATTAAGAAAAAGACTGAATTTAGATCAATCCACAAAAAAAAAACAAAAACAGGTTTTGAAAAGATGAATGTCTGAAGGTTCAATACAAGAGGAAAGCTGTTCCTAAGGTTATACTTTATTCGGGATGGACAGAAAACATCCATGAGCTTTTCAGTCTGTTTACTTTGTTCACCTAAATGCTCCACACAACAAAGCTGGGAGCAACAGGAAACCATGAAGTTAATGTAACTGTAACGCCAGAATGTTGGCAAGGGGATAACACTTACCCAAACTACTTAAAACTGGCATGCTGTAAGAAAACCGCAACCAAACACAAAAACCTTGCCATTTTTCAGAGATCTCGGAGTTCAGTAATTCCAAGCTGCCTCTTTCTTCAACTCCCCTATCCATGCTCTGGCACTTTTTATCAGGGTGGTGCAAGGGCAAACAGCATCAGACAGTGCAACACTACTGAATTACTGCTACAGCCTTTCTCAACATTCACTCTGCTGTCTGTCATTGTAAGATTGTGACTCAGATCTAACACTCATCTCCCCCAAGCTGATCTAAATCCATAAATACCTGCAGTATGACAAAGCACTTACTCATGTTCCTGCATAAATGATGAGCTTCATGAGGCTTCAGTTCTTTCCATCTATTTTTTGTTATCATAAAAGTGTAACAATTGTTTCTAAATGATATCCAGGGTGTATTTTTAATCTTATGTGGGCACTTCACTTGTGTAACTTGTTCCTTTTCAGTCTTCTCTAAAAAAAGACAAGACAACATCAGGACATGAATTACTAATATCACCATCTAACCTGGCACCCTCTTCCAGGTACCCCTTAAAAACATGTAAGACAAATTAAGTGCCATCCTTTAAATGTGTAGTGCATTGTTGTTTTCAGTTTCCTCATGACGGTGATTTTTTTAAAGTAACAAAACCAGCAGTAAGCTTTACTAAAGAATACAGATACTTGCAAGTTTTCACAGTTATTTTAAATAGGTTTAAAAATAAAATCCCTACATAAAAATGCTAAGTGTAGGCCAATAACTAAAAGCTCTTATTGCCTCTTGTGCAAGGCAGATGACTGTAACAAATAAGCTACTTCACAGCCAGAAACACATCTTAGTTCTATGGCTGTATCTAATACTTGAGGAGTGAGGACTCTACCTGCAGTTGCCTGCATTTTAAGCATAAAATAGTTAATGGTGTCATAACACAACACTTTACAGTGACTCAGGATGTACAATGGCTTGTGTCCCCTCACAGAATAAAACCAGAACAAATCATAATGGTCTCAGAGGGAAGAAGTCTGTGATGACCCTCAGAAAAATCTTTTTCTGCAGGATACACAATTAGCACAGTTCTTTAAAAGATATAATTTTGAAGTTACAAGCTCAAATCATCAAATATGTTTCATAATTAAATAAGAGTCAACTTTTATAAAAATTATGGTAGCAAACATACTTTCTGATGTGTAGCAAATAGCACCTCGATTTTCAGAGGAACAGTCAGAAGTTCTCCAGAAGCCATCAGTATCCAGAAATACACATTCTTCGTTTGTTACTTCATCATCCTCAGACCAGCGACTAAAACTCACATGTTTCCCATCCAGCCAGCCATAATGTTTTCCACCCTAGCATTATTTAAGCAAAAGGGATGAGCTTACATAGTAAAAAAAATATAAGGAGCAGAAAATGATACGGTAATATATTTACACTGGCTAGACATTTTCAGTGTCTCTGGTGAGAACTGTAAGTGTTCCACTGCTCTCATGATCTGATCTCCTGCTCAAAGTATAGCAAGCTTTGTTGTTTTAAGTTTTGCAGTTACAAAAATACAAATTAGCTGAATGGCAAATTATCCAAAGGTGATATTTCACTACTGTACTTAGGGAGGAAAGCCTAGCAATGGGATGTCCAAATTGCATCATTTGCATCTGCAAAGCAATGGTGAATATAATCTCCTGGTCTTGGAAAGCTGACAATAACTGAGAAGAAAGTCCAGCCTCAGTTAGTCCATATTGAGTTGTACGTAATCTATTAAATACTTAATTGATTTAATACATCAGACATGTTCCTGCCCTGGAGGATGCAGGAAGACAAAACCCACATACAAGCAGTATGCTATCCTTTAAAAATCTTACATTTGAAAGTCTTCGGGAAATCCCTCCCCTGTTGTTTATCTGGTATCTTTTGTGTCTGATTTCAGCACTGGAGTAACAAGTTCTGTTGACCACTTGCATTATAATTTCCTTTCATGAGACATTTTAATTGTGCCCAAATAATGAAGTGTTGCAATAGTGAAGAACCAGTGCATGCCTGAGCTATATGCCCCAAAATGAATCTTCTGATCGTCATTTACAGATAAAAAAATTAAAAGAGAAGGGAAAGTAGGTTGTCTGGTTTCCCCATCTTCACTAAGTTTCATGGCTGTTTGCTTTAAGAATTCAAAAATATTTTCCTTAAAGTATATACTCCAATTTATGTTTTTTGCTACTTTGCTGAACTATTCAGTAGCCCAGAACTGATACTGGAAGAACATAACACCACAGTGCTGAGTGAGCACCACCAAACTTCGTAGGTAAGGCACTTCTAAAAAAATTCAAACTTTTTTCTCACAGTTATCTCCAGACTCATGTGCTTGACAGAAAAGGTAAACCCTGCCAGCAAGCCCAAGCCATCCCTTTAACAGCTGAAACAGCTCTCAATACACAATAAAGACTTTCAAGAAGTCCTCCAGCTAATAAAGACAAAAAGCAGCACCTCCTGCATTATTTCAGATTTTTTTGAAGAAAAAAAAAAAGAAAAAACATAGGGAGAAAGAAAAACCCACTGACCTGTCTCAGAGATGCTTACCTCAAACTCAAAATACGGGCACAAATAACATGAAGTAACAACAGAATCTAAGTTAAACTTCAGAAATTCATCTCCACAAGTACTCAATGATTAATTTTGAATTTAATTTGCCACTTCTAGTTTCTCCCTTCCAAAATAGATTTTTGGGTCATCTTTCTAGAGTGCTACTGTAAACAGTGGTGATGGTGTTAAATGGCAACACTCTTTACTCATTTGTTAACAAATGAGATGAATCAGTAACCTATGTTGCTGCCACCCTACAATATATCCCTTCATCTTCAGTCTTTTAAAAGAATTCTATCATCATCACCATCATTAATTCATCCAGTGGAGTTCAAGAATATGTAACTTGGAGAACTGAATGTTTAAAACATTTATCTTGAGACATTCCAGATGGTTATCCCTGGATTAAAACCTCCCAGAAACTAATTTGTCATTGCATTTCTTTAACTCAGGTTTCGTTTCACACAACTGTAAAAATTACCTTAAGTCAGAGTCTGAGGAAAAAACAAAACTTACATCTCTGCTGAAGAGTCCAATCCAGAGTGGGTAATTATGAAGAGCAGCCTGAACAGCAAGAAAAGCCTGCTGGAACTGATCTGTGATGCTAACCAGCTGCATCTTGTTATTTATGCACTCAGCCATTGCATCATTCCAGGACAAATTCTTCAGAATTACCATGTATTGAACATCTTGATAGTTCAGTGTTTTATTAATGACTTGCTCTGTCTGGTTATCAGCAGTTCCTATACATAAGAAATCCAGTAATTAGGTAGTTAAATACTGTAATACATTTTGAACTACCAATGCCTCTGTAACAATCAGAAAAACCTGACTACACTTGGGAAAAAAAAATCTTAAGATAGTAGATTATGCTGATAGTAATGGTTAGAAGCAAACATCTTTGACATCTTAGATAGAAAAACATATATTAAAAATAATTATTATTTTCAGCCAATGTATTATTAAATTTCTTTTTCTCAACTTAGGTTCACATATTTTTATATGTTATCTTAAACTAACTGCCAAATAATTTATTGAATTAAAAACATATTCTGTAACTTTATACACAAATACAAGAGAGCAAGTGCTCTCTGCTGTAATGTAGCAACAGCTCAGCTTGACTCATTCATCTCTGTGGAGCCTGTGGATTTATGCTTATGCAAATCTGATGGGCCACAAAACCTGTCTATGCAGATCCTGGTACGGCACAGCCCCAGAACTCCTTACTGCCATCCATGACTATGTGAGAACTGATTTTGCCTCCACTTAACTAACTGCAGAAAATCCAGCTTGCACAGGGAAGGATGTAATTCCCTGTTTGTGCTCTAAGCATGGAGTGTTATCTCAGTTAGCAGCACCTCACCTGAGGGCACACAGCTCAGTGATGCATGGCTACTGCAGTTAATAGAAGATGCAAATACTCCTGTGGGTGGTAAGTTAAAGCACACAAATGGTAACCCCAAAAGCTTTATACACAACCAAAAATAAATTCATTTTGCAAAAGGCAAAGCTCTTCTGATTTTAAAATATTTGAAGGAGAAAAAGGCTTGCAAGGGGTGGGGGGAGGCATCACTATAAATAACAGTATATAAATGGCTGATTGATAGGATGACAGGGCCATTTTCCAAAACACAAGATGACAGAAACACAATATTAATTTGATATTTACAGCTTTCAATAGATCAGAAAACTGACAAGGCTCAAACAGATTGTTTCAAGTGGTTTCTGTCTGCTGCCAAATGCTTTCACTTAGTAAACAGCTACAAAAGAGAACCATGGAACCCAGGGTGCCATCACACATCAAAGGGTACCAAATTGGAAACAAGACAATACACAAAATGTTCATTTCTGAAAACATAATTGCTGATGATTACCATCTCAGGAAATTCTGCAAATCACAATAATGCCAAGATTTCCAATTAACATGAATCACCTTTTTCCCTATGATAAAGCTCCAGACAACCCGGACTCTCTCACAGCTGCCCCTACAACCTGCTGAAGTCCCTCCCAATCCAAACTATCCTTAGATCCCTAACATAGTATGAGACCAGACCTAGCAGGACACATTCTCTGTCAGTCCAAAAAACCTTTCTCATTATACCTTCTACAGCTGTGGCAAAGAAATACCGAGTATTTAGTCACTTCAGACCACTAAGGGATTGATATAAATAGATACACTGTCAACCTCCGATTCATAAAAGTCTCCTTTTCACATTTTTATGACATCTCTTCCTCCAGACTTCTAATCTTAACACTTATAATTTCTGGAGTATTTGGCATGGAATAAAGAAGATTTTGTTAAATGGAGGTGGGAGGGTGGGAGGTAGAAATCTCTGCCTGTTTGAGAATGAAGAAGGTGGGCGTAGTCTTGAGTGTTTTGTACACCTAGGTTTCTTTGTATTTGATTTTTTTTTTAGAAGATAGCGTGTTCATCTCTTGAAAGGATTATTTATATAAAGGAACCTACTCAGAAGTGGGTATGCTGAACATTAGCCCATAGCAGTAATTAAATGCACATAATAACTATATGTGTTTGATCTTATTCCAGTGATTGGTATTGGCCAACCCACATGAGTACATCTGAATATTATTTTTAGTTCAGATTTAAAAAGCCCACTCACACCAACTCTCAAGTTTGCTCTGGGAGGAGACCAACTTCAACATTAAGAGTCTATGATATCTTATATTCTCACAGAAATAAAAGACAGAGGATGTATTTAAGGGGGATATAAATATTGTGATATTCCTTCCTAGGGCTTCTCACTTCCACAGTTCTGAAAAGGAAAAAGGAATAACTTGTTCCAACCCTCAGTGTACACGCCCTCTATACCCACAGAACACTAAAGACCCATCTGCTGAAGTACAATTCCACTGAAACCACACAAAGTCTCTCAGGAAAACAGACTCTCCCTGAACTGGGCTATGAAAAACAATAGGGAAAATTCTGAGGGACTGACAAAATAGGCCCCAAATCTTTCTCTACACTCCACTTTCCTAAAATTTACCTGCTCAGTCTCTACAAGAATCTTGCTCTTCAAGAGAAATCATATCCATGTTTAAAGTCTCCTGGCATATGCACCATAAGTTTAAACTCTGGCTGCAATTTATTTTGACTCTTCAGACTTACCCACAGACCGCTGGCATATACCCAAGAAGTGCCTGTCAGCACAAGCAGTGAAATTCCATGTTCCAACATATTGTGATTTGGGATCATTGAGGATTACACCACACTGATTGTTAAATTCTTCATCAAAAAGCTGAGAAACAGAAACATCCTTATCAGACTCAAATAAGGAATAAACATACTTGTGCAGAGGTGAAGAAACATGAGTCTAGGAGAACCCCAGCTGTCTGAACTTGTTTAAGAAGTTTCAAAGGAGTGGTGCAATACAGTTTACCTGTTTCACAAACACTACCAGGTGCCTGGACTCAGAAAGTTTTCCTAAGCTAAATATACTTCAGAAGTTGTCATCCAAGTGAAGGTAAACAGAACTCCAGTACTGTCAGCCACCCTGTTTGCCAATTAAAATGACTAACTGGGGAATTTGGTCTGTTACATGGGGGACTTTTATGACATAGTACTCCAAATTTCACTACTCAACAGGCAAGAGAAGTCAAAAGTCAAAACTTACATCCAGTGGAATTTTCCTTAATCTTCCTGTCAGTAGTGGGTGAAAGTTGCTATACAACAGTCTACTTTCATCTATCCATTTGTTTTCCCTTGTACTGAACAGGAACTGTAAACCAATCCAAATATCTTTTGGCAGGCCAGGAAGCAAGGATGTTATATAATCTGTTGGACAGAACAATAAATGTACATACTGTGGTTAGGAAAACAACAGTAAACATCTGAAAGAATACTTCACATAAGACAATGCAATCCCTGTTTGTGTTAATTTAATTTTTCCAGCCCTTCATGATTGCCAAATGCCTATCATCCCTTCCTTCCATATGATAACACCTTTCATATTGATTTTATCTGAAAGGAGCAGGCTACTGGTATTTGTCCTTCAAATTCTGAGCTGAGGAGAAGGTAGGGGATTTAACCTGTTCCTTTGACCACTAATTTGGAGTCTTTTACTTACAGACAAATTTAAGAAGCTGCTTTTCCACAAGCCTGTAAATTCTTCTATTGTCTTGCTGCCTTTTCTGAATTGATGGAGGAAGTATTATGTCCCATCTTTCTCTTTAACATACCATAAATCAGAACATTTTTTGGATTCTGGCAGAGTTTGTCCACCCCACCATTAGAGAAAGCAGGACAGGTCAAAGGAAGTCAGATTTAGTTGAAAAAAATTCAGCCAGGCAAACCTTAAATCAGACCCCTCTTAGTGAGCATTCTAGAAAGAAATGAGGCTTTGGTAACCCCCCCAGGCATCAAAGGCATTCACTAAACTTTACTAGTTTAGGAAGACAAATCAAAGCTATGTAATTCGCTACTGCTGCCATGTTTTAACTATTGGTGACATGCCAGACTAGCCACAGCCTATTTTCTGAAGGAGACAAAGCCACTGTAGATTTGCATGTCATATCTAGCCCCAAATACCACCAGGAGGAGTAGAGGCAGCCTACAGAAAGAAGCACACTGCAAGAGGGCAGTGTCTTCTTTCCATATAGGTGGTCTCCACAGAGAAAAGAAAAACAAACAAGATGTGGTAACAAACACTTCCAAATGCACCAAATCACACAAGGGATCCTGCTCCATAACATTTCAGAGTGGCTGTGCTTTTCCAACCTAAAATGCATACAAAAGCATGCATGCCTGAGACATGTATATTCCTGTATATAACCCTATTCGTCCCCAATAACAGCAGTAAAAAAAATTACCATTAAGCCTGCAGGTACACTAGTGACTTCCCTAGTCTACTTACCCTATTTTGTTTGGCAAGAGGTTATTTGCTTATAAAGAAAATATGCACTGTGGGGACTGCAGAATTCAACTGAGCTACTTCAGATACACCCTCAGAGACCTCCTAATTATCCACAAGAATACAGTTGCAAATTCAGCCGTGTCATTCAGCGGTTTAGTTCACTGCTGAACATTACTTGCAGCCAATGTGAACCCATTTCTTCCTCACTGCATTTCTCTCATTGACTTTAATTGAGAAGAGAGGTGAAAGAGCTGTTTTCCAGTCCTCCTGCTTTCCATCCTCTCATCAGTGTCCTGAAGAGCTTGCAGGGGGTCAGTTTGGACACACTGCCACATTAAGCTGCTCAGCACATGCAGGCACAGAGTGTCATGTGTTCCAGTTGGCATTGTGTTTGCCACCTCAATCCTGCACACGGAGCTGAGCTTCTCTTGGAAGCAGCCCCTAAGGTGGTTTTCCACAGGGCAAAGTCTACAGTCTCAGTTACGTTTTAGCTTGCAAAGCCAAACAATTCTTCATTCAGTGATGACCTTTTTATGCTCAACTCTCAGTGCAAGGTTTTGCAACTTTTTTCTTTTTATAACAGGTTAAGATCAGAGAAGTTGCTCTTCAAACTGGTTCAAATGTCTGCTGACTGCATTTCCATGTTATGTTTCCAGTGATGCAAACAACAGACAGCACATTTTTTAACCAGTCCTGGATTATTAGAATGCTCCCAGTATGCCTGTGGACAACCAAGTGATTCATGCTCAAGTTCTTAAGCAGAAGTATTCTGAATCTGGAAGAGAAACTGCATACTTAAGTGCCCCCAGTTCACCACTGTACCTTGGTCAGCTTGATCTGAGATAGATGGAAGAGAGCCTCCAAAAGTTACACACTTCTCATTAGCTGCATTAAATGTTAAATGTTCAGGTTTCATCTTTAGAAAGCACTGCAAAATAAACATAATGAAAATTATTTTCATCATACCATTCTGCCTAAGACAAAAATCAATATGTAAAGGTTCTTAAACCAACCCTAAAAACTCACTTCTCATTTCCTGCAATAACATGTAACAATTTTTTGCAGAAAGCAAGAGACCTGATACTAGCTGCAAGCATTTATTCAGTTCAGCAGAGTAGCTAAATACAAAATGATCCCCCTGACCAACTCCTCATATACATATTCAGTAATTTTTATTTGCTGCATAAGAATCATGTACTGTTCTGGGAATGAGAACTCACACAGGAACTCTACAGTCAGATAGTGCTGGCCAGGAACTTGTAATAATTTACCTTTGGGGAAAAACTACATGGGAACTCCAAGGTCTATTCTGCAACGATGTGAACTATGTTTGCAAACCTTGGCACAATGTAATGTGCAGATTTGATGCACATGTACAGAATAATGGTGGAGCAAAAAACAAGAATGAGTCTCACTAAGACTTTAGATGACTGCCTTAAAACATAGTACTGAAATACAGTATACTATGGCTTCTGATCTGTTTGTTAATTCTTAAAAGCTGCTTACTAATTCTTAAGATTAAGAAGGCAACTCAGGAACCAGTTGCCTGCAAACTTGCTGCCTGCCTATGATTACTCCAGGAGAGAAACAAACATGCTTCTGCCACAGAAACCTCACACTCTCCTTTTCCAATTCTTCTTTTCATTCAAAGTAGAAGCTCAAGATTAGACAACACAAGCAATGTTCTTGGACCTAAACATGTGGTGATGGGAAAGCAAAAAAACCTGAAAATGAATGCTTTGAATTTAAGAAACCATCAGTCCTAAATAAGGGACAAAAGGGGAAGAGATTATTTTAATCACTACACTTAGTTTTCAAAAGCCCATTTCTAGTCTATTTCTCAACAGAGAGGCTACCTCCTCCTTTATTTCAGAAAGGCATGCCAGCTTACTGGACTGTGAAGAACAGACAAGGATGAGGAATCTGTGTTATCATTGTACCTTATTCCGAAACTGGTGCCAGCCCTTAGGGCAGCCTCCTCTGCCTGGGCGGTAACTGGGATCATGTTTCTCTAGTAAGGAGGCATTATTTTTCTCACAGATGAAGGGCAGTTTCACGTGACAGTTAACTGGGTAGTCTGCAGAAATAGAAGTTTTAAAAAACAGTTATGGAAATGCCTCTCACACTCCATTTACTATCCATACTTTATGAGATGACAAAGATCAGTCTGAAGGGAAATCCTTGTTGGTGCAACCACAGTGAACTACCATGTAATTGAAAGCATTAAAAATAGCAGTAGAGCAAAAGGCAAGCATAAGTCATTTACATCAGTCAGTAATAAAATATTCTTAAAGATCCAGAGTCTCACCCTTACTTCCAGTATTAACATTTCATATAGGCAGACACAACTTGAAAACAGAAAATGTTTTACCATTCACCTGGGGATCATCTGCCCTTCTCTGCTTAAATGATTCCTGCAGTCATAAATGGACTGACTTCCTAGTCAAGAGCAATTTTGGATAATAGAGGTGAAAACAGCTCAGCAGCAAACAACTGAATAATGGGTAAAATGTGCTTTAAATGGAGATGGTAGAAGATAGGAGGAGTTTCTTGTTCTCTGGAGGTTATACATTTTCCTCAATGTAAAACATTTTTGAAAATAGGAATTAACAAGCTTCAAGTACCACCAGGTGGCTTTTTCATTAGTTTGTCAATCTCTTACAATATGACTCCAATACTTACTGGAATTTGTGTCTCCAGATACATACACAGTTGCAAGTAGAGAGTCAACCTCCCTAACTACCAGCTGTCAGACAAACTCCAGAGTTCAGAATATGTAGCATAAACACAAAAAGGTAGCCACCAAAACCAGATTTCACCTAATCAATTTCTGTTGCAAAAAGAGTGACAACCTACCATAAAAATTTGACACTTGAATTCAGGTTTGCGTCTGGTCATTAAGAAATATTGCAATGGCTTCTACCATGAGGAAGTAATAAGTGATTCAACAGTCAATCAGATTATCATGAAGAAGACATTCACTCCTAATCAATATGCATTTAATAGAAGAGTTTGGATAGAACAGTAATTACTACTTTTTTCCTTTTCAAATAAACACAGCAATAGCAGAGGGGGTGAGAAAATAAAAACAGCCTTACCTCTATACCAGTTCTTTCTGGAAATGTACCAGCAGTCTCTCAGTAATCTATCATGGAAGCGTGGAAATAACTGTAAACTGGATATAAATATTTCAGAGTTAATCTCCAACCCAATGTGACTTTCATGGAGAAACTCTGATAACAACAGTGTCAATGCAAACAAAAATTTAGGCTATTAACTGTTTCTAGATGCCTTACACAAACTAGGCTAGGAATAAATATGTGGTAGATTCAGCAGTTATGTACTGTGCCCAAATTAACTGTGTTGAGATGTGAAGAATGAGGTTATTTACCTCATGATCACCATGCTGCAATCACAGCACATTGCCAGGACAAGTGAAGGCAATAGGAAATAGCCCTGATTTTCTTTTCACAATAGTACATTGCTTTAGTATTTTGAAAAGTGAAGGATTTTCCTTGTAAGAAGCTGGTGAATCTTCCCTGCAGCCAAGAAAGGAATGATGCAAGATTTTCTGTGAGTCGTCCCAACTCTACCAGGTTATACTAAAAGCCCTCCAAGATTTTGGCATTACCAAACTAGAAGAGTGATGTCTTAAATCAATTTCCCATTCTCTGTTCTTTGGTATTCCTCAATCCTCAGTCAACAGACTGGGCTTTTTTTTCTTGTCAGTTCTCCGAGTGTTAACACAACACAGAAGTGGGCTTAAAACCCCAATTAAAAGCATTTCAAAGATCAAGGGAATACTGTAGCTACTAGGACCACACATTTCAAAGATTCACGCAGTACCTAAGCCCAACAGCCCAAAATCTAGTGGCTCTGATAAGACACACAAGAAATGGATTACTAATTCAGTTATAACAAAATTACTATGAATTAACTACTCTAGTTAACAATTCCTAAAAAGCACATCAAAAAAAGCTTACAATAAAGCATCTCATAATTATTCTACATACGGTGAATGATAGCTGTAGCCATAATCAATAAACTTCAGCCACCACTTCTGTTCGCTGTTTGATAACTGTGGAAGTAAAGAACAAAACCCAGTATTTTACAACCCACAGAGAAAGAGCTCCTGACTCTACCAAAGATAGAGTAATGAGACAAAATTAGTCACAGAGGTACTGAGGCTTGACATGTTTTTCTCAGATGCCTTACAAGAATGTACTTTCATGCCAAGAACACCACAAAACCCTTTCAAAAAAGCCTATCAGACCATCATGCATTTCTAATTAAATCCTCTCACCAGGTGAAAATTTAGAAAAGAACCAGCACAATTGTTAATGAAATATTTGCAGACAATGGGATGCTCATATGGTGGTTCTGCTATGATATTTTTTCACCATTCAGAGAATTTTGGGGTTTTTTTAATGTTGTTAAACCTACTTTTAAATTTAAATTTTTTTTTATTAGACTGCCATTAAAATAATTCTCTTTTATCCCATCTTTTCCTTTTAAGTACAATTGAAAACCATTAAGGCCAACAGGAAAAAGAAAGAAATTAAGGATTAACAATTTCTTACATTGAAAAACATAGCAAGTAAATTTCCCTGCAATGGAAAGTAATTGTGAAAACAGATTACACCCTCTTACCTTTTCAATTTGAGATAGAATTGTCCTGAGTTTTGGGTAAGAATCCACAGAGGCTAAATCACTGTCATTTTTTTGACAGTAGGACACAGCTTCCTGGTAGCTCAGGTTTTTATCTGGTACAAACCACAGCTCTGCTCCATCAACAACAAGCGGGGCTCCATGAATTCCAATTTCATCTACAGAGAAGAAACATCACATGAGTAAGAAATTAGTTTTGAAAAACAAATCCTTTATTTTTCTGAATGTATTAAGAAATCTCAATTTGACACTGGGAAGAGTCATTTTGAGTGCATTTTGAACTCTCTCAAAATCAAATTCTATCAAATGCTATCAGTTCTAACCTTTTCTGGTATGAGATAGGTATTGCAGTAGCAATGTAACAAAACTAATGGAAGATATTGAGTATAATCAAAACTACCCACTTTCTATTTTAGTGGAAAAATACAAAAGAAGTCCAATTACCTGGTATATACCACTCTGGTGTCTTTGGAGTGCTACCTGTGCAGAGGAAAAAAGGAAAAGTCACTGATTTCACCTTCTAACAAGACTGTGGCCACCAATAATAGAAGTGATGGTTAGTACTCATACTTCTCAGTATTCACGATGGAAAAAAAGGAGAATGAAATTTTACACAGGTTTAATAGTTTAAAATTACCTGATATAAAATTATTGGGAGTACTTATATATCTGTGGTTCTTTTATCTCTCAAGCATCAAAATAGTATATCCACCAGTATCTCACCCCAACAAGAAAGTTTCATCCCAAGACACCTTTTAATCAGCAACCCAAATGTAAAAGTCTACTGGATTACATTTCATACTGCATAAAAAACCTGGGTCTGTGCAGATATGCTATGCTATTCTTTGGTATTCCCACTCCTCTGTTTCACTATAATGAAGAGCCAGTGCAGCAGTTTTACCAGAAGAAAGCTAGTTCACTGAAGGTTGAAACAAACTGTACACCCAAAATACCTGTGGTGATTTAGTTAAAAATGTCACTAAGAAAGATTAAGTCAAGTCCACAAATGCTGCAACTCAGTGGCTTATATCACTGCACAGGAAACCACTTCTGACATCATGGCACTAGAAAGAATATGAGGCAAGTGATACAGCATCTTCCTCAGGTCAATTTCTGATCTAAGTGTATGTCTGTTTGTATGTGACATCAATGAAACATTTCATGTACTGTCCTCTTAGCAGTCCAGAGAGGAAACAATAAATATTGTTGCAAAGTTTCTATTATAGGGCAATAATCACAACTCATTGTATTAAACTCATTATATTAATAAATGGATGTAACTGTGGTTTACCTTTTGTTATCTGGCAGACCCATTCAAGCTTAGCTTCACAATCAAAAGGCCTGAAGTAAAATTCCAGGTCTCTGCCTTCATGGAAATAAAATCTCCAAAATGATCTCCGTGAAAACTGTGAGGTCTGCATACAAGTAGAAACAGAGAACTGAGTTAGTACAGCATAAGGCCTTTGAAATGTAAAATTAAACTGTATTAAAAAGGTACTTTGGCAAAGTCAGTGTATTTTACCTTGTTAGTCACACAATTTATTTTGCAAATAAAAGAGCAGATGCAGCTATAACTCCAACTATAACTCTCCACGTTAGCTAATGCTGTGAAGCAATTACATAAAGGGTTTAAGATCAGTCTACATACAAACATCTTAAAAGTCTTTTCTAGCAATAATGTTTCTGAGGGGTTTTTGTAGTGCACAGTTTCTCATGGATGTTTATTATTAAATTGTTCCCCTGAAATGATTCTCATTTCTGTTGAAAAGAAGAAACCATCTGAACTGGCATAGAAACAATCATTCTTATTTAAGATTATTTCTTACAATCAAGCTTGAAGAACTCACTTCAATCTGCTGGTCTCTGCAGTAAGGAGCATTTTTTATCATTTAGTGAAATAACATGTCTATAACTAGCAGGGAGGAAAGTTACTACATTTATTGCATTCCCTTCAAAGTGCTCTCCTTTGTCTAAAATTTTAGGAGCTCAATGCTGACCAACTTCTCAGTCTGGGGTCATGAACACAGGAGAAGTAAATGAGGGAAAGGGCTGTGAACAGAAGCGAAGGGATGCAATTGTCCTTTCCCCCAATAAATCCTAAAAGCAGAGGTGGTTCTATTTAGGTTAAAAGGGTTAAAAGGGTAGGGACTCCAAAAAGTCAAATGATACTTCAGAAAAATTAAAGGCTATTTTAAAACTCATGCCATCAAGACTAAATTAAGTATTGAAGAGCTTAATCAGGAACCAAGATGAGATCTGACATTTGAAATTGGAAACCAACAGAGCACATACAGTCTATTTCACGAGTAAGCAAGGAAATACACACAAACACATGCTCTATCCTGGCTACTGCATTCCCCTTCTTCAGATTTCAAACCTTTTCTTAATCTGGAGTTAAGAAAAGTTAATACAGATTTTAAAAGTTACTGATAGGGCTCTTTGTGCTTTTTTGTTTTAGACTCCATGACACATCCTTAAGAATTATATGTAATATACAAGACATCCATAGTATGCCTTTACGTAATACAGAATAGCATTGTTACTAAAAATATTTTGTAGTTAAAAAGGTTCAAAAGAAGTCCTATGAAAGGTTATCATTAGCACAGTACTTGACTCATTAAAAAATACTTGATGAAGGGAAAGTTTGTAATAGGTGTAGATTCACAAAGGGAACACTACAGCTTTTTCACTATACTAAGAAAACATATAAACCTAAATTCAGTATACAACTGAAAAAAGTGTTTTTTCCAAGTACTTCCAAGTAAAACCACACATTATTAAAAACCTTGAAACTAACCTTTAATGCAGCACAGTCTCTTGTATCATACTCATCTTCCAGAAAGTCAAGTGGCATAACAACACTGGTCACCTACAGGATGATGGACAGGGTGAAAGAATCAGCACTTGACACTTTGCCATGGCAAACCCAAGAGATAACCATTTAAACCCGGGGTCCTATTATGTTTATTACTATTCAAATATGTGTTGAATGGCAGTTACTCCTTCAGTTTTGAGTCTCTATGTCTGTTTTTGGGACGACTGGGGAAGAACTCACAATTTCAGACAAATAAAATAATTACAGTGAGGAAGATATTTTTGGAAAAGTCTGACATAACAAGGAAATGAGCTGACAAACCCTCCCTTCTGTTGTGGCCTGAAGACACCTTGTTCTCTCCACCAGCTCTTGGATGTTTACTACTATATTTCTGTGAAATTATTTTAATATAATGGAGATGGAAATCAGGTTAACCTTGTTAAAGGTATGTTTTTAATTGGAAATCTGCTTGGATAGCAGCTCTTAAGCGCACAATCTTCTTCTTAATAATTATTCTGTTGAAAGATTTGACATATTTTAATTAAAATATTTATCAATTTACTTTCAATTCAGTCCTAGTTGAAACAAATCAGTGTGTGACATTTCCTGGTTAAAAGTTAACTTACAGGTTTGTTATCACTCCATTGCCAGGTTCCCAAAGAATCAGGACTCCTCTTATTCATTCCAATCCAGACCCATCTGTCATTGCTGTAAATAAAAAAGATACAATCTTATGCCAAGCATATGCTTCAGCTCATTTAATAGGAAGAGTGACCTAAGGCATGGCATTCCTTAGGACCAAGCAGCAAAACCAAGGTTTTACTACTGCAAGTTGTAGCATTTCAAAGAGAAAATAGACACAAGGGCTAGGAGCTCTTCTGTACAGAGAGAATTAACTCAATCAGGTAATTCCTTTGTGGGCTGCATCACCACTTCATCAGCTGCCACTTGATATAATGGTCTGTTTTCTACTCTTTTCTTCCAGAATCACACAGAGTCTTTAAATGGTTTGGTTCCCTTTCTCTTGTCCACCTTGGGCTATCTCTCAAGTATCATCAGCCCAAAAACACTCCTCTTCAAACCACACAAAAGCATCTACTCAGAGAACTGTCGTATTTCCCTTAACTTTGTACCTGGTATAACCACACTAAACATGGACATCTATTTTCAATTATGCACCTTCATAAATGAGGCGAAGACATAATCAGCACCTAACATCACTGACTTCAATGGTTGCATGAACAAGAGGCAGTAGAAATTTTACTCCAGTCAGAACTGGGTTTTTCCCTAGATTTTACTTCCTCACTTTTCAAAAGCAGCAGATACTTAAATCTAAAATTTCAGTTATGTTCTAAGATACAAAATTACCTGAAAAAACCAGATTTACAATGTAAATACTCAAATCTGCAGTAAGAACCTTCACTTAAGAACTCTTTTGCTTATGAATCTAAAGATACTATGACAAAGCGCTAGTCCAACTGCAAGGTTAGTTTTGTACTGTAGATTCTCATGGATTCAATTTTGTGCAGGGTACTGAACTTTATAATAATTCACTCCAATCCACTACCCTGCCCAAGAAAGCCACTTCTCTGAATGACAGTATCAGCTGGAAGCAGCAGAGGGGAGAAAGACCATGAGTTTTCTATGAAATCACAGACAGCATGAAATCCTCCTCTAAAAGAGCTGTGGAAAAGGCAGTCTCATCAAGGTGGTCTGACAGCGATAGTAAAGCATTGATGCCACATTACAGGGCTCCTGTAGAACTGGATCAGGAGCACATCATGGTGCACCAAATACAGAGAAGGAACACAGGACATTTGAGGATATTAAGAGTTTAGGCTATTAATAAGGATTAAGGATTTTTTTGTCTTGTCTTTCCAAAGAAAGACAGGGAAAGGATACACTTATTCTTTGTAATATTTTAGGAGACTAAACCCACAAGAAGGGCGATTTGAGCCAAAAGGACATCACGTCTGAAGGAACCACGACTCAGAAATAAAATTAAGCACAAAACTGGACAGAGACATCTGACCAGCAGAGGTCAGAGTTTATAAAAGGCTCCCCAGAAGGTAGTGCCAACAAACTTAGTGGTTTGAAGCCAGAACTTGGAAAATTTATGAAAATAAAATTACCTGGAGAGATGGACTCAGAATCAGGCTTACCCACATAAGGAACGTTATGAAAACCCAGGGCAATATTAAGGAAGTCTTTGACACAACTGTGCCACTAGCTTTCCACACATATCACCATAAAGATTCTGAACAGTCTAAAAATACTGATGGTGCAGCACCAAGAAACAGCTTAGCCCAGGGTGTGTCAGCTAAGTATGTGAAATGCAGGAACGGCAACAATACTTTATTTGGTAAAGTTCCCTTTAGGAAGAAAAGTATCAGCCATCAATAGATCTAATTTTTTGGTCCTTTGTTCTCAACTCCAGTAATTTTCTGACATTAGTGAGATAGCGTGATCACTCTAGTGTGACTTTATCATACTGATCAATCTTTAGTCTTTCAATGATACAACTAAGGAGCCTTTAAAGAGCCTAAATGCCCTGGATCACTGCAGAGGGAAAACTGTGAGCCAAACATTCACAGCTGTCAAGCAGCAAAGTGACTTCTGGCTATTTGCCTTTAGGACTTTATTTTTCTGTGGCTGTTCTTTCAATTAAGAAGCAGACATCCCCTCCTAATTGTCACCTACAACTTAGTGCAGTTTAAGCAGTTGATGACCACACAGGAATACCCACTGAAAAGAACATTTGAGACACTCATTTCGAAAGGATTTGCAGTAGTTACCTGAGGCTCTAGAGCAGTTTTTCAAACTATTTCAATTTGTATTTGACTGTTATATAATAAATAAATTAAAAATAAAAACTGTGCCAGGTCAAGAATTTTTCCAGCTTATGTCCCAATTTACAATTACTAGCCTGCAAACAGAATAAAGTTTTCAGCTGACTGGGCTCTTACACATTATTGTACCTCTTTTGCTTCTTCTGGAATTGTTCAGACATGACCACGAGTCATTTAGTAACTGCTACACTACATTTGACAATACTTTTAAGCTTCAGTAAAGATTTCTGATAACCCTCTGAAATTATACTGTCATCTCATCACAGGAAAAAATTCCACCACTATTTAAGACAAAGACGAATTAAGACTCTCAACTGCAATTAAGCTTGCGGCAAGGAATTTGCTGGTGCTTCAAGTATCTGTCTCATTGCAAAGCATTTAAAATTCATCCTATGACTGATATCAAAATGGATTTATCAGTGACAGGGTATTCTTTGAGCTACACTCCTGGAACTGTCTCTAAAAACCTGAAGTATCCTGAATTTTAAACTACAACATACATGCAGTTTGTGTTTTATAATGGCCTCCACACTGTTTGACACTGAAAGACCCTAAATCTCTAGAAATACCTGCAGAATACTGGTGGTTTGTCTTTCACACAGAACTAAACATTCATAAAAGTCAAAGTACTACAGGAGTGAATAAATACAGTTCAGACTGCAAAGGGACTATAAATCCATAATTTTTCTAATGATATTCTAACTGCCAAAATAGAAAATTATTTTCTCTGTCCTTCATGACAGCTGCAACACAAGATGAAGAGCCTAAGTGAAGTTTTTGGGGCTTGTAGGTCAACCTAGTTCTTGACAAGAGGTAAGGTATACATCTGGGCCAATTCCTTAACGATGCAATTTAAGGCACTATTTAAACTTAGGCAGTGCTGGCCTAAAACCTTGCATGAAGCCCATGTGGCCACCCTATTCTCCCTGCTGTAACAGGCTCCTGCACAGGCTAAATCACATCCTGCTAATTACCTGCTCTGGAGTGGAGGTAAAGAGAAGCTGAATTAATGCAATTACTACAACTTGCATCTCAGCTTTATTGCTGTTTTGGCGATTGTGTTAAGGTGATTCTTTTCTTTCAAACTCAAGTGTTTGTGAGGCTTTCTGGTTTCAAAACAATTACAGCAGCAGAGCTGTTCATATAAAAGGCAACCTGGATTTCTTTCCAGTAAAGTGTCCTCACTGAAATGTTGCTTCTAACCAGCCCAAGCTATTTCTCTCCCTGTGCCCAGCATTGCTGCCAGCCATAAGCTGCAGAATGCCCACAAACACAGTCCAAAAAGAATGGAAGTAACTGAACTGGATCTGTCCTGCCTGTATCATGTCCCTTAAAGTCAAAAGAGGTTATCTCCTATTTCTTCCAGACAGGGGAAGGTTGGCAGGCAAATTTTATTTTCCTTTCCAATGGCAATAGCCTGACTTGGCTGGAGCAATTCTGGCTCTTATTTGACTCTAAGGTGGAATCTGAGTAAAGAACAGAATGGACTAGGCAAGCTGCCCTTTTCCTGGTGAACCAAAATGACTCTTGCTAACATTTAAAAACAAACAATTCTCAATGAGTCACCAGAGAACTGTGCAAGGGGAAAAAACCTGAAACCAAGGGAGTCGAGGTGTGGCTCCTTCTCCGAGCTGAAATGAATGCACTGAATGAATGCTTTAGGTCAGAATTTGGACTGAGTAAATAGAGGGAACACGAACAAACTGCATGCCAGCACACCCCAGCAGCTAATCACATCTAATATTACCTTAGCGTGATTTCTCCCAGTGAAATAATTCACATGGTTTCCTATCTCCTATCTCAAATGAGCTTGATTTTTAGATTAACTACCCTTGACATCTGACCTCCAAAATATTTTATGTAATCAACACCTCTGAGTAATTTAAAAGCGTAACTATCTTTACCATGTTATCTAAACAAACAAACATTATTTAAAATACCTCAGGCAATATCAACTATGTAGTATTTCAGTTCAGAATGTTCTGAAGTGCTCAAAAAAAGGGTTAGCCCAGATGAAAATACTGTTTTCAGTTGTATTTGACATGAGCAGTTACTGCAACACTGACTGCAGAGTCAATTTCTACCAGTCTTAATGTATTGCCCCTCATTTTAAGTTCTGCTGGAATAATGTTGAAATACTGGGACTTACCTTCTTTCAGACTAAATTCTAAATTTCTGAACTATGGGAAATGCAGGAGCATTGTGTGTCAACTGACTTCCTGTAAACTCCTAACAGAAAATATAATTAATACCTCAGACAGTCTGTAAGCTGAAAAGCCGTTCCCAGTACTTGTAGGGAAACAAAATGTTACTTCTCTATTCATATTTCATAGTAGATTAGGTGCACTAAAACAAAATTTGTAATAGCAAAACCATCTAATAAGGTCTACAGCTAGAAACAATTTGTGCACTGATTTTTATTTTGGGACTTCAGCCAGTTTACCAAAGGAATCACAAGTGCCTTTTACACAAGCTAAACTATCTATATATAGACCATACAAGTTTGGTTTTGTCTCTTATTAACATAAACACTGAGTAATTTTTCATGACTTGTGCACTTCTAAAAAAAGTTCACTGGTTTCTCAAGAAGGCACCCCTTCAGTCACCAGGTTTTAAAATTTAATCACAGTGTTGTATGCTGGCAGCTTCTGCAATAATCCTGATTTAGTTTGTTGATGAAAAAATTTACATCACAAACTGGCAGCATTTGAGTTTAAGCAGGCAAAAGTTCTGAAAAAACAGACTGTCAATCAAAAAAACCATATTACACAAGGATCTACCATCATACCAATGCCTAATAAAGCTTTGCAGTGACAGTTCATTTGATAAAAAACAAAGCTTTAAACTCATAAATTATTTAGCATTTAATCTGTTGATACCAGAACACTCAGCACACCCATCTAATGCCCATACAGTGTTAGTGCAGCTATGCCAAATAGGATCTGTGCCAACCAGATTGCTGGACACTACATTATTCACATTTTCAAAAGTTAGCACCCAGTTTAGTCAGGAAGCATTTCATGAATAAAAACGAGACGTATCTGAAAAACTGAAATAATAACTCATCTCTAAAGAATGTGCCAGTAAAGAACAGGTACATCTACCATCTAACTGTGCCAAAATTCAACACAGAGAAGGAAAAACGTATTATAACAACAGACTTAGATTCGCATTGAACATCTTCCATTACATAAATTTCTGTTCCTGTGCTGCCTCCAGCAATGTGAAATATTTGCCCAAGCTGTACTCCCTTGACATTTTCCAGCAAGGCAGTTCAAATGCCACATCTAGCTGTTCTGTGGGAAGCACAGTTGTCACACACTGTCTCATATCTGCCATTTGGGGTCAGCAGCAGCATTTGCGATCCACTGCAGAATCAAAATTTTAGAACATGGCTAGTTTGTTACCTGATGATTTTTCTCAGGATAGAATGAAGTGCCTTAATTTCTTCTGAGTGGCTAAAACTAGGCAGATGGCCTCCAAGGGCTTCACAGAACCTTTCTGCCTCTTCCCAGGTCCTGGTTCGAAGCACTCTTTCACTGTGGAAGAACTTCACAATGGCCAAATGTCAGAGCAGAAAATAACACATAAGGCAGTATTTATAAAAAACTCCTCTTCCACTAAAATATGGCCACCTGAGATTTAATAACTGGTATTTCCATAGGGAAAGAACTCGACTTTTTAACAATTTTTCTTTCAGTTTGTTTGACAACAGCCAGACTCTGAAGTTCAGCTGACAAAATTCGTTTCAAACATAACATATTCCACATGACAGACTTTCTCTGTTTTTCTTTACCAGAAAGATTTTAGAAACCACCAGACAGCTCATTCCATAACTGCAAGTCAAGTTACAAGTTTTAAGGGATGTTGTTCTTTCAAATTCATGGTGAACTACAAAGTCCAAGTTCACTGAAACTGGGCTCACTTGAGTGCTGCGGGTGAAGAAAGTTCTTTGGCACACCCTTGGCTACCTGTATGCATCAGAGGTGCAAGTTTGGCTCATACACCTCAGCTAATACGTCCACTTGATCCCCTTGGTTTCAGTCCAAGACAATTCCCATCAGCTGGATCTCTCTGCACAGACATGCTGCATTTGGTCAACAACAGCTGTGGAGAATGAGCCCGGGCCAGTTGTCATGTCCATCAGCTATGGGACAGCCATCCTGCACAGCAGCACAGACCTATCCCTGCAGGATGCTTGCCCACACCCTTGTTATTCAAGCTGGGTTTCCCCACTTTGCTACATGAACTGTTTACAAGAAACAGTTCATTGCAGACAGAGTCCAAAAATAATGAATAAATAATCCAGCAAACAGTCTCAGTTTTAACTTGATTTAATTTTTAATAGGAGGGGAAAAACCTGCATTTCTAAATACAAATTTGTTTAAGCCATTCCAGATAAACAGCACGGCTGCTTGCTTCCACTATTCACTTCAAAAGGCTAAAATACAACTGAGGCTGAATGTTTTTATACATCCACATTCAAACCACAGAAAATCCCACCTCTCCTATCTATACTCAGAGTACAGAAAGGAAAAAGGGCAAGGGAAGGTGATGCAAAGCTCTTTCCTTCCCTATCCAGGTGTCTGTGCATGCCCGAGGGCAGCAGGGAGGACACAGGCACAGCAGCCTCTGCCAGAATCAGGCTCCTGACACAGCAGCACAGGGCCAGTGCTGGTGCCCCACTCAGCTGCACAGAAAGGTACAATGCACCTTCCAGGAATGGCAGAGGATGATGTATGACAGTATCTCCAGGCAGTCACTCTGAATCAACACCAAATCCCTCTCCTGCTGAGGAGCACCTTTAAAATGCCCTCCAGAGCAGCTCTGCCTACAAAATTCCTGATCACTCACTTCCTCCAAGACAGTAATGAGTAATTAACACCAAACAGAAATAACATTTTACCTTGTAGCAGGCAAGGCCGGATCCATTGTGCCACCCAGGAGGACAGGGATCAGTTGGCTTTGGGAGTACTTCTGGCTCCTTGGGCTGCCCAATGTATTTTTTGCAGACAGAAAATGCTTTAGTGGTTTTACAGTCCTTAGTTTCCCACTTTCCAAGAGAATTTCCACTGGACATGGCCACACATCCTCCTGAAAACTCTAAAATTAAAGCCACCAAAAACATATTTATAACCATTGGCTGGTTTTGAGAAAAAACCTGACATAATTGTGAATTACTACTTTATTTCATGCTTGGAGTTTTGTAACATGGTACTCCAGTGCTTGCTCAATGTAAAAGGACAGTATTTTTATGTGTTTCTTAGTTTTCACATTTACCTGGTTGCATGGAATTCCAGTTAGTGTATGTCACAGCTTCGGGTGTCTCCCCATTCACGGTACCCCAGGAATATATTCCTGACTGGCTAATATCCTGCAAACCAGTCCAGAAGTATTTTTCTTCAACTTTGGTGTGTTTTCTAATTAGACTGTTAATAAATTCTTGTTCAAATCTGAAAATTCACAGATTAATCAGAGTCAATATTTGAAAGATGTCAAACTACTGAAACAATTAAAAAACCAGGGATATTACTACACAAATCAGTCCAAGCAGTCATCCAGGCAGTCCCATATTCAATATGGGGTCAGCAGGCTGGGAATTCTCATACTTCCACAAAGGTTCCACATTGTAGGTTTACTATTGTCACACCGTGGAAAACACAGATTTCTAGTTCTTGGCAAAAGTAATTCTCTCTACTTTTTCTTCATAAACCATTAGTTATCATACAGCGATTTTAATCTTTGATTTTATCTCCAGGATTTTGATGTTAACCCTGCTCATAAATTACGAATGTGCTTTACCTGTTCATCACTGTAAGATTGCACTGGGCTCCAAATGAAACTTCCATTTTATCAATCCTGTAACAGTAATTTCCGTGTCTCTCCCATCCCTGGTTAGAGAACAAAAAACACATTTATACAAAACAACCGAATTTAGGCATTACCTACAGGAGAAAATAAATCATTGCCAACACTGGCTGGTGCCCACAAGCTGGCACAGCATATACAAGAAAGAAATGCACTGTGTCTCACACAAGGTCCACTATCATCAACTCTCAGAATCACAGTTGTAAAAAATAATGCAGCCGCAGGAATAAATACACTACTGTTTTAGCTCGACTGGGCAGAGTCTTCTGACCACTATGTGCATCTACAGAGAGGAACACGAGGGATACAGCCCAGTCCTGTTCAAAACAATAGGAGTTTTCATGCTGTTCCACCAACGCCAGGAATCAAAAAGAATACTGGGAAGGCATATATTAGTGTTTCTTTACTTCAGAGAAAAATACTTGATACTGAAAATGTGTGAACTTACAAAATTTCTCTATTGTTCAAATATTTCTCCCCATATTTACACTGAAATTTCAAGGAACATTAATGTGTTAACTCTTTTCTAGCCTAGCAATGCTACTGGTGTCTGAACAGCACAGAAAGCTGTAACTCCACGTGCTGGAAGTCTCTGAAAAGACAGAGTAAAAAGGTCCTGTAGAAAGATAGATAAGGGGTAAACATCTTTCCTGTTGCAAGCAATATGCCACACAAAACTGAATCAAATAACTCAGAAGTAGCTAGCAATACCATCCCAGGCTAGCTCAAAAGACAAAAGCTTTATTTAAGCCATAAGATGTCCTACTGTAAGAAAACCCAAAAAACCAGAAAGCCCCCACCTTTTTTCAAGTCACAGAACAAAAATCAGTCAGTGAAGTATAACAAACCTAATCTCAGTTAACAATCTCTGCATATCTTTATGTTGCAAAGTGCTTATCCTAAATTTTAAAACATAATTTAAGCAAAAACAAGAGAACAAATGGTATTATCAATAACATTTCTAAAACAAATAAATAAAACACAACCTTCTCCTGGGTCCAAGCTCATAATACTTTCATCAATAAACAGACTGATAATACATCCAGAGCCTGCTTAGGAGAATGTGAAATTTGTTTATGCTATATGAATGTCCTTTTTCACATAAAATGTTTCACAGACTTTACTGAATGGACAAGAAAGAAATGGAAGTAGAAGTAAGTGATTTTCAGCAGGTTTCTGGACCAAATGACAACAAAAGAAATAGAGGCTTCCTATTACCTCTTCCAATGAACAGCTTTCATCTGATTTTGTTTCATTCAAAATCTCTCCTTTTTTCTTGCAAATGTATTTCAATTTTTCTTCACAGGATTTGACTCTCCACTGTCCCAACTGTGAGAAAGGAGAAAAAAAAAAGTATTTTAAGTTCTAACAATCTTTCAATTTTCATGTTTGCAGGGGTTGTTTCCACAGGGGAAAAAGCCAAAGTGCCTCTAGTATAGATATTGGGGTGGGATGCTTGGGTTTTATGCACAGGTACATGTTTGGAAGGGAGAGAGAAAGCTGACACACACGGAGATGGGAGTATTCTGGATCACATCCAGAAAAGAAAGAAAAGGCCAGGGTGGTGCCAGCTCTCTCAGATCAGGAAAGGAATGGGTCAGCAGGCTGTCAGCAGGCAGGAGGTGTGCTCAGCTTAATGTGGAAGCAGCTCAGAGACAGCTCAGAGGAGCTGAGCACAAGCTCCAGTGCCAGGCTGATGACACAGCAGGCAAATGTGTGCTCCACTTTTCTAATCAATCTGCAGGATGGGATACAGCTTCCCACTCTTAGTGACCTCCTTCCTTCACCAACACCCTTTTTAGAACATTCCATCCTCAGACTGGATGACCCAATTTGGTTTGGGAGACGACTGAACCCAGATTTTCCTTCCTTCCTACCTTTCTGCCAGAGACATGCAAGAATACAGTAACCCAAAATACAGAGTGACAAGGCCAACTGTCTGGCCAACAATGTTACAGTCTCAGAGCTAAGAGTCATTTCTTCCATTCTGTGCAGCACACAGCTACCAAGTTCTAGCTAAATAATTTTAAGAAATTTGCTTGTAGAAAAATGTATTTCAAAGATTATTCCAGAAATAAGATCAGCTATCTGCTTTATCCCCCTCCTTGACTTTCACACACACCAATGCTGCCTGTGCTATGATGAAAAAATACAAACCAACAACCAAACTCAGCACTGTAATCCTACCTTGCCTGAATATGACACACAGTTAGGGGTGTTGTTAAAGGGAACTTTTGGTTCATTCTGATCCCAGTACGTAAAAACCACAGACGAGTGATCTGACCATGTGAACAAGGTTGGCACATCATCATTCCTTAGACCCATCCACATTTCCTCTTCAGCATCTGGAATTTAGAATTAGGACAACATTGTCATTTCAATATAATATTCAAACTAATAGGAAAGAAATGTGTTACCAGCAAAATTAAATTTTTTATCATACTGCACGGCAGTGAAAAGTACTGTGCAGCAGTATAGAAATATTATCTTTCTTATAGTGAGAAAAAGTGTTTGAGACAACAATAACATATGTTTGTTATTTTGTTTCTTAACTTATATTCAGGACTAGGAATAAGTTTCACAGGGAAGGATCAAACCGGAAAAAACCCAACCACAATCAAACAGAAATAACAAACACACAAGCAAAAAAACCCTCAACCAAATTTAGTGTAGGCAAAGACATAACACCAAACACTACTGATACTATTTATTAAGTTCAGAGACTTAGCAGTCAAAATATTGTCCCAACTATCTACTATTCGCTTTGAATGAGAAAATTAAACATAAAGTATTAAATACCTAAAAGTAGGTTAGCCCAGTAAATATATAAATGGAGTGAACCAGAACAAGTCCTAACACAGAGGGCCTGGATCCGCACAGCAACATTCAGCACTAGCCTGAGTACAAGCTCAGCATTAACACTCACACCTAAAAGCTAGAGGTTATGACAACCATATGCTCAGACATGGAAAGCAGTTCGTAATTTATGGCGTGCAGCACTTGGTGCTCGACCTTTACAACTACCCCAACTCACCATTATGAAGCTTTGTAACAACCAGTTCAACATCTGCTAGTGAGTGAATGCTGATGAGGTTACTCTTATTTGCTTTGCAGAACTCATCTGCCGTACTCCACGGTGCTGGGTTGTTTATCAGCATGTAGCAAAAGCCATCGTGGGGGAGCCAGCCTGGATCACAGCGAGTATCCAAGTGTCTCCAAAACTCTAAAAATGAAGAGAAACGGAATTTAAAGCTTTTGTTTTACATTGGCTAGTGCAAGGGGCCAGCCTTAAATTCAGCAGCACCTTGAAAACAGCCAGAAGGCAGCAATCAGAATGTGTTCACATCTCTTCAGGGATCATGTAAGAAAGGGTCATAGCTTAGCAATCAAATAGGCTTCAATGCAGCGTTAGGAGAACACATAATACTTTGGGGCCATGAAGTAGGTAGAAGGAGAAAGAAGTTAGTGGGAGTGAAAGTAAAAAGCAGGACTGCATTACATTAAGCTGGTCTTAGTGTAAGTAAAAGGTTCAGAAGTAATTGAAAGCAAGATTTCAAAAGCAACTGAAGACAAATAAAGTTGATTCAGTGCAGAAAAGAAGCAGAAAACTCAACAAATGCTTTGTTTTAATTTTTTTTTTTTTCTTCTGAAGATATTCAAGAATTCTAACTAGTTTTAATGGATGCTGAAAAAGTATATACTAATAACCCTTCTGGTTCAAAACACACCATAAAATACTCCAACCACAGGAATTTTGTTTTTTAATGAATAAAACACTATATAAACACTGGTAATTACTCTACATACCCCACTGAGGAGCCAGAGAACAGACAAGAATTGTTAATTGACAACTAGCTTTCAGGGTATCGCTGCAAAAATTGAACCAGTTCAGTTAAATTCAAACTGATTATTATTTCTTCTTCAAATGCATACACCTCTCCAGGGGGAGCTGGAGAGAACATGCCTTAGCCAGAGACACTCCACACCCCTTATACTCTGGTCCTCCCTGTCATTCAGGGACAACTACCTTTCAGTAAAAGTTTTTGCAGGAGAGCCCTGAGAACTGGGTAAGGCCAAAGCACACATAGAAGAACAGGTCAGGGACATGGGAAGGGTTGGACATCCAGGTGTAGATAAATGGCCAAAAGCAGTGAGATGTCACAGCTGGACACTGTAAACACTGAAGGACTGTGTGTGTGTAGGTTGGGATAAGGGGATTATTATCTTGTAAGAGCTGTTATGGTTCCAGTAAAGATTACACACTGAGCAAGCCACCAACTCTTGCACTCTGATTTCCAGTGCTTGGCCTGGTTTCAGAGGACAGTAAGGTTATCTGACTACTTCTACTTCAGTCCAACAGAGTTTGATCCAAGATGCAGGTAAGTCCCATTTTATGTCAATACACACCAAGAGCGAGTGAAATAGGCTTAAGCAAAGACAGAAAGGTTTGGGGTGCAACTGCCAATTCCAGACTTCCAGTAAGATATGAAAGAAGGCACAAGCCATGGAGGAAAATGTGATGAAAAGGGCAGGACTGCTGCAAAATGCTTTATGTGTGAATGAGAAAGCTGCAAAAAATGAAAACTTTGTGATGCATCATCCTGACACTGAAGAAACAGAGTTTGCTTCTGCTCTGCTAAAAAACCCAAAGCTGTTGTGAAAATGTTTTGGCAGAGATGCCTAAAATGGCTTGGGAGGGAAAGGAAAGACTCCATAAGTGAACATTATATTCATGTTAACATACAAAACTCAAAAACACAAACTGCCCTACCTGGAATGCTTGAAACTTCATTGAGTGACTTCTTGCAAGTATATGGAAGCTGAGTCCCACAGTGGTAACTCTGCCACTGACCTGAAGCAGCATTCATCACCACACAGCTCGTCCCATCCAGTGGGGATAAACTCTGCATATCTACAGACAGGAACAAATAAAAACATAACAGCACAAGTTAGCAAACAGTAAGGCAGTGACTGCTTCTTTTTAATACTGGTTTTCAATAGAAGAATAACACTCTTAGGACAGTGTGGCACCTTTTATTTGAAGAACATAATTTGTATCAACTGAGGGCAGCTGTCCTACCACAGGTCCCACAGAATGTTTTTCCTAAGAGAGAAAGTTTCAGAATCAAGGAATTTCAACTTCTTTTCCAATGTTTAATCATAGAACCAGGAGGAATGTTCTATTTACAATACAACAAACCCTTGGCTGAGCACTTTCCCAGACTAGAAATATCTCAGGGGAGAACCATTTTTGCAGCCCTCAGTTTCCTTTGGCGGTCCCTTTCCACCCTCACTACAAACACAATTCTGCACTTTCTCTCAATGCTAACCATAACCCTTACCTTAACAGAAACCTTAGACAAGGCCCCAAATTTGGAACAGCACAGAGAATAATTCTTTTTTGCGGTCTTCAGCTTCCCTTGGAGCCCCTTCCTCAAATAACTGTTTGACTCTCTTTTTCTATGAGCCTCAATGCAAACCCAAGCTGTGACCTGCACAGAGCACTCCAGCTCCCCCTGTACTGGGTTCATTCAGGCCCGCAGAAAAAAGGCTCAGGGTATATCTCAGTTCTTCATGAAGGAGAACAGTGGGACAGGGCCAGGCTCTTTTCAGAGGGGTAAAGCAAAAGGTATCAAAATTCCTGTAAGGCACCAGTAAGTATTTTCACAAGAGGGGTAGACATGAATATGTCTGCCATGACTGCAGACTAAATTATGCTACTGTAACTCAGGATAGTCTGGCCTCTAGCTCTGCATTACAGTCCTACAGAGTGACCACAGTTCCAGAAGAAGGTGCAGTCAATAGTACAAGTAGCAAAGTTCTTAACCTTCCCAAAAGACAGAGCACATTTGGAAAATCCCATAGAAATTTCTTAGCAAAGCTATCAAAGAAGTAACAGAAACCACTTCTCAACTTTTCACAGAATTCTAGTTGCAGCACTATTCTAGAAACTAAAGGAAAAAAGATAATTCCACTTTAAAAAGCTCAAATTCAGCTTGAATGACAGAACAACATCAGCTTTAGTATTTCCAATGACTATTACTCTGGGATTCTCATATACACAGAGATGCTTTACACATTTGTGAGAATATTACAAATCCATCCTGAAAATTCCAAATAGTCTCGCCAATCCAATTGGCATCTTTGCAGTAATTAAAAAAGGTTTTTCAAAGGTTTTATACTTCTTTCATCTTCACCCTGAAACAAATTTAAGCAACCTTGAAGTTTAAAAACCCAAGTTAAGCTTCTAAGTAATGTCAGTCCTTGTGTATACACAAACAATCAGAATATTTGAGGGAAATCAGTGCCATTCTGTCAGTGGGAGGAGAAATTTAGCAGCTAGGAAACCTGAGGATATTTTACTAAAATGGACTTCAAAAATACTATTTAAGTTTTACCTTTTTAGAGATCTATTAACCTAATTAGCTGCAAATATATAATGAGAACAGAAATATTCACTGACTAGGAGGAAAAGATGATTCTGAAAATGGAATGAGATTGAAAAAAAAGTAATTCTAGTTACTGTTGAGAATATGGTAATTACGACCAGAAATATCAGTACCTGGATGCCAGTTGAGAAAATTTAAAGGTCTGTGATCTGACCACTGCCAACCGCCAGAAACATCCAGCTGATTTAAGCCAATCCAGAAGATCTCAGGAATGTCATCCTTGGCTAAAGATATTTTTTAAAAGAAAACAATTAGTATAAAATGTTTATCCTTTATTGGTCTCCTTTAAATTAAAAAGGCATTCTGAAATGGCATGCATTTCACGCAAGAAAGATTGCTATTATAATTGGACATGCAAACTTTCTTGAACTGAGGAATTCATCCACACAAGCTTTCCCCCCCAATGTCTTCAGATGTTTCTCCTTTGGTTTTATAATCCCAAAGGCAATAATCGGATAATTTCTCCAGGTCAAGACTGAACATCAGGGAGAACAATTTCATAACAAGAGACTAACATGCTGCTGAAACACCAAGTGCCACTCTGGCCTGTATTTGAGATTTTGGGGACATTCCTCATTAAAAATATGAACATTTAACTGCTATAATGAAATCATACAGATAAATTTAAATAACTCCCTCAAATGAGATTAGCACCTTAGTTTTGTTACAAAAATGAAAGTCAAAATATTTAAAGTACAATCAAATTTTAACCCAGAGACTTAAGACAGAAAAAAGTGCTGCTTCCACGTTATCAAGATTTTCCAATATCCATATAATTACACCTACCTTGTATGTAACTTAATTCAGATGCATTTTGGATGCTAAGTAAATCTCCTCCTTGCCTTTGACATGAAATATAAGCTTCCTTCCAAGAAAGAGCAGACTGTGTATTAAACTGGTAGCAATTTTCAGACCCTGGATCACGTTCCCAGATATCATGACAGCCATCCTCTGTTTAAAGGAAGCAGGAGGTACTTGTAACTACAAGTATACAGAAACATTATGAAAGTTTCAAAAGAAAAAGTTTCGAATATAATACTGAGGGTCTATTGATTTTTTATATCAGTCATCACAAATACTTGCAGAGTAAGCCAACACTGCAATAGAAAAGCTTTTACACAGCTTAACAGCCACACGAAGGTGGAGCTGTACATAAGAGAAGGGACAGAAGGCTTTTAGGATGTCTGTTTAGAAACCCAACGTGCCTGGCTGTAAGCAGATTCCCCATTTTCCATCACGAGAATAATCTTCAGAAGTGGCACACCATTTCCCACCCATGTGCGTTTCATCCTGAATGCAGTCATGATGCCACACCTTGTTATACAGGAAGGGGAACTCACAGGGTTTACCATAAGAGTTGCCATCTTTGGTATAAACCTCTGCAGAAAAAAAAAAAAAAAAGGTAAAATAATGAAGTAAATACATCTCCTTTTCTTAGAGATGGAAGGGACAGCAAAACAGTGTTACTGCTTGTACAGACATAGTTAACCTAAAAGCATGCAAATCACACTTGTGGTCTTAAAATACCCCATCTTCTTGTTACAGATAATATACAGCAATGCCATAACTGAAAAAAAATACATAAAGAAATATTTTTTTGTACTGTTTCTTCTGAGAAACAGCAGAAACTTGTCTCTCCCAGCCTGATAAGTTACAGATAATTCATTGTCCTATTGAAATCCAGGTGCTTTGCAGAGTACTACAGAATGAGGTTTCTTAAGAATCAACACATACAGAAGAGGGAAAAGGTAAAGCACATTTTCACCACTTATTCCAGCAAGCATGAGATTTCAGACAAGACTGGCTTCAATGGCAAGTGTACACACTACCATATCGAAGCTCACAGTCCAGCAGGCTGGGAGCTGGCAGCATACTCTGAATTTGACCGTCCAGCCTACCAGCAAAGACAACATCCTCAAACCCTGCTAACAGGAAACTTCCCATCACAGTGAGGAGGACAGTGTCAGTTCTGATACAAAGTGGTTGGTATTTCATAATTAAATAGGTTTGCATTGAAATACGGAGCAGAGGGATATAAACCTGCTAAGAAAGCCACTCAGTGACAACTTCTGCAGTTGTGCTGTTATTTTTTATTAAAAAGCTTTAAAGTGTCATTTTTGACTATCAGTGTCTCTCTACAGCACAACATTCTACTGCTTTACTGATCAGTCTTTTCACTTAACCAATTTTAAGAACTTATTGGCATAGACATACCCAGAAAGCCCTAAACAAATAAAAAAATCTCCAAACCCCAATGCAAACCTACTTACCATGGTAGGGATACCGGCATATATCACTGGAGGAATTGTTGCTTTTCCACTGGTCTGTTGCATTTATGCTTGCAGTCACATAGTTATTCTTGATAGTCACTTTGTACTGAGATGCACCAACGATGAAAGCATCAGCACATCGCCACCACAGCATTAATTCTGAATTACAATCAACCATTTTCAGGCGAGACACTGATTTGGTGAATATATCAAGTCCTAGGCACTGCTTGGACCCCAAATGAAAGAGGCGATTCTGGGATACCCATTTCCATAAAGCTTCACTTGTGTTCATGCAGTCATCTATCACTATCAGAGAGTTTTTAACTTGTATGCACTTGTTCTGTTTGTCATGGCGAATGGTAAAAACATCATTGCCTGTATAAGAACAAACATATGGTGATGATTCAGTATCATTTTCACAGGAAGCTCATTTTTAAAAGGGTAATCTCATTCTGAGAAATGGTTTCAGAAAAGTACCACAACTGCTGTTTTCGTACGTTAAACCACCTCTTTGGTAGAAGCCACATTCAGAGCATTTTCCTGTTCTTTAGTGAGTATAACTTCTGTGAGAACAGAGTTCTTTCAAAGTCTTTATAAAAAGAGGAGAGACAAAATGAGACTTCTAAATCCAATTCTAATGATGGGAATCGTTCCTTTACATTTAACATATACCGATTGCATCAGACCTGATTAATTTGCAAGTTTACTGTGTAAAGAATCTTGTCTTCATGCCTATCTGCAAACACAGTAACACACCATAAAATATAATTAATAATAATCTTCACTTACTAAGCACTTCTTTAAAAACTGTGTATCATATATGATACACAGCATGAGAGGCTTGTGGGTGCAGCCATTTGTGGGTGCAATTGCAGTACTACTAATTTAATTGGTGCTGCTTTGAGGAGAAAGTCTTAGAATGAGTATCCCACCAAAGACAGCACACAACTGATGAGGAGTATAATTTTTAAAATTATATAGGGGCTCCAGTTTCATTTTCAGCTGTGATGAGTTTCATTTTCAGTTCTGGCATAGCTCATCATTAAAGAGAAAAATTAAAGTTGATAAAGGATAGTATACCATTTTAAAAATATATGGGTCACTCTACTGATACAAGCTAACACCTCTGCCAGTATAAGAACACCTCTGACAAGCAGCAGTATGTTTAAGTGCACCATGGAAAAATGCCCTAAAATGATTTCTACGCCACAATAAAGATGGCTCCACAGTACAGTCCTTTCACTAACCAGGCTGAAATGGACCTTGGCTGTCCCAAACCCACAAGGCTATTATTCTGCTGCTTAAATAAGGAATCTGCTGAGTAGTATTTTGTATTTAATAGTAATGCACTGTCAATCACATTCCTACTGTGTTTTTCTGTTATGACTTACTAATAGGTTTGGCTGAACAGGAAGGAAAATATTCAATGATGTTATGCAGTGAATTTTACCACTACTTCCCAGTATACCCATGAATTTTCCACTGTGTAAGTGCCAAACAGTATTTAAATAGTACCTAACCGATCACACCATAAAGAATCTGTAAGTCAGCCACCTACAAAAGTGAATTTTTCTAAGTAGCACATTTCAACCAACTGTCCCTTTCATCCTATTAACTAAGACATTTTAACAACCAAACCTGCTTTTTTGGCATCCTTTAACCCTGCACCTTTTCAGCGCTACATCTACTTTTGCTTTTTATTCTTCCCTCATCACTTTCTTCCTCCTTTTTATTTCTTGTAACAAGTTTTCAGCCTCTTCTCACATCTTCTTTCACTTCTGCCTCCACAACCCTCATGCTGACACCAAGCAGAAAATGACTTTTTAAAACTTCCCAGGAAAAACTGCTGATGTTGTCCCACCAAATTCCTCCAATTCAACGCTCTGGCCATGAAGATTCAGTGACATCTTCAGCTACCAACCTGAGCCTGTTACTATCAAAGGATATAAAAAGTAAGTGAGGTGAAACTTAGCGAAGAGCTCAACGTGTTTCCCAGAAGCTCTGGCCGGGCTAGCGGCTTCGCCTTACAAGAATTCGCTCAACGTGAAACTTTTCCACCTGCTTCCTGTCGGACAGGGCGAGCCTCCGTCCCTGTGTCTGCGCACGAAGCAGCGGACAGCAGCGGCGGCGGGAAGCGCTGCCGGGAACTGCCCGGGCCGGGTGATTCCTGTCCCCGAGCTGTCGGGCCAAAGGCCGCGGCCCGGCCCAGGGCGGCCCCGGCACCGCGGGCACCGGGAACGTGGCAGCCGCGGGCGGCGGGGCAGCGGCGGCTTTGGCGACGCCCCAGGCCAAGCGCACGATGCGGGAGGGAGGTCCGGGGCTTTTTCCTGCCTTCTTCGCTTCTCCTTCGAAGTTTCCCAGGTTGTTTCCACGCAGTCGGACTTTACCGCCGAGCGCAGCGCCCGAAGGAGCCGCCGGGGAGGAAGGCCCGTCACGCCTCCCCCTCACCCGCCGGGGCGCTCAAGGACCCTCCGCGCCCGCAGCGCACTCGCCTCCCCCTCGTCCCGGCGGGCGCCCGGCTCACCTGCGGGGTCGCTGCGGGCCGCGCAGCACAGCAGCAGCAGCAGCCAGGCGAGGCCGCAGGCGCGCAGGCAGCGCCCGGCGCCCGCCATCGTCCCTCGGGGCGCGCAGGCTGCGCGGAGCGGCCGCGCTGCCGGGCTCGCCGTGCTCGCCGTGCCCGAGCGCCGCGCCCGCCGCTCCGCCCCATTGGCCGCCCCGCGCGCGTCACTTGTTACCAGGAGGAAAGCGGCCCCCGGGGTTGCGGCGAGGCGGGGCCGGCCCGGCGGGAGCGGGGAAAGGGAAGTGGCCAGCGAAAACGTGAGAACCGAGGTGAAAGGGAAAGGCGGAGAGGAAGAGGAAAAAAAGAGGAAAAGTAAACGGAAAAAGAAGAAAGGAGTTAAAAAAAAAAAAGTTGAAAGCCCGAAGAATAACTGGAAAAGCAGATCGAATTGTCGCATGGCCATTAAAGTTAAAACGAAAAAATAAGTCAATCTTAGAAGCTCAGTTGGAGAAAAAGGGGAAAGCTTAAGTGCTAGAAGTGAAGAAAAGGCAAGAGGTGAATAGAATAATCTAAAATTAACAAACACACTGAATTAAAATATTTCAAATGGTACAAATAATGCTCATCGCGCTGCGGTCCTCGATCCCCTCTGGCCGCGGGGCCAGGTGCCATCCCCGGGCCCGAGGCTGCTGGAATTGCGATTGCCTGACCCGTCCTTGCCGGGCGTGGGGGAGGAGGGCATGGCGCTGCGCAGCTGAAGTTACTGCTGCTGAGAAACTTTTGCGGGTGGCTACAGGAAGTTACAGAAACCAAAAGTAAAAACGTGTATACGGCGAGAAGCAGCTGGCCTGGAGGAGAAAAGGAGAAACAAGGGTAAACTGATAAAAACAATGTTAAATGAAATAAAGTTTATAGCTGCGTGCTGGGGGATTTAATGCTCACCTGGGCAGGCTGTATAGCACAAGTTCCAGCTGTTTAAAAAAGGATTAACAAAGTCACAAGAAAAAAACATTTTTTTTCCCTAGGAAAATCTATTTTGATTAGACTTGGAAGAGCCATTTTTTGGGGAAAGAAATACTAGATTTACATAAAGGTGGGAAATGCAATGTGCAGTCTGTTTTATATGCTCCCAGTGTGCCCATCACATAGGAACGTGTATACCTGGGGACACAGGATTTGAGGGTATGCCAGGCTGGGAATTGAGTGGAAATGCAGTGAACAAAAACAGACACCTGCAAGTTAACAAATGTTCTCTCCTGCTAGAAACTGCAGACCAACACATGGCTGCCAAGGCAGGAGCTCTTTGAAAAATCAGAAATCAGGTTCAGGAACAGAGAGTCTGTAGATGTAGCAAAATCAAATCTGTGTTTCCAGAAATAATTAATTTTCAGGAAGAGCAAAGCTTTAAAATCTCCACACAGAGAGTGGGAAGCAGAAATTCCCCACTGGTGAGCCTGATACAAAAGCAAGCTATTGAAACTAAAATTAAATTATGTGGTGGGATGGTGTGTCTCTTTTTAAATAAAACAAGAAGCAGGTGTGAACCCTGCGTTCCCATGAATCTTTCCAAATGTGTGCTATTATTAATGTACTGACTGACAATCCCAGTTTGGGGATGATGAGTAGTAGAGTTTGACTTTGAAACTAAGAGCACATATTTACTGAACATATACGAGCAATCCTGGAATTAACAGCATCCTACTTACCACACATATATCAGCAAATATGTTTATTAATAGAGGGGAGGTTCTCCAAGGTATCTTAACGTATATAACATATGCTTTCAGATATGCACTTCTGATTTGAGCTTCTTTTTTGTTTATTGGTTTACAAAATACTATCTTTGATAATGCAGCCTCAAACCTTGATCCTGACTCAAAAATTAAAGAATGCCCAAGAATAGGAAAAATTGCAGTTTGCATTGGTGCCTCTTAGTTTCAGTTTTGTGTTCATGTACATGTCCTGTACTTAAATTCTGTTATATACTAATGTAAGAGGAGACACAAAGTGTACAGTCCTGGTGAGCCCACCAACCAACCAAAATTTTGAAAAGAACATGCAGGAAAAAGTGAAATTTTGTATGTGTCATGTGATAACCTATGGAACTCTAATATATTTTTCTCTTATTGAAAAAGTAGGTTTGTTTTAAAGCTTATCAAAGTTGTAACAATGCCAAAGCCTACTTCTTACAGGATTTATCCTTTATTAATGAGGTTTCTGCATTTAATGTGAGTGCACAGCAGCATAACTCACAGCATAATCAGTGAGCAATTTCTGTATTGCAAGTCACAAGCATTATACATCCCCCTGAATACCTACAGCTCACTTCAAAGCAGAGCTAATGGCTGAGCAAATTTCAACCATGCCTGCAGAGATAACCAAACACAGAAATTCAGATACAGAGAGCCCAACCACAGAGCTCACAGTAATGCACAGAAGCCTTTTGCTTCCAAGAAGACTACTTTGCCTTTCCAAACAAAAAGCCTTTCAAGGTGCCAACATCATGACTAAGAGCCTTGTATTTCTAGCAGAAGTCTTTGTTGCTTATCAACAGATAATTTTTTTGCCCTTATGCTCATATGTTTTTAACAACAGCAATGCCTGTAGAAAGTGTCAACACCTGTCTATCCATAAATCTCCACCCCATCTCTATTCTGCTCACCACATGAAATAGATACTGTGCATGGGCAACCTTCCTCCTTTTATATTCAACACACTGTAATCCAGTTTTTCTGGCTGAGTGCATCCACATGTGCCAGAGTAAGGGAATGGTGGAAAAGGATTTGCTACCTACAGCCTCTCATGAGAGTGCAAAGAGGTTCTGTAGATGGTAACTTCTGCTTTTCTCTGCTTCCCCCAGCAATGACTTTGAAACTGGGACATCTGAACAAGGATCACTAGTTATTTGTTACATTTTTTACATTGCAACATTGGTACTTACAATACCTAAGTCCTCACAGAAAAGAAAAACCAAAAAAAAAAAAATCAACCAAATCAAACCCAACAGCCACATGAAGGCTTACAAGAGTTACAGGTGCAGTTATTTCCTGAGGGAGAGGATGGTCTGGATCGTCTTTTCTTCATGGACACTTACTTTATTTCCTGTCTTGTTTTTTAAAATTGATATTGAGGACTTGATTCTTTTTAAATATCAAAGAATGTTTTGCTTTTAGCAAAAAGGGAACACAAAGGAAGATGTCTTTTCTCCGTTGCTGCTTTAGATTTCCTGTTTCCAGTTGCAGTGGCCTAACCTTTTAGCACATTATGAAACTGCTGTATTGCACAGTAAACTTAAGATCCTCTCTCAGCTGAGTTTGTATGTATTTCCTACATCTCTTCTACAATCTCTGTATGAATCTTTGGCACGAGTTTCAAAGTTTTGAGGCTTTTATTGTGCTTGAAGCATTTATTCTTGCTAGCGACCCTTACATTTGATTCTCTTTAAGTGTCACCATTCATAATAAATACCTAGATGTTATTACAGCATTTTAGAGGCTGTTCTGTTTCTTGTACTGCATGTGGTAGATAACTTCCAGAAATAATAAAAGAAATTACAGAACTTTTTTCTAATATCAACCTCCTTTTTCACTTAAATGTGACAGTGGAACCTTCTGTAGTGCTGCCTCTGGCTCTGCCCTGATGCATATTCAAACATTCATACTAGAAACAGGTTTGGGAAATAAGACAAAGAAAGGAGTGTGAACACATCCACATTGCATGTTTGTTGATAGCAAGGAATGTCTTTCTCTGGGTGTTGGTTTGGCTTTGACTCCTGCTAGGATCTCTGTGTGCTCCTGGAACAACAACAGAACAATAGAAGCAGTACTTTAACATTGAGACAACTGCTTGAAATTGTAAAGTGGTAAATGGTACTCTTCTGTAGCACTTTAAAAAAGAGTCTCTGACATCTGTACTGTGCATTTTCAACATAAAATGTGCCTTGGTTTAGTAGGTCTACTGGCAGAGTTTATATCCTCAATCTCCTCAAAAGCTGTTCTTCCTTGTCACTGTGCCAGTGTGGGATTATTACTCAAATTATCATTGTGGGAATTGTCAAAAAAGATGGTATTTTGTACCACATTACACTTGTTGCAGAAAACATCATTTGAAGGAATGGTTTAAAAGAAAATCTGTTATCATTTGGAAAATGGTTTTTAAGCAAATAAAAATTAACACAGGTAAAAGAGCTTTTAATTTTAAATTTGAAAGGTGTTTTGTTTTTTTGGTTTGTTTTTTTTTTGTTGTTGTTTTTGTGAGGATTTTTGTTGTTGTTTGTTTGAGTTTGTTTTTTTGGTTTTTTTTTAAACATGCAAAACAGAACAATTTCCCAAAAGTGCTGGGGAAGAGCCTGTAGTTTTGGGTCTCGCGTGTTTTGGAGGCAAAATTCTTCCCTGACTGATAGCAATCTCTAAAATGCCCCCACTGCCTTCTGTTTGATCAGGAAGGAGCAAACTTTCAACAAGTAGATGAGAGAATGGTTAAAGGGCAAAATTTCAGATTGATCTGAACTTGGGAGCACTTCTGAGATAAAAAGAGGCTGTACAGAAAGGGTGAACTCACTGGGAGCTAAACTATTGTTGTTTAAAGGTTGTGATTGATTAAGATATAAACTGAGTAGCAGCAGGAGTGAGGAACATGCAGTTCAATGTGCCATCAACAAAGGTTTGGAAATTGTGCCTTTCTGAGTTCAGGAGAGGTCAGAGAGCAAAAGTGAGGAATGGAAAACAAATAAAATACCTTTAAAGTGGGACATGAAGGAGGAAACAAACAGTGTAACAACACATACCTCTATAACAATGCTAAACAGTCAATGAATAAGTGGAGGGAAGTCAGATGTCTGGTGTTTTACAAAGGCAATGACATACTGCACACATGCAGGACATTTTAACATTAGAGTATAAAATATACAGAAAAGGTAAGAGTCATCTCTGCTGGTAATGGGATAAAGAAATTTATTAAAGAGATCTTATAGTCAAATCAAGTAAACAAAACAGGAACCCAGCAGGTGGCACAGAATGCCAGTGCACCAAAATGTCAGCATTAAGCATATGTAGTCCTGAGTCTGCCACTTGCCTGCCTGACCAGAAGGACAGAGAGAGCATGCTGAGAATGATCAGATGGGCAAAGAGGGTGGGAAATACAACCAGCACTGTACTTCAGGTAACCTCAATGTTGTCTGGACACTGCAGCATTGTTAGGTAACACAGACTACATTAGACTCTATCAATACTGCTTCACAGAGCAGTGGCACAGGGAAGCCACAGATTAGATGCAGCCCCTCATTTGGTCCTCATTTATGTGCAAGATCTCGACCTACATCTTCAGTTTATGGTTTCTGTTCCTGTGTTTACATTCAGAATTCCCAGAGTCTTGACAAGCATTCACAGAGTTGCAGCCAATCTCAAAAGGCAGAGAGACACAGCAATGAAAAAACTCGTGAAGAGGAAACAAAAGGTAGCTGCCAGGAACAGCAAATTCTTACAGGTGGAGCTGAACTTCCTGAAGGATGCACAGCACAGCATCAGTGTGTGCCATCTACTAAAGTCTTGAGAACTGGCAAAAGGAAGTGGGCACCAATCATCTCACCACAGGGTAGGTTATTAGAAATCAGAAATTTAAGTCTTCTCCAAATGCAAAGCCACAAAAAATTTCATAAACCAACACGGTAAAGGAAAGCACAGCGAAAGAACAATGAAAAACTGTGAGCAGCAGCTCTCAAAACAAATCCCAATATTAAATCTCACCTTAGGTACATCAAAGCCAAGAAGCTCACTGGAGTCTAACAGATCAAGGGACAATTGCAGAGTAAAAAAGAGGAGAGGCCAAAATGTTTCCAGAGAAGTTAAATGATGTATTTGCATATGTTCACTGGAATAAGCTGATGGTCCCCATACTTGAACCCTTCCTTTTGAGAGTCAGCAGAGACTCTTCCTGAAAGTGTGCTAACTGGGAAAGGCTATAAACCAAACTGGGCAGAGTAACAAATCTGCAGACACCTGAGTTTTTGAAGGCTGTGTTGAGCATTGAGCAAGAGCAGATCTGATGGACCAACCTTTCTCTCCACACTTTCTGAGTGCCTGGAGTCTGGAGAGTGGCAATGCGACACTAATCTCTAAAAGAGATCCTAGGGGTGAATGGGGTGACATGGTGTAAAATAACAAAGGCTGGCAAGCCTAAAATCAGTACCAGACAAAGCACTGGAAACTGCAAAACAGGATAGAATTAATGTGCACCTGGATAAACATGATCTATTTGGGCAGTGCCAACGCATCTTCTCTAAATGTGGTATTTACCATCTAGGCTTCTTGACAGTTTTTTGATGAAGTCTGAAAGCATGCAGACAAGAGTGATCTGGTTGATATGGTCCACCAGTTATTTCTTTATCTGGATGAAAGCTTCTTCTGGGTGAACAAATCAGCAGGTCCTCCTCGCAAGATTTGCTTTTTGCATTTTTCTGTTGATTTAAAGGGCCTTTGTTGTAAGGAAATTATTTGTACTGTACTCATTATTTCTGTGAGACTGAAATAGCTTTTGTTATTAGCCACAGCTTACATGAAGCTGGGACTTGAACAAGAATTACCTGTCTGTGACTCAACACTCACACAACTTGAGATAAAGTTTGTGGGTGGACAGTGCATATAAATGAGTTTATAGGACTTCCCTCTGTGCTTGACACCATGGGTGAATCAGGGAGAGACTATGAGGGTATTGCTATCAGGCTGTCAGCACTGCATAAGTACTGCTGGTGAGCTGGTTTCATGTGCTTGACACAGAAAATGAGACAGATGAAGATAGTGCAGAGCAGCACAGATCCCTTATGACTCAGATCTGCAGAGTTCTGCACAAAGACTAACAGTAATAAGCCTCTAGGCAAAACGTCAGAGTAGATTTTAAGCTGTAAAGGCTTCAGAATTTGGTCACTTCAGAGATCACCTCTGTGTGTGACATATTTCTATTGTAGAGATCGTTAGCTGTGTCCAAGCTGAACCTCTTCCTGCCTTTGAAAAAGCAAAGCCCACTCTCTTTCCTTTGCTCTTTATTGTAGCTTCTGGAAGACATACTTTACAATGCTGCATGAGTAACTCTAGTTATATTTTTAAAGGTCGAAAAGAGAAAAAAGAAAAATATAGCTATATATTGAATACTCTGTATTGAATACAATACCTAAACAGTACTATTATCACTCTTATATGTCCTGATTCTCAATATACCCCAATAAATCAAAAAATTAAAAAAAAACCCAAAAAAACAAAAAAACCAAAACAAAAACCCCAAAAACCAAACAAGAGGTTATAGTAATGAAGTGTGTGTAGAGTTTTAGTTAGTGATCTATATAATTGATTCTTGCCTAAATAGTCCTATTACTTTAAGGAGTGCATCTACATTTCTTGGGTTTTTTTGGAGGCAATAATATGCCCACAGTACTAAACCATCAATTTTTATATATATTCTATTAAGCAGCAGCACTTCATTCTATGAAGTCCCTAAGTTTCTTAAGGTTTGTTTATATTTACAACTGAAACAGTTTGGCCATGCAGAATAAACTGGGCTGGACTATCCCATCAGCATACAAAATTTTGGAACCATCAGAAATCTCTTTATAAACAGTGAACCTAGAAGAAATACTCAGATGCTGTAGAAATGTATTAAAATACCTAAGTCAAAGAATCACAGGATCTGTAGAGATCATTTAGTGCACCCTCTTGCTTGGAACAGTCAACTAGAGCAGATTTCCCTGGGTTGGTTCCACTTGCATTTTGAATATCTCCATGAATGAAGACTCCACAACCTCCCTGGACATCTCTCTGATGGTCACAAAAGTAAAAATCCCCCACCTTTTTTCTTTTGTTTTAAAAAAATCCTATGGATCAGTTTGTGCCTATTGCCTCTTGCTCCTTCACTGAATGTGACTGAGAAGGGTCTTGCTTCATCTTCTTTACTCTCCCTAACTTTAGATATTCAGATACATTGATAATATCTCCCTGAGCCTTCTTCAGCTCTCAGCCACTCCTCATAAGACTCCTCCAGTCCCATAATCATCTGTGTGGCTCTTTGCTGGATTCAGTCCAGTAAAACCATATTTTTCCTACATTGGGAACTCCAGAACGAGATCTAGCACTCCAGATGTGTCTTAATGCCAAGCAGGGGGAAATGAACACCTGCCTCAACCTACTGGCAATGCTCCTAATGCAGCCCAGGATACTGCTGGCCACCTGTGCCACAAGGGCACAGCACATTGCTGGCACATGTTCAAGGTGGTGTTCACCAGGGCTCCCAGATCCTTTCCTGTAAAGCTGCTTCCCAGTCAGCTGGTCCTCAGCCCCTAGTACTGTGTGGGGGGACATTACTCAACATGTGCAGGATTTGGCATTTCTCTTTGATAAATTCCATGAGATTTATCTCAACTGATCTATCCAGCATGCCAAGACCCCTCTGAATGGCAGCACAACCATCTGATGCATCAGCCACTCCTCCCAGCCATCATGTGTCTGCAGACTTGCTGAGGGTGCACTTGTTCTATCATCCAGGATAATCAGTGAGGGTGTTCAACAGTATTGGCCGCAGTATTGACCTCAAGAGTACACCATTAGTGACTGGCGTCCAGATGGATTCTGCAACACTGATTATAATCTCTTGAGCCTGGCATTTCAGCCTGTTTTCAGCCTACTTCACTATCTACTTATCTAGTCAGCAGTTGGTTAATGAGGATACAGCCAGTGATGAAAGCCTTTCTGAAGTTAAGATGATTAACATCCTCTGCTCTTTCCTTGTCCACCAAGCTAGTCATTTAATCACAGAAGGCTATCATGTTGATCAGGCATAATTTTCCCCTTCATATATCCATACTGATCATTCCCAATCACCTCCATGTCCTTATATTTTGAAATAGTTTCCAGAATGATTTGCTCCAACACCTTTCTGGGTATTGAGATAAGGCTGACTGGCCTGTAGTTCCCCACATCCTCCCTCTTCTCCTTGAAGCAAGATAATGGCATCTGCATTGGTTTTCTAGTCCTCCTCTGATCACCGTGACCTTTCAAAGATCCTTGAGACTGGCCTTGAAATGACATCTGCCAGCTCCCTCAGTACTTGTGGATCCATTGGGTCCCACAGACTTGTTTGTGTCCAGTTTGTTTAAATGTTTTGATCTTCTCTACTGAGGGTAAGCCTGCATTGCTCCAGATGCTCCCACTGATCTCAGGGACCTGGGATTTTTAAAAACAAATCCCACTAATACAGAGAGGTGAAGAAGGCGTTGAATATCTCTCGCTTGTCCACATCCTGTGTTACCACAACCCCACTCAGCAGCAGGCTCACATTTTCTCCAGTCTCCCTTTTTCTGCCAATACACTTGCAGAAATCTGGACAGTGCAGAGCTATTAAGCTACTCACTGTTCTCTAAATTGTCAATGTACTGGAAAGTTCCCTGACAATGACGGAGAAAATGCTGTTGTCCCCTTTTAAAAACATACACAACTGTTCGAGCATCTTTGCTATTAAAAACTCAAATGCAATCTCTTTTTCTGGATCTGAACCCACACTGATCCAGGTTAACTCAATAACTACCAAGCTAAAGTAAGTGCTCAGAGTCTCCTTTTGGAGCTGATGCACTTCATTCAAAGCACTGAATTATTTACTGGAGTACAAAGTATCTCTACTCTGTTTCCCCACAAACAATTATTGCTATTAGTGGAGCACAGTCTCACTCACGTTCTCATTGTGAACTGTTGAGTATTTCCTTATTGGTGTAAAGTCCAGCAGTTGGACTATGTTCCCTTTACAAACCTAGCCCGTGAGCTGACAACCTGAAGTCTTCAGAGAGACAAAGTGCTAAAAGTAAATAAAGTAAACAAACATTTAACTTAACTCAGACCCAAATACGGAATACAATGGAGATCGTATCTTAAAAATAGGATGAACCAAACACTGACTTCAGAAGTGAATCCTTATGGCAAGAATAACCATATTTGTTAAACCTAGTATTTATCTTTAACCTTTACTCCCACACACTTTTATAACCACAAGCCCTGGCAGAGAGGACGTGACAGACATGGCAAATTGACAGACATGGCAAATTAGGAACAAGCAGAAGGGAAGCCAAGAGTCTTGACTTTAAAAGCAAAGGTTCATGGAGATTCCAAGCAAGAGTATATTTTATTATTCTAACAAAACAAGTTTAAACATACACATTGGACATGAAAACAAAGTATCAGCAAACACAAATAGTGCTAGAGATCACTTTGCCTTCAATCAGTTTACTTTTATAACCAACACCATGGATTTTGAAAGATTGTTAATGTTGTAATATAGCACCATAGGAACACTCATAAAAAAGTACGGGATGATAGTCTCAAATTTTTAACCCAACATATAAGTGAAAATGGACTTAATTTATCCATTTCTTTACACTGTCATTTTAACCCCTTCCTGTTACTGCTATTAGCCTGAATTCAGAACAAAAGTTACTTCAAGTTCAGTCGGGGAACAAAACCTTTGAAAATTAAATTTTACCAATAATTTTCTGGCAAAACATGCATCTGTCTGGCCTTGGAAGCAGCCTGGAACTAGTGATGGAATGAGGTACTTCCCACTGTTCCTGCAAGGGGGTTTCCCCTTAGTAATAAGGTGTTGATTTTGCAGCTTGCATGGTACTTGGCAATGTTTCTCAAAAATCAATGCCAAAGAAAAAGGTTTTTTCCTCCATTTTATATGTGGAAAACTCAAAGCAAGAAACCAGGCAAGCTGGCCAAGATGACACAGTGATAGTGAAGTCAGGAAACAAAGCCTGGACCTGCTCCCCAGCTCCCAGCATTGGGCAATTTCTTCTGCCTGTACCTGCCACCAAACAGCACAAAAGATTTCCTTTCACTTAGCCCAGTTTTTCTATGAAACAGAGAAATAAAACCAGGTTTATTCATGGACTCAATGACTAACTTCTCATGTCATTTGGCTACTTATTAGTATCATACCTACCCAAGCAAAGAAACAGAAAGAATGCCCAAACATCCTGAATATTCCACCTATTGGGTTTGTTTGCTTGGCTGGAGGCTTGCTCTTATTTACACTCAGGCAGGATGAAAGCAGCAGGACCCACAACTGACGCTCAGTCAGGGCTGAGTTTTTGCATTAATTCTTGTGCAAATGTGTGGACTTTCCCTCTAACCTTGAAGTGTGTGGTAACAAACTAGGACTCTCATTCGTGGTCACTCTGGGATACATGAATTTAATTAGCTTTCTGTCAAAAATACTCCAAGTGTTCACTTTACATAACCAGTTGCAATTTAAATCAGTCCTGGGAGGGATGGTGGGCTATTGCAGCACTCTGGAAATGGCACAATTCATAATTACTTTAGTTCCTCATTTGTAACATCTGTCAGTACACACACGAGTGATACCAAGAGAGTTGCAAATAGTCAGAGAACGAACAAGTTTAGAAGGTACTTTGCTATCTACCACATTGTCGACTGGATAGCACTTTATCTAGGCATGTAATACCACCTACAACATTGGAAAGGCAAAAATATGCACAGTTCTGATGTTAAACTAATTGTCAAGCAATTTTACTTTAAAAAGCTTGCCTAACACAAAGGTATTTTTTAACAATCTGACACCTAATGGCACCACACTGAACTGTAGGGAAGAAAACAAAAATCAGTTCAGCATCCCATATGACCTATTTGTTTTAAACAGTAACGCATTCTACTACATCTACTTTGGCACTTACTTGTAACAGCTGAGTGTCTGTGCTACTACCAATGTGTCAAGCAGGAAAACAGCCCCAATGTTAAGCAAATTGTGAAAGTTGTTCCTAAATTTCTTTTTGTCTTAGATCTTTGGTTGTTTTTGGTTTTTTTTTCCTACCAAGTTTCTACCCCCCTGCCCCCCTTATTCTATTTTTTCTGTTTCCATTTCATGCTACAATTTTAGCTGAGACTGACACTAGTTAAACACTGAACTGCACTGAATTTTGGTGTAGTGCTCATATCTAACTCTTCTTTTACTCCTAAAACTCCTGAAATGAAGGGGAAAAAACCCTCTGCTTTCTATACAGCCATCTCTCTGGCCAGGTTACAGAGGAAAGATTAGAGCACCCAGTTAGAATGAGATGTAAATAGGTCACAGCAGAGCCTACTTCCTAAAGACTGTTATACTTTTTGTTCCCTTATTTTTTGGTATTTATATTTTTACATTTGGGTACATGAATAGTTATCACTGTAGCTTCTGAATAGTATTTTGTAAGGTGCAGAATGAAGTTTGATGCTTTTCCCACTTAACAGCTTTGAAAATCCCTCTTTTTTCTTGTTGAAAAATGGTCAAGAGGCTGTCAACAGCCTTTTTTCCCCTCCCCTTATGATTTCTATCACAATAACTGTACAACCTCTCCTCATTCCCTATCGTCGTTCCTTAATGTTAGATTCAGTTCAGTCTGAGGACTGTTGAATCCTACTAGAGGGAGAAAAGAATCTAAGACTGAATTATTACCCATCTTGAGAAGTTCAGTCATATATCGCAAGCTGTCTCCTCCCTTCCTCCTAAAAATACAAACCACAGTGTAAAATATTTCTTTTCCAAAGAGATCTGCATTAGGTTTTATAGTTTCCCAGAATGTTTGGAATGCACATTTCCAATCCAGTCTCTTTCCCTAGAGGGTTAATAATTAGCAAACTGACTTCCCCAGCTGGTTTTGTTCAAAGTGCCGTCATCCTCCTGAATTCAGTCAACATCTATCAGAAACAAAGACGTCAAACAAAACATATTAGGCTTCAGTATTCTCTTGTGAAATTTTGGCCTCCAGCCAGAAAATTTTGTTATTTTCTGTGTAAGCTTTATTTTTCTTTCCCTGACCAGCAGTTAGTATGGATCAAAAGAATGACTGCTTAAAAATGCAATCATAAGAACAATAAACACTGGCCCTGACATAGCACTGTGCACCTTTGGTTAAGTTTTGTATCTGTTCTGAGTGTTCTTACATATGGGAACATGCTCCAGTGTGAGGTTTCTAGCTTTTTTCAGCATCCCATGAATGTTCCTCTGTCCCCAGAGAGAGACAGAAAACCTCCAAGCTGTGTTTGTGCTCTTTTTAAATATCTTTTCCAGAAAGACTGAAAAATGTCCACATCAGAAATAATTTTCTTCATTTTGCTGTTGCTATCTAAATTGATTAAATGTATCAAATTTTATAAAGGAAGTTTTTTATGTTTTTATGATCCTGGTAGACCTGGGGTCAGCCATGGCTGCCCTTTCTCATAGCTTATGGCTTTGCTTTAAACGTCATGGGCTTTGCAGTCTATCCCACAGCTCTTGAACAAGATTTGGCCACAGATCTGCTTCAGCAGATCCACATGGAGCTAGGAGCAGATATTTTCAACCCTGCCAAAAGCTGTCCTGTCAGTCAGTCATATCTCAGTGCTTTGAACCAGGCAGTTGTGCAGGAAGTTGATGTTTCCACTACTGTGTTACACAAGAGGAAGAAAGGGGGGTTTGGGACATTGATGCCTCCTGTGTAGCAGGGAGAACTGCTGCTTCTCCCCACAGGCTGTCCCCACCTGGAGTCCAGCTCTGAGGGAACTGCACCACTCAAAGGTGCATCACAGAAACCTCTTCAAAATACAGCCTGAATAAAGAGATCATCAGGCTTCCCATCACCCAGCTCTGTGACTTCAAGGGCTAAAAAACAAAACAAAACAAAACAAAAAAACAAACAAAAAGAGTGTAAAAGAAACAAAAGCAAAAAGAATGTTTTCATTTTTTGCCTATATCCTTCTATCTTTATGCTCTTTGTGTTGGGATTCTGGATCTTCACATCCTTTCCCCTGGATTTGGATTTCAGGTACCATGGGCAAGGAGGGTGCCTGTGTCCCACTGGCTGCTGTGGTAGATGAATCGGATGATTCAGCTTCACTAATTTTGAAACAGCCTTTTTCTATGCAGAGGGAAACCACAAATTTAAGTGGAGGTGTTTCTTACGTCCCTGTTGCATGGCATTTGTGCCCAGAGATCCTGAATTCCAGCTGCTGAACATTTGTGTAGGGCAGAAAGCTGCAAGGTAGGTTTGGGCTAGAAGGCAGTGGGATCATGCATCAGCAGTCCCACAAACATATGCACACCAATATTTTCAGGTCAAGTTCATTCATCTTTATCCAGGGTGACCTGAAAGAGCCATCCAGCAGTGCTGTGAATCGAATCCCCAACAGCTGTGGTGGATTGATTTGTTTATTTCTGAATCCCAGTTATTGAATGTAACAGTACACACTGACCCTATCACTTGCATTGGCTGCTCACTGTTGGCCCAGATATCCCCACAGTTACTTATCAAGTATTTCCTGCTGCGTTTCAGTAACTTAAGTCTCGTTCTACTCTTCCCAAACAGCAGGAATAACTGATCCCTGTTCTCTTTATACTTTTACTTTCACCAGTGAGTGGCTCTTCCTTCCATCTTTCCTTCCATGAGGGTTTGCTCTGTGCTACATCAGAGCAAGTAGTGGAACAACCTGTAAGAGCAGCTGAGACTCAGCCAACTTCCACTTCTTTCAATCAGATAAGAATTAAACAAATTTACATTCAAATAGAAATGATGAAAAACCGTATCCTCAACCCAGACTAGATTCTGGAAGGTTAGGGGGGGTGGATGGTCAAGGACAAGATGAAGAAAAGAACCCACGTTGGCTTTCTTCCTTCTACCATAACTTAACTACACCCAGATACCCTGACTTGTGGTGTGTATGCTCCAGAGGTGCCATGTCAGTGGGACAGGCACTCCAGGAGCCTGTAGGGATAAAGGCTGCATCAGCTGCATTCCTGGATATGGTGAGAGGGGAACAGCCACTCTGCTATTTATACTACAAGTATTTCAAAGGGTAAAGCAGCCACTGTTTCTCTAGGTATTCTAAATATCTGTTCTTTCCAGATAGAAAGCCTCACACAGCTGTTCTGATGAATTTCCACACTTAACTGAATGGTAGCTCATGTCTCTTATAGCCACAATGTATCCCATATGTATAATTCCATCTTTAACATTTGCTTTTGAAACAATAATTAAAGTAGTTCAACATAATTTTCATCCCACAAGATCAGCAGGGCATGGTATGCAGCAGCAGAAATACTACCTTCTTACCTTTTCGGAAAGAATCCTTCTGGTACCCTTGAATATAAAATACCAGAAATATCATGCCTAGGTCATATAAGCCTTTAGTTAGTTGTCAGATTTCAGGTACCTAACAGGTAAGCCTGATAGCCCGAAGAGTAACTTACCAAAGGAAATTAATACGGATGAAGCAGATTTGGATTGGGACCATAACAAATGAAGCCTTACATGACTTAGAATATTATTTTACTTTATAATTAAAGCCTGTGTACTCCAGCTCATTGGCAGTGTCCAGTGTCAGGAATTCTTCTTGCATACCCCAATGAGCCTGGGAGCATCAAGCTCTGGGATGGTGTCCCAGATCCAGCGTCAGTGAAGCAATGCAGCCCAAAGCTGCTGATGAGGTGGAGTCTCTCTGTTCTCAGCTCTGTGGGGACTTTCCAGGGGCTTCTCATCTACAGTGCACACAAGGTTTATGGCAGAAGTAAGTGGCAAAGCAGATTTAATCAGGTTATGGCTGGGATCAAAGGCCTGAGATCATGCTTTAGAACAAATGACCTGAAAAAATAGCTGCAGAAGAGGAACATATTTGATGGGACAATTTTCAGTGTTTATTAAAAAAAAAGAAAAAAAAGCAAGGATTTTTTTTGTACAAAATAAATGGAAACTTTTAATTTTTAAAGATGAGCATCCGTCTATAAAGACCTGAAAAGATACAGGGATTATATTGCTCTCCCATGTTTTCTGAGACACTGACCCAGCTATCACATTCTCCTGGCCCACACACTGGTGTTGGGTGGCCTTGGTGACAACCATCTCTGCTGCTGCCCATCCACCTCTGTACATAGCAGGCTGTTTTGTGCCTTTCTGTGCATGGTTCAGAAAGATAGGCTTCAGCTTCCCTGTTTTCCTTTGCTGGCATGCAGAGGAGAGGAACTTTTGGTCCACTCTGCATTTCAAGATTTATTTTGTATCTACAAGATTAGCTATTTTTCTCTGTCAAAGAAAATGCTTCCAAGCATTTTATTTTCTGAGAACCATAGTAGAAATTTTGTCATCAGGCTGAGGTTAAGAAAAAAGTAGGATAAGGTAGTAGATAGATTTTTGCTGTTTTCTAGCTGTGCAGTTTTGGAAACAATTGCAGTTGAGAATCACGTCCATGGTTATAAATTGCCATGGTGTTACCTCAGACAAATGCAGTTGCATCATCACAGGAGAACTAGGAAAGTTTTGGAAAAGCTGCAGTGTAAGGAAATAAGATTATAAGAATGAAAGCTTTGAAGTGAGACTTTATTACAAAATTATCCCCAGTGCCCTTTTTTTATGCTCAAATTTCTAATCTCTAAATCCAAATCATGGTCATCCTGCATAAAGATAATGGATACAGAAAGGTGTCAGGAACTCTTATGCTTTGGGCAAGTTAGAGAATAAATTGGGAGAAGGAGAAAAATCTGCCTTCACCAGTGCAGTGGAATGATTACTTATGCAGTCATTTCTAGGTCTTAATTTTTCATTTCCCATAAAAAGTAGTAAGCAAATGCCTGCACTGATACAGTCAAGAAATAAAACATGAAAATAAATCCAGAGAGATACATGGCTGAAGCATTTCTCAGTGAATTAATTGCCTTTGCATGAAAGGCACTAGAATCAAAATATACCCCAAAGATACGCTTATGTATTACTTAGGAATCTGAGTGGATTTTCACTTTACTCACTAGAAATGAAAAGCTCACAGACTTGCAATATCCCTTTCTGAGCACACTGTATCCCATTAAAGCAGTTGAGAAGGAACACTGAGGTTTGGAAAGCAATCTAAACACAGTTTTGTAACGTTGTGGCCATGGCTGAGAACCCTCACTGTTATTGCTGTCCTGTCCTTGGGCGTTTTGCTGCTTGTTTAACTGAATTTCTAAAGGACCCAGGCCAGATCCCTGAGATATTTTCTCTGTGTGTACCACTACCATCTACTGGCCAAACCCAGACTGGCTGTGTTTCCAAGCACCACGATCCACCTTAATTCATTCCATCTCAGAGCAGCAAGGATGCCTGTGGGTTTGCTCCTGGTGGTTACTCACACATTGCATCAGAGCTGCAGCAGATTGTAAGATAGCAGTGCTGGCCCGCAGGGGTTTAAAACCAACATTCCATCAGTTGCCAAAGGAAATATTATAATATTGTTATAGCTCAAGTAGAGGCCTCTATGTTTTTGTGGATTTGTTTCTTGGTGGGTTTTTTGTTGGTTTTTTGGTTGGTTTTTTTTGAGCTGAGGATTTAGAGTCCAGTTGCTGAATGTGTGCAATTTAGCTTTTAACCAAGTAAATGCCCTGGGGGAAGTGTATGCCATGGTTTTCATTGCAGTGGGTTTATTTTTACAAGAGACTGAGGATGCCTGTTACTACACTGAGGGAGGGGCAACATGATGAAAGGAAAAAGCAGGGGGTTAAAGTAAATGGGAATTTGTGCAGCTTTGGGAACCAGAGCTGGTCAAGTGTCACAGAGCATGCAAACCCCTACTTTTTCTCTATGATCTCTCTGGGCTGTACAGCACAGATTTCAAACAGCCCATGGCTCCTTCATCATGCCCCAGCTGCCAAAGTGTGTGTGAGGGTAGTGGAGGCAGGAGAGCAGAAGGGAGGAGGATCCCTGCACAAGGAAGGACACAGCCAGAAAGGGCTTTGCTGAGGAGTCATGGTGCCCACGTAAAACCTTGTGCCACAACAACCCCTTGCTCTCTCTGGTCATGCTGGACATCTCCAGCATACAGACGTTCCCATCACAGACTTGTGTCCTCTGGGGATGTGGCAGCTGCACTGAACATCTCTTTTCCTCAGACACATGCTGCAAGAACTGCTAAAGGGACCAGGAGGGAAATTTTCTCCTGGAACGGCATCTGCAAACACAAGCAGATGGAGTTTAGACAAACCCCAATATCTGGCAGACAAAGTTTATCATGTTGACCTGAAAGTACCTTGTCTTTGGTGGGGATACCCTTTCATCACCCAAGAAAGATGTGTTATGAAAAGATTTAACACTTCTTTTTGGGTAAGAACATTGAAAGAAGCCAACATGGCAAAAACCCCCACAACATTCACTTGTTCAGGCCCTGTTGAAGCCAGTCCTTGGACACACAAAGCATGTTGGTGCTACCCATGGAAGCTGCTGTGCTGCAGTCCATGTATCTCTACCTCATTTGTGGCAGATACAAATAGGCTCCCACACAACACAGCCTCCACAATTCAGCAGGAAAATTCCTCCAGCCCATCACTCATCCCTGGTGGCCCCAGCTCCCTACTGCAGGGAACAGGCAGTAGGCTGGGAGAACATCTGTGAGTTAGTGCCATGATCCCATCCACCATCCTTACTGTTGGTGCTGTGCCTCCCAGCACCTCTTGCACACACATTTTGGGGCATCCTCATCCATGCCCTGGAAATGCTCAGACCACCTTGTGTGGAGATCATGTCCAATGTCCAGGTCCAGTCCAGTCACAGCCTGAAAGGAGGCTGGAGCCAGCTGTCCTCACACAGGATGAGCCAGTGCAAAGCCTGGGCACTGCTTTTGTGAGACACTAAAGCCTCTCCTCTTAGTAAAGCTAAGAAAAATTACAGCATGGAGAACTATTAGTCACACTTTAATTTTCCAGTTGAAACAATACAGTGAATCTCACTGCCAATGTCATCAAGGTCAGCAATAAAAACAGTCACCCCATACTCTGATCAGGAATGGTATAGGAGATCTCTGATAAAGGGAAAACAATTGAAAGCCATTGAAAACAAAATCCAGAGGGAAGACTAGAAAGCAATCACTGATTACATTCTTGAGTGAATAATATCTACAGTTATAAAAAGTTAAATGATGAAAGATTTGAAAATAAATATCTAAAGGTCTGTTCCTTCAAAACCATTTCAAAGTAGGAAGAAAACACTGCTTGAACTCTTTTTTCTTTAATAAAAGCTCATCTACATCAACATTTATCAACAATCACTATTTTGAGGTTAGGTTTATTGATTATACCATTACCCTTCAGACATATTTTAAGAAATAAAACATACCTCAAGGAAAATTGATAAATCATCTATATCAAGTTTTGTGACAAAATACAACTTCATTAACCCCATCAAAACCTGACCAGAGTCTGTATAACTATCAACAGCATTGCAGCCCAATTAATACATGTCCTCAGAGATGATACAGTTTACTCTTGCAAACAAGAAGCACCCTGCAAGCCACTGTGCTTGCTGTACTGTATGAAGGCAGCATTTACACACTTGTCAGTGAATGTGATGGAGGGGATTTGTTGGTTTAAGTTCCTCCAGCTGTAGTTTAAATAGGTGAAATACTCATGGGGCAAGGAAAGAAGGTCATAAGCCTTTTTTTTCTTTTCTTTTGGTGGTAAGGAAGCTATCACAGTTAATACTTATAATCAACAGATTAACTAGCAATTGTACTCAAAAACTGCAGTCCACAAACTCTAATAGTAGACTGCAAATAAAAACAGTCCAATAGATCTAGAGGACTAAATCTAGAGGACTAAACCCAAACTTTTAAAATATTACTGAAGACTAATGTATGAGGTCAAACTGGTAGACAGAATGTACACGGAAAAGCTATTTATATTTCATATGATATAAAAATATCAGATTAAGAACTTGTGACAGCTACAACCTTAGAAGTCATCAAAAAGAGTAAACCAGTTTTGTAAACCAGCACAGAAATATTCTATGTACTAAATAATTTTAAAAATAGCCCTACACATAATTATGGCATGAAAAGGCAATTTTTGGCCATGGGAAATCTAACTAAAAGGCAGTCATACATTCCTGTGCATGTGCACAAATATTGTGTAAAAACATTTCAGCTGGCCTTTGCTGCTTGCTTAAGTCTGACGAACATACCTCCATCTCAGGGCTCTTGCAAAATTTTTAGGAGTCACCTTAAAACAAGGAAACTGAGAAACAGAACAACAAATGCAGCCCTTTTCATCAGTTTTTAAAGACGGTGGAAACAACACTAAATCCACTCTGAAGTAATCATCATTAAACATTTGTTTTACCACACTGCAATAAAAATAAAAAAATAAAATCCCTGAAAAGCTTCCAGTTGTTTTCAGAGAGGTGGGTGAAGGACTGGTTGGGAATCCTGGGGAGAGTAAACATTTCTGTTCTGGGCTGCTGCAACTGAGACAGCAAAGAGACCTGAGCTGGCTCCTTCACAACCATCAGCCTGCAGACCAACGGGTCAGCAAAATTCATCTTCTTAGCACCTTAGGACAAACACTGAAAGGGAAAGTGTCTGCTACATGGGGATAGAGGACCAGCACCCTTTGGGAACAGCTATGTGACTCCCCCACATCGCCCTTAGCTTGGGGAACAGGGTCTCAGCAGAGTGTCCATGAATACTGCTCACAGAAACGCTGCAGGTGAACAGTAAAGTCATTTGTTCCATACCTTCAGCAAGATTTATAACAGGGTTTTTTTCTTCAAACAGATATTGCCTAAAAATGTTTTTAATGAAGGCTGATGGGATTCGATGTCTGAAACAATCTAGCTGAGAGATGACATAGTTAAATCTTTAATAGGATGCTGGATGCACATCAAATGAATATAGTAAGTTCAGGATGGCAAAGCCCATATGCCATTATATCTCTAGACTAATTTTTTTTATAACATGAACTAGGCATCACAGGCCAAAGTACCAAAACTCTGGCAGTCATTAAGCCAAGAGTGACTTCATCTCCCTGCAAGCTTGGAAACCAATGTGGCAAGAATCTGCTGTCTGAAAAATAATTGTTCATTTTGCAGAAAAAATAACTGTTCATTTTGCCAGCAAACAGAAAAAAAGAAGTCCTCCCCATAATCCTTCAAATATATTTCAGAGTTCCTAAATTCAAGGCAAAATTTTAATGCCAGCTCATAAGCAGGTTCTGTAAAGAATAAAAAAACCACAAAGGCCCAAACATTCCCAAAGGAAGAAGTTGCATGAAAATGCCCACTGCTCTGGGACCTCAAACATGACTGCTCCAAGTGAGTGGTTGGAGGTTTATGGTCTGCGAGTATTTTCAATTCCTGGCTTGTCCCAGACAAGGAAATTTCTCCATGGTTCTGCCTTGCATCCTCACCTCATCCTGCCACAAAGCAAAAGCTCCTCCAGCACTGATACTGAGGGCCATGAGGATTTCCCAGGATATGGGCACCTCGAGGGACTCCAGAGAACGAGAACACCACTGTGGGTTGTGAAGCTCCACACAGAAGACAAGACCACTTGCTACTTCTGATCAATTAATTGTTCTCACTCCTCTCAAAGTCAGAAATGAGGATGCTTTCTTCCAAAGCAGGACTATCAGCATTGATCTGTGGCAAATAGGCGTTTCTGACCCACAGAATCCTGCGGAAGAGCTGGTTATTCTCTTTGTGCAGGCACCACAGGAAAAGGGAAATGGCAGCCAACATCACCAGTGTCACAAGAACAGCCAGAGCTACAAGCCCACTGTATGATGCTGAAAGGGAAGAACAGAAATTGTTATTAAGCAAATGTAGCTACAGTTATAGATAATTCTAAATATAAACATATAACTGCTTTATGGAAAACATATTACTACTCCTTATATGTCGCACATTTTAAATTACAGGTTTAACAGTGAAAAATATTATCTCACAAAATAACAGCTCAAAATGTGTATTCTTCATTTAAAAAAAAGAAAAAGTACAGAGCTTACCTTTTTCAGAGGATTCTGTTGTATCGATATCTGAAATAAAATCCAGAATGGTCACAAAATGACCCACAGAGGAAACAGAGGTTATTATGTATACTCACTTTAAAATGGATACTGAGAAGACAGTCTGCCTAAAAGCAACAAGAGTAGGCTGTTCTTTGTTTAATTTGACTGATGTCAATGTTATTCCAACTGACCAAGTTAAATGCAATCTAGTATGCTATTTAAAATCCCTTTAATTTGGTGGAATATATTAACTGGCATTTGTGCAAGGATGAACAGCAGCATTAACCCACTTTTTAGAGTGCAAATGCATGAACAGAACCATGCAGAGGTAGATCAGTCTGGTTAGTGGGTCTAACAGTGACTGAGGGATTTTGTGGGCTCTGGAAACACTTGAGCTCTCCCACAAACCCAAATTCCTGCTGTGGTGCCTGCACAGCTCTCCCAGGGTGGAGCTGCCCTCCTGGCAGGGGCTGTGGAGGTCACCCTGGTGCCAGGGGAAGGCTCCTGCAGTTGGCACTGATGCAGTGGCTGCCCAAGTTCCCCAAACAGAGCTCACCCCAGATGCCCAGGGCTGTTGGAGGTATTTTTTTTCCAATGCCAAGGGACAGGAGTAATTAAATGAAAACTGACACCAAGTAAACAGGTGACAAGGAGCAAGCAAAACAATGCTTATAAGGACAGAATTGCCTTGTTTTATAGAAGCACATACCTGCATCCATTTTACATACAAAACCCTTCTTTTCTTTGCATGGAGATAATTGCCAGACTCCATCTGTAGTCCTCAAGCTGATACAGAAATTCCCTTTGAGATGATCAAATTCAGGCTCTCTGATGCCCCAGTTAGAATAATTTAAAGGAGAACCATCAATCCAGGAGACTGTCTCATCTATGGGAGGAAGTTAAAAATTACTACAAAATAGAATAGTATTTTGAGAAATATTTCTGTTTCAGTTAGATTTACTCTCACATAAAAAATACCAGGAATACCAGGATTTTGTCTATTTGACCACTATATTACTTTTTTCTTGAAGGATTTAAAAACATCCTATGCAGTTAACAGAGAAGATAGTCTGTAGTGCACCTTTAAGAAGGAAAAAAATACATTTACATGCATGTATGCATACTGAGTATTCAGAATACTGGTAATGATTGCAGAAAGCCTCACTGGTTTTACTACATCATAAACAGGCAAAAATCAGTGAACAAAATCTCAAAAGATAAAAGTGTTTCAGAAAATGGTTATTGGAAATGGTTATTGGAAAACAACCAAAGCCCAAACCAGATTCTTACATGCAGTTCTATTCCTCCCCAAACTTACTGTCTGTAACAAACAGGATGTTCAACCAAACCATTTGTACAGAATAACCAAAATTGTGTAATTCTTCCAAAATGAAGGCATTTTCATCTTCATCTTGAATAGTCAGAAGATTTGATCCTACAAATTAAACACAGAAAAAATTTTCAAGCAATCCATGCCATTAAAATGTAACATTGTCTTTCAAAAAGTTAACATTATGAGTCTTAATTGAAAAGCTTGAAAAGTCTGGTTATTCATTAAAAGTTCTTAAATTTGTAGTTAACGTGAAAATGCTCAGGCAAATATAAAACTGTTCTCACACTAATTTAAAACAAATTTGAAAGGAAAAAGGTTAATATTATGTTTTATTGGAGAAACCAGTATTTTCACTTGGAAAGGAACATTTTTTTGATGTATGTTGCCTCCAATTTCGTAGTTGGCTTATGAGTTCCAGTGTTGTTATCTTGAAACAGAGAAAACATATGCCATGATTTCAGTCATTTCAGAAAATAAATATTGTTTTAAGATATCTCAATGACATTTGGTAGTTACAAAATATCACTTACCTTGATTTTTGCAGACTTCATATGCAGTATCAAAACTCATGCCCTGCAGAACTGTGGAAAAGCTGTAGCAACTGTTTTTGAATTTGATCCAGGGTACAGTTTTTTCTGAACATAAGCCTTTATAGGCATTGAGTTTCTTTTCTGTGATAGAAGTAACAGCACAGCTTTATTGGCACAACAAAATACACATTAATATAACATTTCACACACTGTTTTGGAGTAATGCTAATAAACATGTTATTGTGTTATGCCTCTGTTTTTTTCAGAGCGAAAATCTAGTGGTTGCATATATTTGTATTAAATGAGTAGAGTTTTTTTTTTTTTTTCTCATCAAAAACCTTGCTGGATTACAACAGCAGGAACAGGACAATCTAACTGACAGTAATGTGCAAAGGAGGTCATGAGCAAACCACGGGCCCAGGTGATCAACACTGCTGAATGGGAACTATTTGGAGAACTGGATGCTGCCATGAGACCCTGCAGCCCTGCACTGAATGGAGTTCCAGACCTGAATTCTGGATTTACTGAAGCCCAGGTAATTGACAGAGCATTGCAGGAAATACAACATATTTTTGGATACAGAAAAATATTTTTACCTTTACTAAAAAAATAGCACATTCTTTGATGTGTTCATCAGCAAAGATGTGATTAATTTTTCACTTTGCTCTAAATTCTCCCCTTCTAACATCCCACAGTTAATTGCAGCAAACTGGATTTATTTCCCTTCAAGCTAGGTCATTAGCAATCCTCATTTTTCACAGATAATATAGTGTTCAGTGAAGAGACAGAGTAAGTAATTTTCCTGTTTCTTTTCTATTATGAAAGTTCTCTTTCCATTCTCCTGCAGATCAGACCTGATGGCCAATATTTTATTGGAAAAAAATGGTTTCACAAACAGGAAATACAGAGAAATATACTTCAGTTTTAAATAACAGTTAGCCTTGCTTAACACTGCTTAACCTCTAACCAATTAACTTCCTTGCACATATTTCCACTGTCAGTACAAATATTTGCAGATGCAAAGATTTAATATAAACCTTGACTGACTTACTAGGTGGCACATGGCAAACTGCTCCTTGCAGAAGTTGTTCACAATTTGCACTTTTCCAGTGCCCAGAAGTATCCATGTAAACACAGCTGCCAAAGGCCTGGGACTCATCATCTTCCCAGAAGGTAAACAAAGACCTGGCCCCATCCAACCATCCAAAGTTAAGCCCGTTCTGCCAAAACAAATTTCAGGTTACTTTTCTGATATACCTTAGCACCATAAATTAATCTACATTTAGAATTTACATTCATCTTCTTTTGGTGGCATCCTCACCAGGTATTACAGAATGTCTTAATTTTCTAAAGGCTCGGTGGATCCAGAAGGACGAACCAAAGGCAGAGTCAAGGATCCTCCCAGCTCACTTTTGAGAGACTACAAACTACATTTAATTTTCTGTTTTCAGCAAGGAGTTATGTGGGCCACTGGGCCACTACAAAGCAAACAATGAAATTTCAACATCGACACTACAAGAGATTTTTTTTCCCGTGTTTTTAAAAGTTTTCTATGGCTTTTAGTTTTCAGTGGTCATTGTACCAAACTGGGCATAGGGTTTCATCTCCAGATGCAAACTTTCTGCAATTTCAAATAAATGACACAGCTCACTAGCTCGTTCCTGGAAAATCTCCTTTGCAGCATCATATTCCCAGCCAGGAGCCCGGTACATACGTCGGCAGTGAAGAGCCCGATCCAGTGGTTGTATCCCAGGCGGTTGACGATGACCGTGAGGAAAGCCTGCTGGTACTGGTCTGTAATGCTCACCAGCTCTGCACTCTTCTCCATGCAGGCTTGTGAAGCTGAAGACCATGTAAAATTCCCACGTATTAGTTTATACATTCTGTTTCCATATTCTAAAGTGTCTGGCACAGGATACATATCAGACGCATTGATAACGTGCCTGGATGTGTCTGTTACAAACAGAAAAAAATAACTTATTTTTAAAACAGACAACTTGACCACAGCTGAGAAGCTCCTAAAAAAATCAGAACTATCATTACAAACAATAAATTGCAAACTCCTTGGTTTTAGGAAGGCAATGTGAAAGTTAAAAAAGAAAAAGACACTGACTACTAGAACAGTATCTGAAATTCCATCACAAAACTCATTACAGGAATGACTGAGTTAAATTTATTATTAAATCCCCAAACCCGACTGAGGTTAGTTCCACTGACCGCACCTTTTGAGGTCAGTAAGAAATCACCTGGGAACTGGGCATATCCCAAATGTCCAGTGGCAGTGGGCTGCAGAGTGTTTTTATCCTCAGATACCTTGCATGTAAATTAGATTACCTCTTTTTTGACATATTATTATTAATGATTTCGACAATCAACTTACATCATAAGGCCTGGCCTCAAAAATGATTGTAGTGATACAGCCAATAGGATAACAAAGTGCATGCTTGGAAGCTTCTTGGGCTCATGTTTAATATCCATGAGCCAATGTAGGGAAGATCACAGCATGGCATTTAAAGAGAAATCCTCTGTGCATGGAGACTTAAATCCCTTTTTGATGATAAACTAACACAGCAATGTCCAAAACAATGAAAGGAAGAAGCAGGGTTCTTAGCTTTAAGAAAGAGAGTCTCCCATGATTAAAAAATAAAAAGCAGGAGACAGAGACCATCTCACCCCAGCCCAGTCTGTGATGCTCTTTTACAGGAGACAAATGCCTTTGCTAATGTGTGTGAATGCCTCCAGTGTACTTCAAAAAATGCTACAGTTTTGATCCTGTTTGTCAGTTTGGATTAATTACTTCTCACTCTAAAGCTTCTGTGTGATTACAAAAAGAAATGGTTGCTTTGCTACAAAGTAGGATGTTTTTAGACTTGGTTCCCTTCGTGACCACGAGAGGAGAAAGAGTGTTAACAAGTATCTTAAAATAGTAAATTAATTTCTTACTTGTCATTCACAAACCACTTAAAATTAGAAATTTCTAAGCAAGAAAAAGTTCTGCTCTTGAGCTAACTGAAGCATCTTGTTTTGTTCCAGCTTTCAGTGTGTGTCACTGCTTAAAAAAAGGCAGAAAATGCCGTAAATGGCTGACACAATAAGTCAAGCAAAACTGAGAGATCAGAGCTCAGTTCAGATCCCCTGCTGCTTTCTTTCATTTTAGCCTCCTTCAGAAAATAATTCAAAAAAGAGGAAATGGAATGCAGGCAGGATGGCAGAAGCAAAGCACCAGCTCATCTTTCCAGGAACTGACACATTTGTTTGGACACTTGAGCAAATTTAGCAGTTCACTACTGCCAGCAAGAGGCTGCCTCACTACTCCCTCCTTGCTTCTCTGCTCTTCCTGCTGCAAGTTCCCCAGTCTGGTGTTTGCCTGACCCTGCACAAAGCTGACACAGCCTGTAAAGAGCTGCAGAAGATGACATTAATTAGATGAATATAAATAAAGCAGGAGGGGAAAAAAAATGAAGGAAAGTTTTATGCTGAATTCAGAAGCTGAACTGCCTGATAGTTTGGGACAGTGCCACGGTGTCCAACTGGGGAGGCAGGAGGGTCCATCTAACCCAGGAGCACTGTGCTGTGCATGGGGCAGTGCTGAGCCACAGCCCATGGGCCACTCTCAGATTCACCTCCCTGCTGGGAAAATCTTTAATTGTAACACATAGCATTTAAATCTTGTGAATTCCTTTAGTTTTAACCGACAGCATTCAGTCAAATATTAACGTGTGCAAGCAGATATCTTAAAGGCTGTGTTGTGTGAGCAACGTTGATAAGAAGGTATACCTTGACCAGCCCACATCACTGGGATTCATTCCAAGAAGAGAACCTTTTTTGGAGGGCTATGACCAAAATATGAGGATTTGAGTAATGGGACATTCCCCAAAAGGCCACCAGAGACCCTCAAAAGACCCCTACTCTAATGTAAATACACTCTGAGAAGAGATTTAAATATGCAAAAGAATTCTCGGGAATGTTTAGCATATATGTATGAGTTTTGGGAAAGGTATTGAATATGTATGGCTTTCACAGATTTCAACTTGTCTGCTGGCTGGCTGCAGGGCATGGAATAGGAGGAGATACTCCCTGCCTGCCTGGAATAAAGTAATGCAGCTTTGCAACAATGAAATAACTGTGTTGGACAGTTTTATTCCTGACTTTCAGTGGCACAGCTGGGAAACATGGGTAGGATCCTGAGCAGCCACTGCAGCCTAAATCCTCACCAGAAATCCTCACCAGAACCCCAGCCACCATAATGCAGCTGTTCTCCTTCCTGCCTTTTCACACCTTCTCCATCTGTCTCAAGCAGCACCAAGGGGTTAAAATACAAACGTTTGGGATGTAACTGAAACAATCCAGCAGGGAAAGCACATTTATTTATTTATTCTGCACTATGTACAGGATCATTCCAGCCCTTCCCACAACTGTAGTTCCCAATAAATGATGTGAAATCCAGCTATGCTTTGCTTGAGATACACATAAGCACTGCCCAACACTTGGACTTGTTCTGCTTCCCAACTGGCTGTGCCTCCCCTCCCAGGCAGCAGCAGCACAGCATTGTCTCTTTATTTTAGGGTTAAATTTAGGGGTGATAACATAATATAGAGCTGATCCATACAGAACCACCCCCACAATAAAGGCAGCTGCCAAGGAGACTCCTCACAGGCTCAGATTGCAGCCCTCCCTCTGCCCCAGGGTCAGTAATGTGCTGCTGCTCTATTTGGGTGGCAGTCCTGCTGGCAGAGGTGCAGCTGCCCCTGGATAGGGCTCCAGAGCTGCACAGCTGCTCCCAGCTGAGAGGCAGCACCAGAGCGTGGCTTGAGGAAACACAAAGAACCACCTTCCTCCCAAACACTTCATGCTTCTGGCAAGGGAATTTTATGGTACCAGAATTAGAGAAGTGTGGTACTTGAAAAGAGAAGCCAAGGTCTTCTCAATAAGCCAGTCAGGCCCACACTGTTCAGATAAATACATTTTCTAGAGTCTATTCTGATCTAACATTTCAAGTTACAACCCCCACCCTAAATCATATTTTCATCAAAATTACCCTCAGTTTAGCCTTTTGCAATTTTATGTGGTTACTCTGCGGCCATGAGAGAAAATATGAAATTTCATCTCTATTTCTAATTCAAAGACACACTACAGAATGCTTGAAGTTAGGAGGAAAACTTAATAACAGGATATTTTTAGCAGTTACTTCTACGTCCCAACTTCTGATTTATTAAATATTGTACAGCAAACTGTCTTAGAAATCTTTTATATTCCTTGATTTAGAGACACTTATAAAAAGCTCCTTCTAGATAAAAACAAAGTAAGACAAATTCCATATAGTAAGAGAACAGAAGCAAAGCAAGACAAAACCTTACCCTGAGTCTTTTGGCAGACAAACCCATAATTTTTCTGACAGTTTTCTAAGTACCATTTTCCCGTAAAATAAAAATTAGGGTTATTTGATACCAGTGTACACAGTGGAAGTTGATCTTCAACGTTAAAATGCTGTCTCTGTAATCAACATAAAACCTTGTATTAATTTAAAAATACACTGTTTAAAACAATGCATAATTATTACATCAATTTTAGGAGAATAATTATCTGAAAGTGTCTATAAAAATATTTAGGTAAACAATGAGCAGTCACATAAATACAATTTGAAACAACAACCTCGTAATTAAAAAGTCACAAGCTTTCAGTGAACAAACTAAAATGCTAACCCCAATTGAAAGTAACATGTTGTAAAACAATGTATGAAAATAGGAAATCCATAATCTTGTTCCTTAACATTGCTCAGATCAAGCAATAATACCAATCTTGTGATTCCCACTTTGCTGCTTAGAACCAGCTGCAAGAGAATGTGAGTAGAGCCACAAATTCTGTAAATGTCTGTCTCAACAATGTTGAGTCCAGGAGTTGAGTGAGTGTTTTGCTGCTTCTAGTTATGCCTGTAAATCTGTGCCCACAGGTCTTTGAAGCTGCAAAAATTAAGAGCAGCCTAAACTGCTGTAACAACTTTGGCCCTGTCTTATGAAAATCATGATTTTTATGGATAAAACCAACTTCTCACTGTCACAACCCCCCTGAAAATACTCACATCCACTACTTCAACTGGTGACCAGTTGGAATACAATTGAGGATTTTCATTCAACTGCTTTTCATAATCGTCACTCTGGAAACCTATCCAAACACTAGTTTTCCATCCATACAGATTCATTGTTATGAAAGCTGGAAAATGAAACAGAAACAAAATAAAATAAATTGGTAAGCACTTAGGGATAGATGAAGTCTCTTGCAACACACTACAGCATTGAAAAAATTAATTTCCAATCAATGATATTACATAGTTACTAGAAAATAAGAATGAGTGGCATTTCAGTATCACCTAACTATAAATTCAGTTAAATTGATTAATTTCAATTGTGTTAGGATCTAGTCCATTAGCCAATAATACCAGTCCAACCATAATACAGTCCACTTTCTTTTCTCAGTTTTAGCTGAAGATTTCTCCCACTTCCAAATAATGGTTTTACAAGTGTGAGAAATTCAGCCACAGCTTTTTTACGAATAGGGTTCATTATTATTTCCAAATTTGCTGGCATTTATTTCTCTGACATTTCCAGCCTGGTGCTATACTATAGATAAGATTATAAGTACTACTAGAAATAAAAATTAGATAATAAGGTAGAAAATTTAAACAGCGAATTTTAAAATGAGTATTCCACTTTTGGGATTATTTTTAAAGCATGGTAAGCACAAAAGAATTTGCAATTATTCCTTAAAATGTGCCTGTTATATATCTCAGTGAACCTTTAAATTTTGGGAAACAGAGGAAAGGAAATGTTAATGTGTTTAAAGCAGTGGAACCATGGGTAAGAGTTGAACAATCTTCTTTCCTAAATCTGTATCCAAGATTAAACTTTACTACAGCATCCTAATGAAGATGACATTTTATTTATTTAACAATATTTTCAGAACTCTACCTTGCTCCAGTTCATCTTCCAGGACAGCAAGTGACCCATCATAGTTACTGCAGAATTCTTGTGCAGAGTACCAGCTTCTCAGATGTTCTGGATCCCTTGGAATTTGTATTAGAAAGCACTGTTTCAAAAAACAAAACCAAACCAACAAACTTGCTTTGTTTGTTTTCCTCCAGTCATTTATCCATCACTAAGAGTGGTCACTAAAACATTTCACATGCTGTTACTGAGTGTTGAGTATTTCACTGGTTTCTGTCCCGACATGGACACCTCCAGCATGCTCAGCATTAGTTTTCAGCTGTGATCTGGACTGCATTCAAATCAGTTGTTTCAAGGCAAACACAACTGAGGTTAAATTAATCCTTGCTGTCACTGCAGTGAGCAGTGGGATAAATTCAGCCACCTCAATGCATGTTGCTATTAAGGAACTTAAGCATTTAAGAGAAGCCAGACGAAATAGTTACCTTTTGACCCTCAACTGCAAATAGACTTTGGCTTATAATTATCTTTAATGAAGCCCATTTGAAACAGCATGTTTCAGAGGACAGCAGCAATCAGGGATCCATTTAGTACATCAAGGGGTTAGAGACCTCTTTTGACAGCATAAAAGACACTTGAAATTGTCATACGTGCAAAAGAGAGGATGAAGCAGGCTTTTTATGGCAAAGGCACAAATACAATTGCATAGCTTTTGCATATATATTTACTCCCTGAAACTAAGGTAAAAATATTAACACCTTATTAAGACAACTTCTTAAAGTGTGGGAAGCAACTTAACAGCAATAAATCTTTATGTCACTGTGTCAGTGGTTATAAACCTAAAGGCCCTGTTTTCAAAAAGCAAGAAAACCTTCAAATATTAAGTAATCCTTAAGTACAATTTCTGTCCTACATATGGAATGTATTTTGAACAATGAAATAGCATAAAAAAGAGTTTTACTTTGAATCCAAAGTGCAGCCAGCCTTTGGGACATGCTCCTTGTTGGTTTGGGTCTTTTGGAATCTCTTTCTCTATCTTCTTTGGAATTTTACGTTTACAAATACAGGGAAGAGAAACAGTACAGTTTTCATCACCCCAGAGTCCTAAGTAAAAAGAAAAATCACAGTTCAATATTGGTTTGAGAATTGGAAAGGGTTTTTTTCTTAACTAGCTTAGATAAATACTGTTTAGTGTTTGAGTAAAAAGAGATTCTACATCAAATACATTTGGATATACTGCATTACAGTGGATTTGATGGTTCATGGGTCACATACTTTTGTTTCCAGTTCAATTCCTCTACACTGAGTCACATAACATATGACTATATCATCATTTATTTAAAAAAAAAAGGTTATAAAAAAAGTCTTCCAGATAAAATAGTTTGACTTCCTTACATTGAGAATTTTTGGCAAGATCTAGGTGATGATATAAAACGTTGACCTGCTTAGGAGGAAAACACACTTTTCAGGAAACTCAACAAATTTTTGGCCAGCCCCCACTTTTGGCCAGCTGAGGGGGGAGGGTGGGCATCTCCTCCTTTTACCTGATACTAACTATGGCAATGGCGAACTCAAACATTCAAAAAGAATAAAAACCCCAAGACTGTGTGTGGAAAAAAAGGTTTTACATTTTTTCAGTTTTGACTTTCGAGGCTGGGAATAGAAGACTGCAGCTGCATTAATCTTTTTCAGCTCTTCTCAGAAATACAAAGTTGGCTATTTTTATTTTCCTTGGAACCTGACACATTTACTTTATCATATGATTTGCAGATCATCAGAAAACAGACACTGTGGGATTATAGAAATCACTAAACCCGCAGCACTGTGACTTTTTTTTTAATACTCTAGTAAAATATAGAACTTTGCCATGATTGAAAGGCTAGCACCAAAATCATGGCAAAAATGCCTCAGCAGATTGACCATGGGATCAAAAATAAGGTAAAAACTTGAATACTTAAAGTTGTGTGCTGATAGAAAAACAGTTTACAGATGTAGGAAAAATCATTGCTAAGTCCTCCTGGGTCATTTGGTTATGAGAAAACTGTCTGTGAACACCAGCAATGCATTAACATTGTTGCTGTGCCACATAAAAGCCCAATTAAAACTAAAGTATCAGTATCAGTGGAGTCTTTGTATTCTGACATTAGAGAGCTGTAACTATTAATACACTTTTAAATCCTATAACCTAGTCTCTGAGCATGTTAATGATATTTCACTGTTCTTTCCTTAATCACAGAAGCAGTTATGCAAATTATGATCATGGAACAGGACTTTAATATGGGTTGCATTTCTCTAAAGCTGTGAAAAAAATATAAACCCTTTGGCCAACAACAGAATCAAGTTACAAGTACTGCAGTGAAAGGAAATATAAAAGAAACCTGTTTGAGATGAAATGAAGCCACATCTTCTCCCTGGTTTCTGCAGATCTCTTTCCCTCCCTTCATCCCAGTGCTGGTATGTTACTGGTGATTCATCTCTCCAGCTGCAAAGAAATATTAACAATGAAATTTCACTTTTTCCTATCCTTACCTAAAATGACACCCTCTATCGAAGGGTTCAAAAGGAGACGCAAGGGAGGAGGTAAACAAACAACCACCATGACCAAGATCAAAATAAAAGTCTTACAACCCTGTCAGGTGGAACACCACAATATAGAGATAAATTAGGAGCAAAATTATTCTGAATGATATTTACATGAGAATTGAAGCTGTCTCTTGAATATCCCACTCAGTCACCAAACTGCTTTGGCCCATCATGCTGAGGCAGGGCACGCCAAGCACAGCTCACAGCAGCTGTGGCTTACAGGAATTCTTACCGGAATCCATCACTGAGGTTTTCTGCATGCAGTCCAATCCACCAGTGAACATCACTACTCGACAGCTAGAAAAGAAATGTTTTGCCACGTGTTTAGCTGTTGTTGCCCTCCTATCAATGCATTAACAAACTCCTAAAGTCAGACTGTGCACTCAAATAGCATCTCTGTTGGGTTCCATGGGAAGAACAGGTGCTAAATTCTGCCCATGATAATTCATGTAACTTCAGTGAGGTTATTCACTTGAGTAACAGCATGGTTTAGCTCCCATATTTCCACAGGATTGCTGATGTGTCTTCTTTAACCTAGGAATTTACAGTTTTAGGAACTTACAGTCTATCTAGTTTGAAAAGACTGTCATCTTAGCCCAGAACTTGTTTTTTCCCAATTCCTAAAATTAAAAAATAGCAACTACTTCCTTTAAGCATTAACACAGTGCTGATCCTCAATGTTTCCAAAATGCTTTCTCTGAACATTTACTGATTTTGTATGGCTCATACCAGAATTTTCTAGAGATGCTTTCCAGATTGATTGCTGTTCTCATGAGAGAATCTAGACCTTTTCTTCTAAAAGGCACAGAAAAAATGTAATTCCAACAGCCATGTGTTATTGCTTCATTGAATTGAATCATATGAACTTATGAACTGGTTTTACTTTCAGGGTTAGCCACCCTGCCACAGTTTACGAGCTTTTGGAAAAAAAAAAAAAAAGTTCTGAATGTGCAGGACTCTAGAGAAGCCACCTTGTCTCTGTGAAGCATTTATTATTTTGTCAGAAAGAACTGAACTCCAGCCTGTCTTGTGCTTCCACACTGTCCTTAGAATTACAGTTAGGATTTCTCCAACATCTTATTTACCAAAATCAAATGAAGAAAACAGACATCTCTGACAAAGAAAAGACTCTGGAATATTCTCTAATTTGGTATTACCTGGCCCCTGAGTTTAGTTTGCTTATCACAGCACTCCATCTACATACCACAGGTTTTAAAGAAATAGTGAAAAATCTGATTCCAAATTCCATGCCAAGAAATTTTGACCAAGTCTTCAAATGACACATGTAAAGTCTATTTGGACTGCTGAGTATTATTTTAGTGATTGCCAGACTTACTCCTGCTTCCACAGGAAACCAGTTACAATCACTCAGGGACAAACGTGGCTATGCTGAGAAAGCTCAACCAAAGCCAGCAGGCTTTAAAATAGCTGTGTATTTTGTATTCTGAGACAAAACTTCTAGGAAGTTAAGCTGATTTACAGTGTCAAGAGAATAAACTTTGCTTTTTCATTGCAGAATGCTTGCAAACTTTTGAAACATGCACTAATTTTAATGATAAATCCACTTCTAAAAGATCTTGTATAAGTAAACGTGACTTTTAAGCAGCATTCTGATTATCCATTTTAAGTGATCTCACATTGAAAAAATACATATATTTTTAAATTTATATAATTTTAAAGTCATAAATATTTAGTTAGATAATGTAGTAATCATATCACATCACAGTCTCTGGTAGATGTGGAAGAAGAAAAGACAGCATAGCCAGTTAAGTTGCTTTTCATTGTAAGCTTTTTCTGACATGATCTATTGGTTTAAATCCATTTCATCATGCTTTTAAATAGGAGATAAAAATTAGACATAATTCCTTAGAAACTGAAAGACCCCATATTAATACAATACAATTCTATTTATGCTTTCTGTTACAAGTTAAAAGCAGAGAAGGCCTGTACACAGGAAGTGTGGGTCAAGAGTTTTTCTACCCAGAACTGGATGTTCTTTTAAAGGTTACACTACAATATCCCTTTACATTTCAGCTGTAAAATTTTGTCCTGTAAGGCAGATAGATTATTTGCATCAATTTTTAAAATTTTCATTATTTTGCTTTTACTGAGAACACCTAAAAGGAAACAGACTCTGTTTCTTGGGAATTCATGTGCTTGTGAAGCTATTTCTCACTTTCAAAGCTGTTTGTTACATCAGAAAGGTTCTAGAGAAATTCTGCTGTAAACCAGAGGAGGAAATTTAGAGGAAAATGTCTTTTTTTCCCCAAATAAAAATCCATAGTCACAAGGGGGTTTAATTCAGTAGACATCATACAAACCTGTGGACTCACTGGAACATTACCCAAGCTGGTGTACACAGAGAAGAAGATAATCTATTTTCCATGGTCATAAGCACTCACCTCTGCTTTAGAGCTCTAGATATAATTAAGATGCAGAGAAATTGGCAACCTTTCACTCTTGGCCAGCTCTCTCACCTTCTAAATGATCATGTTGAAGGTCTAAACCGTAGAGACCATTTCAAACATCTGCACTTGCTGCCCACAGCATGCTATCACACCCTCTGTAACATCCCTCTGTGTTGCTACCTGATCACCAGCTGCCAAGTGACAAAAAGGGAATGGAGCAGAGCTGCACTTGGACCAGAAGACATCCCAGTGGATGCAGAAGCACTGTGTGAATATAAGGAGCCATGAGAGCTCCCCTTGATCAGAAAGGGGTGGATGGAGAGGAAGATACGAGAACGATTTACACCACAGGTGAAACACACCTTTCTTTTTGCCCCCAGTTACTTTCCCAGCTTTGGGATAGGAAGGTGGCTTTTGCTCCTCTTGGGTCTTTTGAGGCAGATTGATCAACCTGCTCAATAGCAGAGCTGATTCTGCAGATTTGAAATGTAACTGACATCTGTAGATAAACAGGGCTCAAGTGACAGATATGGGAAATGAAGACAACAAGAACATTATTTCTGAAGTAAAATGTCTTTTGGATTCTACCTGGTAGACAGATTCTCTGAAAGATACAGCAGAAAATAGCCAGCTACCACTTGAGGGCTTATTTTTTAAAGGGGGTACTTTTTCTTACCTTCCTTATTTTATTTTGAATAAATGTTTGTTCACCAGAAGCATTTATTATTGCCATTCCACCACGAAGCCAGCCACAGACAAACTTACAGGTTTCCCATTCCGCAGGGCTCACATGGAAAAGATATTCTGATCCTTGATAATATGACCAGGGCAGGTCTAGAAAATGAGCAAAAGAGTCAATAGTGTGCAAGGGTAAAAAACTCATTTCAAGTCTCATCTTTTTTTACCCCCCCCAGTCTGCCTGCAGCCACATGTCAGAGGACAAATATGCCACTAGGAACAGCAGAACCATATTTAATGTATCGATTTGTGGAGAAAAAAGGGACTATGAGGGTTTTTTTTTCTAATATTCTATCCCCCAAGACCACAGTAATATCAAGGGAGCTGTCCAGACTTAACAGAAGGGCAGTTTTAATGTGATGGAGGGGTTACCAAACTCCTGTGGTTATTACTGGCAATATTCCTTAACCCAACCAAAGCAATATCTGGTGGTCTGGTGTTCCTAAACAAAGTGGCAGATTTGATCTGCAACAAGAAATTCCCACAGAGTTTCTTACTGTAAATTTTCGACTTAGGATATTTTAGTTATTTTATTTTTAACAAAGGCCTGAAATGTATTCCCAAGTTATATTATTTCAAGATGAAAAAAAAAAAATAATTTCATACCAGCTGTGTACCAAACTGGACTCCTTGGTTTAACACCTGCAAAAAGAAGAAAAACAAACCAAAAATCATTAAGAATATTGCTATTCTTGTTCAGGGATAAACAAAAGTAGTTAAACATGCAATAAAATAAAGTAATTGACATACTCACTAAAAACCATTTCCAGTAGTTTTTATGAATAACAATTTTGAGTGAGTATTTCTAACTAACTGCTAGTCCTGCTATATGTTTTTAAACTGACTGTTCAGATTAGATCTGTTAACTGGACAACAAATATAAGTGGAATAACCCATACAAGTTTGCTATGATTTCATGCAGATGGCCAGTGAGAACTCCAGAGGTGGCTAAAAAGGAGACTTTTAGATATTTTTTTTCCTTGTCTCTACTGAATTGCCAGTAAAGTGTACAACAGACAATGCACGTTAATTAACATTTCACCTTTTGGTATTTTGCATATCCATTCACGCTTTTCATGGCAGTGGGCTGGAAAGACTGTTCTGTTTACTTTGAACACACCACAGCTTCTTGAGTCATCTTCAATGTACTTGTCCTCCAAAAACGAAGATACAACCTGAAAACAGCACATTCATTCTTTCACTGACAATCCAAGATGAATCATTTAAAAACCTCATCGTGGAGAAAAAGGAAGGATTTAGATGTGTGTGTACAATAAGAACATCTAAGCAAGAGGACCACCCAAATTATGATGGTAAAATACAAATACAAAGAATAGGGTCCATAGTCACGTTCTCCAATGTCCCATCCAACTCACCCATCTTATATCAGACTTCTTCATAAAAGTAACTGAACAGCTATGAAACATAACAACATTAATAGCAGTTGCTCACAGCTAAAAGCCTTTGCCTTGGTTCAATGTATGCTCAGATATGACTTGACAGGTTAATGAAATACAGAGTAAACAGATAGTTACAGGTGTTCTGTCAGACCACTGCCACGTCCCTCCAGAAAGTGCATTTCTTTTATTAAATCCAATCCAGAACTGTCTCTCTTCTGTTCTATAACAGAAACAAAGAAAATAACATTTCTCACGCATTTTTTCCTTAGCCATTTCAGAAATAATTTTTCATAGTACAAATGCACATATTAATTTCTTCTTTAATTCAATATATCATTCCATAATACATTTCTTAACTTCTTAATACCCTTGAAGTAAACTCTTGCTTTCCTACTAAAATGTTGGATTATATTTTACAAGATGAAAACATTTAAAATAGGATTAAATTGTTGAACCTCCATTTCGATGATGAATGTTAACTCACAAAAATATAACTTTGACAATAACAGCTGTTCAACATTTGCCACAAAGATCATTGTCAAAAAGAATCACATTGCAGTGTTGCTGATGCATTTCACTCATTTTGAAGTTCATTTTAGAGTAGGGACTTCTTTGGACACTAGTAAAGAGGACAGAATAATGTGAATTGTAGATTAGTATGATTAAGATAAATCTTGTTGGTGTTAAAAATATATTTACCTATCAAAAATTGTGTATAATAGATTGTTTAAAAATGCCTCTTCATAGATGTGGCTAAAACTAGCAAGATGGGCTCCAAAATCTTGACATAACATTTCTGCTTCATGCCATGTTCTTCTCATCAGAACTTTTTCATTGTGAAATATCTGCAATAAAATAAACATTGTCATAAATGTAGTTGATTTTAGAGGGCACTTTTTTGAGAAACCTATAAAAATCAAATATTAGTCACAGTTTTTCCAAACTAAAGCCATGTATATTCCAAGTATAGCTTTGATTCTTATTACTTCCATTCACTTTTAAATGCAGTGCAGGATGGTAACAGGAAATTTTGGTTTGTTGAGTGAAAGAAATAATGCCTTATCAAAAATATTTCAGGAATAGCATATCCTCAAGCTGGTGGATATGAGGATATAATCCTCAAGAATTAGAAAAACTCAAAGCAAGTATGACACCTACCTTGTAGCAGTTGAGCAGATTAGGTTCTGACTCCCATCCAAAATAGCAAGAACTTGAATGTTTTTGAAAAGTAAGGTCAGGTTCTTCGTAAGAATTGACTTTTTGCTTGCACAGTGACATTGCTTTGAAGTTCTTACAGCTTTTCACCTCCCAGTAACCAACAGGGTGCTGCCCTCGCATAGCCACACATCCTCCAGAATGACCTAGACATGGCAGTAAGTGCTGAATATCAGAATAAAACATCTGAATTTTGGCATTTTTTTTTTTGGTCAAGTGGTTGTTTTGTTGTCATGAGTTTCTGGATAAAACCTTAATGAACCTACAAAACGAGCAAATTCTTTGATCAGCAGCCAGTTTATAAGTCTGTCTTGGCTGACTTGAGCTTGTAAAATGAACCAGGACAAACAGTTCCTCTCACAAAATGCAGGAGAAGAAATGCAATTAAAACATTTTGCAAAATGCAGTAGTAAAGCAATAAGTGCAAAGAGTCCAAATCAGAGAGCCATTATTGAAATGGAGTATCTTTATAATTATGTCTCTATTTTCAGGTATTGATTAGTGGTTCATGTTTCAGAGGTTGAACAACTTTTTAATTTTTTCACTTTTTGTTTCCTTGGAATATTTTCCTTAGAATTACTATGAAACAAACCAGATCAAACTAAAGGGGAAGAAGAAACAACCTCCACACACTGCTGTTATTCACAGAAATGTATCTGGCAACCTCTGGCCTATTTTTCATATAAAATGCAAATTTCCAACTGTGACTGTTACTGAACAAAATTCAAGACTTTTCTAAGACCTTCTGGGAGTCTCAGGAAGCCCTTGAAAAGTTCATAAAGAAATGTATGGAAAACATCAAGTTTGAGTTTTGATTTTTTTTAAAAATACAATGTGTACAACAAATGTACTATAGTTCATAAAGGAATGTATGGAAAACACCTCACAGGAAAAGAAGAATTTCAGGGATTAGCTGTGCCTGTAAGGATGGCCCATCTGTGGGCAACTTCAGGCACAAGTCTGTAGCAGAAGCCCAAATTTTTCCCCATTTTTTTTTTTCAGCATTTGGTTACACAGGAGAAATTCTAGATTAATATTCCCATTGCCTCACATAGCAAGAGTGGCATCCAGCATCCCTCTGCAGCCCAGGATAACAGCACCTGCGTGGAAAGCTGGGAAGGAAGCTCCAGCTTCTCCACAGCTGCTGACTCACCTAATTCAATCCATGGTAGGAAGTTATGAAGCCAACAGCAGAATTCAGTTTATGCCTCTGCTCTCTTGGCCAGGCAGGGAGGAAAGGACTGGGACTCTTTATTCCCTGCTAAGCCACTGGTGCCATGGGGAAGAGAGCACACTCCCCAGTTTCCAAATCACTGCTTTTTTTTACCAGCATGCTACTCACGTGGCTGGTACTTGTTCCAGTTTGTGTAGCTCACAGAGCGATTCTGTCCTGCTGTGCTTAGCCAAAAGTATTCTCCTGTGTTGTTAAGGTCTTGCAATCCTATCCAAAAGTAAGTTCTCTCAGATTTTACCACGCTCTGGATCATGCTGTTGATAAAAGCTTGTTCAAACCTTAATAAAATAATCAAGATAAAGGTTTTTAGAATAAAATAAGTAAATCGGTATTTCAGTGAACGGCTCTCATGAAATTATTTAAATTATCTCAGAAGAGAAAAATGTAACAGAGGTATTTCATTTTCTTCACACAATACTGGGGGGAACTTGAGGCAGAAGTCTGTAGCACAAGCCACAATTTTTCCCTATTTTTTTCACCACTTGAGCACACAAAAGAAACACTAGAATCAGATCTTACAACCTCAGTGCTCGAATTACAAGATGTAAAGACAGAATGTATTAATGATGCACAAATAAAACCAAGAAACGCCTTGTCTGAAGGAAAGAAGTTAGTGGGGTTTGAAAAGGCTCCGGAAGAAAGAAAAGAAAAATCTCTGCACAGAAGTGTCCTACTGAAAGCAGCCGACACACAAACCAGCACTAAGAAATCAGATCTCAAAGGTTCAAAGCAGCAGCTGAACTGACTACAAAGAATCACTTTTTTCTTCTTTGATTTCTTCACTAAAGTTATGTGAGAGAAACATACACCTCTTTGCAAGTTATAATTTTTGTGCAAAGTAATCCAATTGTCACTTAAATGCAATTAGTTCTGATATAATTGGTATAGGATTATACAAGAATGTTCCAGTTTATGAGCACATTTAATCAGCTGACTATGAAAATTATACAGCAAAGGAGTTTCCCAGTTTGAAGAAGACTCATTTGAATCTCTGGTTTCACAAACTCTGGAAAGAATGGCTAAATATAGGATGACATTAATGTAAAAAACTGAATGTATCTCTAACACTATGAGTGACTCAGAACTTGTATTTAATTTTCATTTCCTCTGCATGTTCTCTTTTTAAGTCTACTCTCTTTCCTCTACAACTTACTATCTAATAAACATTTTAAGATCAATAACTGAAAAGTTTTTGCAGTTTTCACTCCAGAACAACAAACCTCAGCAGTAATTCAACAAAACCACTAAACTAACATGTTTTTGCTACTCCTTGCCACTGCTCCTAACTGGAACTGGGAACTCACATCATAATTAGTGATGGCTACACCCAGAAGTGAAAAAAATTTAAAAAGCAGAAAAAGAGAAGACATGATTCCAGTGATGTGCAGCATTCCCTCAGCTCCCTGCTACATTGGAGCTGCCAATGCTCAGCTGCAAGACTGTTCTTTATTCCCCTGACATGACCACTCCCGCACTGCAGCTCCGTGCTGCACGCCCTGGGCACAATCCTGAAACCACCTGGCAGGACAAATTCCCACTGATGTAAATCCTTATGTAGGGTAGCCAGTGTTTATCTAAAATACCTACCTACTGTTTATCTGATTGCTGGTGGTTACTCCCCCTGGTCTAAAGGCAACCTTATATTTTTGGTGTTTGGGGTTTTTTTGGTTATTTGGGGTTCTTTTTAACAATAAATATGCAGCAGTTAAAGTATATACGTAATTTATCCATCACTATGTCAAATTTTAATGGAAAGCCAACATAAAGGGTAAATAACAAAGAGAGTAGAGAAGCATCTGGACATCTGCAGAGGAGAAAACTCTTGATAAAGCTGGAATAGAGGTAAATAAGAACAAAGCATGGGAAAACAGCAACAAATGCTTTCAAACATTTACTCTCTTACCCTATTTGCTGAGAATTCACATAAAATGAATACTTAAATAGAAACATTTATGAAACATTAATTGATTTGGATTAAAATTTTATAGTTTTTCATTATAAGAGGTAAGTATATTTTCGTTTTTCAGTACGCCTTCCAAGTACACTAATAAAATTTCATAAGAAGTTACACATCCCTGTAGAAGGCATATTCTTTAGATTCCTGCATGCCCAGGTGTGCACACTGCCTTAGGTGTTTATTAGCCTAACAGCTGCTTTTTACTCAATTTATTTTCAATTAAAAAGAAAAGAAAAGCACACCCTTGATTTTAGCCAATGTTAGTAATTATGCTCACCTCTCAAGCAAATATTATTTCACAATGGTAATATCTTTTGCCATGCAACACTTTATAAAGTTAGAATAGCTCTTGTTAGAGGTATCTTCACACTGTCTAATAGCATTAACTACCTGTTTGTTACTGATACAAGTGCAGGTGGGCAGAAATAACCACTGGAAGCATGTTCAAAACTTCGAAGGGTACTGTCGATTTTGTAACAATATCCACCATGTCTTTCCCATCCCTTAAAAGAAATGAACATTATTTTATAGATTATTAATTGTTGTATAGCTGTTAAAACCTTGTTCCCCTTGTTGTACCTTCTGTCAGATGATCCCTGGCATCCCTATAGATCTTTTCTTTCCTACCACGGCTGAAGAGCAGCTACCCTCAAGGTCACTGAAAATGTGGAAATCAGATGAGCCAGAACACTGAGTCAGTGGTCAGCCTGCCTCATTTCATCTCATTATTAGTCTTTTATTCCAGACTATTCACCCCTGGGTATCCAAAAGACACCACTTGGATTGGTGTAAGTTCTGCTGGTGGGACTTCATGCAGCATTACCTGCCTGGTCTTATGATTACATGTTTTAAATAAGCAAGAGAATAAAGAGATAATGCACCCTCTCAGTCTTTTGATTAACTGAATGTAACTATTTCACATTAGAAAGAATAGGATCAAAGCCAAGGGACTGTAAGAGGGTTCAGCAAATGTTTTTACAGGGTGTGAAACACCAAGAAGCAGAAATTTATCCTAAGTAGAAGTTGCCAGAGGAGATCAAAATACTTGTGACCAGTGGCTCAATACCTTGAGACTCAATCCTGTGGGGCACAGGATTGAGAAGTTGTTGAATTGCTGTCAAACTACTGACTACAGCTTGTCAGCCTTGATGCTCTGCACATTTTTCACTCAGCCAGGACTGTGACAAACCTTCCTTACACTAATAACACATAAAATTCATGAGTGATGAAATTCATTGGTCCAAATGAAATAAATGCAGTTACCCTAAACTTTTGGAAATGTTAAGCTGGAACCAAGCAGTAACGTCCATAATGGTGTGACAAGAACTCTGGATCTGGACACTCTACATCAGGGAAACACTGCATCTGACTCCACACAGCTCACAATCTCATAATTCAACTGAACTAGTTGCATTTCTTCACTTCTCAAGAAACAGAACAGGAAATTATAAAAAGGAAGACAATGAGCTAAATAGTAAAGCAGGTTAGAGAAGTGAGATTTTTTCCACCACAGTTTTGACTATAACAGAAATTCAACAGATTTCCTCTTTCCACATGGTGAAAAGGAACTGATGGTAAATAAAGTCATACTTTAACATGCTTCCTTTACTACCAGAACAGAGAGCCTAAATGCCTGAAAATATGATGCAATGTCCTAGTTAGGTAGCTGTGCTCCCTCCCATTTGTGTTTGAAAGCAAATGGAATTCTAATGTAAGAGTGGAAGAGTTCACCCTCCGTGTCAATGGAACTGATTGTTTTTCACCCTGACATTCCACTTCAATGTATGAAAACCATGTGTGGGACGAGGCATCATATAGCAGCCATTATTTGCACAGATGGTGGACAAAAGGGCTTCACTTTTGATCTAGAAAGAAATAGGAACTTGGGTCACAGTCACTGATGAAACAACAAGCCATGAAAGGCATCTTGTGAAGGTTTATAATCTCACATTAAAATTTAGTTTACATACTTGTAAAGCAAATAATGCTATTTTTCCAAGCAAAACATGCACGTCTTTAATATGAAAACCTAAAATTATCTCTCTATTTGCATCCATATGTTCTGTAGCTGTAATTAGAGGTCACCTATATAATTCTATGTCATTAGTATAGTTCTAAAACAACCACAAACCCACTTACCTCTGCACAACTTGATTCCAGTTCAGGAGAGACACTATTAAATTCCCCTGCTTTTTTGCAAATATAGAAAGATTTGTCTTCACATTTTTTAATCCTCCAGTGTCCCTCCTAAGGAATAAAAAAGAGTATATTCTGTATATACCCATATTCTCATACATATCTCTACAAACATTAGATTACACTCTCTCTTCCTCTTTTAACTCTTCACTAAAAAATAAGTAATTTTTCTAACTCCATTTACTTATCCTTAGATGGTCCATTTATTTCTACCAACACTGTAAGCAGGATGTGTCAAATCAATCATACAAATGGGTTTGTCTCTTTGAATCAGTCTTCAGGATGTAAAGCATCTTTACTAACACCATGGCCATGCCAGAGCACTTTTCTTTCAAGCTATCACAGTTCTTTGTAAGATTAATCTCTGTATTTGAACAGTCCTTACTCAAGATATTACAAACTTAGTATCATATGATTTTCACACATCTGTACATAATGAACATGTATCAAAAACAATGCTTGAAAATTTTTATTTTGAACCTCATTTTCCTTTGTCTTTCACATTTTCATTTGTTTGTTTACACTTGCAAACTGAGTAAAAAACGACTTTGGAATCTGAAACCCCCAATTGTTCCAAAGTCCTGTTTTCTGCTTCCAATAGGAACACACTTTTCCCAGTCATTGAAATTGGTTTGGCTTTTCCCCGAGTTAAAGATTGCAACCTAGACTCACTGTAGGGACACAGAAACTCTTCTTGATACAGTTTTCACAGTCAGACAGAACATACTTAGCAAGAAAAATTTAAAAATTATAGTGCTACATATGCAAGTTATGTATTAGTGAGTTTAAGTACTGTCAATTGCAAAAGTAAACTAAACTGACTGATTTGGTGTCAATCTCCTGCTGTCAACTTCTGTACTTTTATGTAGACCCAGACTACCATGATTTTGAAAGATGTTCCATAGAATTTATAGATACTGACACCAAGATAATACAGGCACAGTTGACAGTTTTTCAAAACATGAATTTGAAACTTTCAAGGCCAGAACTTATGTATCACAAATTACGATACACGCTACTTGGATTTTAAATTACTTTACCAAAATACCCACTCATGTTTGTTCTCTTCCATTTGGCAGGCTTTATATATGCAGCATTTTTTATTGAACATAAGCTCAAAATCTGTGATTAATTTTCTGTGCATCAGCACTGCAAAATGCATTGGTTTCTGAAGGCTGCATTGCATTTATCATAACATGAATCAAATTAGGAATCAAAAAACAAAGTCATGCTCCAGGTCATGGTTTAATAAAGTACGCACAGCAAGAAATGAAATTATTATGAGCTAAAACAAAAGTGCCTAATTCTTTTAAAAAGAAAACTTACAGATCCTTGTGCTGAAACACAGAGTTGTCCTGTTCTTTGGAAGGTGTTAGGTTCTTGTCTGTGCCAGCTAGAGAATTTCACTGGGGTGCTATCAGACCACTCAAAAACAACAGGGGTGTTATTACTGTATAATCCAATCCATGTCTCTGTTACATTTTCTGTAAAAGAATAAGTGAGTTGAGATTTTAATGGTGAAGTGATAAAGCCTTTTTTCCTTTAATGTCAACACCACCATTAAAAATTATTCATGGGATTTTCATAGGAATATCCTTCTTTCAGGAAAAAATAAAAGCTGTATAAACTTTAGGAAACTTTACCGATGAGGCTATGTTCTACTGCTCTTGAAAACTAAATAATTTCAAAAATAGAATCAACATATGTGACAATATGTTTTAAAATCCTGAAGAATACAAAGTGCATATGCACATTCTTGAAGTACACAGGGCAGAAAAACTGACATGGAAGTGAAATATTTCTTCATATAATTTACCATGGCACACTCTGCTTTAGGTTTCTCTGAGAGTTTATAGGGTCCAGTGACAGCACAGTTGTAGCCAGTGTCTGACAAACATAGGAGAGACGAGTCTTGCAGTTTGATGTAAAGTCTTATTTGACCAGCTAGTACAGGAGAAAAGGCACTCAGGCTTTCAGGCAGGTAAACCCTTCTCCTGAAGAGAAGCCTGAAGCAAGCTGGAGAGAAGCAGCAGACTGAAGCTGAATACAAGTTGAGAACATTTACATCTCTCATTACAGCATCCCTGCAAATAATGCAATATTAATGTAATAATGTATTTGGTGTCTATGGAGGGTCTTAACAGAGGTGAGGAAGATGATATGGAGGTTAATCTCCTAATCTCCACCCGACACTGTGTCCCTGCTCTGGGAGAAAAACAACCAAACTGTGCAGCTCTGCCAGCACACTAGTGTCAGTGGCAGGCAGAAAATACTCACTTTTCTTAGCTGCTGTTATGACAACAAAAGTATTGGCACTGCTGCATCAAAGAGCTTTTGTTCATTAAGTTCCTTGTGTAATTATGCTCTTAGGACCTTTTAGGACAATGTGAACCAGCAGAACTGCTTTGATACGCCCTGCTGACATCAAAGGGGACTCAGCCCTCACAGTAACAGCAGCAATGTTGCAGTATGGATGAGGCCAGCCTGAAAGCAAAAGATACCCTGATCTGATTTTGTTTGTAAGCACAGCTCTAGTATAAGGTTGATCATGGAATATTTTGCAACAGTTTGCAAGGAACCAGGCAAGAACATGGAAGAACAAAAGCTAGAATGTTTACTATGGCCTCACTGTGTCTGCTTTGTAGATTCATATCTTTATTTTAAGAATGGTTACTGGAAAAGGTGGCTCTAAGTATTTTTAAGAGTCCTAGAATGGGCATGCAATATGATTTCCTTTTTTGCAAACATCATTTGGGTGTGCCATGTAATTCAATGCTTAGATGGTAACAATCCCAAAAGAGCTGCGCAAAAGAGCACCACCAAACACTTCAAGAAACACCTGTACACTTAAACTCCCCAAACTCACCACTTTCAAGCAAGTTCAGGAGCAGCTCTTCATCTGCCATGGAGGATATACTAATGAGCCTGCTATTTTCACTCTGGCATGAGAGAGAAGCATCGTTCCAGCTCTTCTCCTCTTTCTGCAGTCTGTAGCAGTTGCGATTGTGTGGGTACCAACCAGAGTCACAGCGAGTGCCATAATACTTCCACGTATCTTTAATTGAGCACACAGAGTTCACATACATTAGACAGAATTGCCAAGCTTATGAGATGCTCATAACACATTCTGAGATTTTTAAAAAATCTTCAAATGCTGAAAACGAAGTTGTCCAAGATGTCTTAAGGAGGCCAAAACACCTGCTCTATTAATCATCACGTACCAAGCTAACTGAAATTTTTTCCACTTTATTTGGTGATTGAACTGTTTGGGCTGCTGGAATAGTGCAAACACTAATTCAGTTTAAAACACAGTTTATCCCTCTTATTACCTCTGAACCTGGTTCAAAGACAGATAAAGCTTTTTCAGATGCATTACCCACAGAAAGTTTGAACAGTCTTTCCTTATTACCTGAAACAAGCTGCTAAACTTTCTTTAAGTTACTTGGAAGGAGCTGAAGCCATGTAAGTAGCTCCTACAAAACCAAAAATTTACGTTAGAATAAACTCAACTCTGTTTTTAACTTTCTCACAGAACAGGAGCCTGAGTCATTCTATGCACTATATATCCTATACTCACTGTATAAACTCTTGAAGTACATGTACAATGCTTTTTTGGTATATTAAAAGTACAGCACATCATAAAAACCCTGCAAATTTTGTGCTGCATTCATACAGCTTTCTTCTCTGTGTGCCACTGGTTACTTCCATTCACACTGAAAACCTGTTTTGCAATCCATAAGTGTGGCTCTTACTGTAATAGAGAATGAGCATTTTGATGGTGTAAGGAATCAATAAATGTTAAATGCCATTTGTATTAAAATTATTTGTTTGTTCTAAGACTCTCAACATGTTTTCAGTGACTGAATTTAAACAGAAGAAAATGTTATTACATCAGTTAAAGTAAATTGTATTCAATTTAAACCAGCAAACCCACACCTTTAGTGCAGCTGTGACCCTGTTCTGCTGACTTTACAGTCAGGTGCCTTCTCTTGCTCTCCTTGCACACCCACAAACAGGATACAGTAACACTGAAACACTTACCCAGCGGTTCAGGCTCTGTCCTATTTAAATATTTTTTGCATACAAAAGGCAATCCAGATTCACAGAGATAACTGCTCCAGCCATACTTCAATCTTGGATTCATCACTGCACAATGATTTTCTTTAAAACGGTTGTCAGAAACATCTGCAAACACATTTTTGAGAAGCACAAAATTACAAAAAATCAGTTCTTAGCTGCAAAATGGTGTTGTAAGATTCTCTGCATCTTCTTGAGTTAAAGTATAAACATTCCTGCACACCCAAACTTCTGGTAATATTCTACCAGTGCTATGGAGAGTTGAACATTGACCATGAATTACATGTGAGGCAATGCCTCCTTGGCTGCTGCTCTCAGATGAGAGAGTGAAACAAGCTTGAGTGTCTATGTTAAAATTGCTGGTGGACAGATCTCCAAATGTAGCAAACCAAGACAAAAAGCTCGAGTGAATGTGCTAATGATAATTACAGCTTGTTAACATAAACAAACTGAAACTCCTTTCCCCCCTGAAAGTAGCTACAGTTTTTAAATATGCAACTGGAACCTTAAAAACATCTTTAAAAGTAAATGACAAAGGGACTGGACCATTAATGCTTTGAACAGATTGATCTCACTTGATGCTACATCCCTAGAAGGGCTTTCAGTTCATGAATATGAATAAATATTTCTACCAAAAAAAAATTGCACTCGTTCACTTAATTCAACTTTCAAACACAGCTGCAGGAACAGCAGTTATAGAGAGCATATAATTATTCTGCTATAACATATCCAAAAGGAACATCAAGTACTTGCTCTCCAGTTCACAAACATTAGTGGTGCTCCATCTGACCACTGCCAGCCAGCATCTTCATCCAGGCGATTCAGGCCCATCCACAGCATCATGTCTGTGGTATTTAACTGCCCTGAAATAGAAAAAATAAACAAAGTAATACAGCATGCTTCCCTCAAGCTTTAAAATATCTACAGGCATAGACCTGCTGTCCTGAGTTTGTTACAATTGGAATAAAACAAAACTTCAAAGCAATCGCCAGAAAGTTCAGGCTTTTTTTTCTGTCCTTAGAAAAATTTGTTACTTTGTTAATCAACACAGAGATGAAAAGGAATAAACTCAGAAACCTGAAATCCTTCAAAAGCCATTCATTCTGCAAATCCTTCCTGCACAAGTTGCTGCTGACCTTAGAAGTTAAATCTAGAAGAAGCAGCTACATAAATGCTAGCCTGTTTACATAAATGCTAGCCTGTTTCAGCTTTCCATAAACCAAACAACTTTCAGAAACCATTACAGCCTTGCAGGAATATCAAAAACCTAATTAAATTATTTTTAAAACTTCCTGTTAGCTTATATCCTTCAATTGAAAACCAGCAATAGTGGGAAGCAATGGACAAGAAATCTGAGGTAACCTTTGCATCAGAGCTCCACCACCCATTCCTCCACTTGATTTTCTCCATGCACACTAAAATACCCATGAAAGTCCTGCTTTCAGAAGGCTCTGCACAATTTGTCTGGGACATTTGCTCCAAGGGGAAAAGCAAGCTGCTTATCAGAGAAGGAGTAACATCCATTTATAAAAACAGAGCTGGCATTTTTCCCATACAGGACATTTACTTTAAGCCTGCAGAAATGTTCCTGTCAATTCACACTTGGTGAAGTCCTGCTTACAAAGAAAACTTAGCAGGAGAAAGGGACACCAAGGTACAGTGCAGAGAAGGTAAACACAGGTATAATTCTCCAAAGTAAACAAACATTCTCCCTAACCACAGCTGCAGGATGAATGGGAATCTCTGTGGGGAGAGAGAATTGAGAGAATTACACCCTCATATAACACATACCACCACTTCTGCACTTCAGTTTATAGAGGTGGGAATTTATCTTCATCCTTGCTCTTTCAAATAGCTCTAACTGAGGTGTGTTACATGACAAAGCCCCACAAGCAGCAATGGGAGACACATCACACAGAGTATTAGGCTCCAAAGCTTACCCCTTTGCACAGGTAAGGAGAAAATCTAACTACAGGTTTCCTAAAAGGTCTCCAGAGAAATTCTACTCACTGCTTAAGTTGCTGATGTAGTTCTGCTCCTCGGGGTCAGTGACACTGAGCAGGTCCCCTCCTTGCAGCTGACAGGCAGCTCGAGCCTCACGCCAGCCCAGCACAGACCCAAGGTTGAACTGGTAGCACACGTGTGTGTTGGGGTTCTTCTTCCAAAAAATGTCACAGCCACTCTCTGCTCAAAAACAGACTCATCACCACCAGCCCAAGGCTCCAAACCAATCAGAAACACACCTTGAACAATTAATCAATTAATGACAGCAGTACCCCAAGGGAAGCACAATGACAATTGCCTTTCCTGCTCCCTTGTTAAAGCACATAAGGAAGTAGGGCACTAATGAAACAAAATGTTGCTCCAAATTTCATATAGTTGGTAAAATACTTGGGAGCTGATCTGCAGCTGGTGGTGATTTTCACAGCTCTCATGAAGCCAACATAGCTACATTTTAATTTATTCTGGCTAATCTTTTGTTTCTAAAGCTGAATGTTGAAAAATCCAAACAGTGAACACCTCACCCAACTTGTGGAGCAACGCTCAGTGGATCTCCTTGTACTCAATCTTGTACTCAAGAGAATAAACTTCCTATAATTAAAAAGGATAAGCAAGGCTGCAAATACCATCTATCTTAATGGCTGCCCAGAAATACCCACTACAAGACACTTTTACAGCTGTTTTTAAGATGCTTTTTTTTTTCCAAACCACTTCAACTGATAGAAGATACTATTTTGCTTACTTACGCAAGAAGCTGGAATATTCACAAAGATTATACATCCAAAATCTTTTCAACAGCAAGTATTTTCAAAGCTATTGCTTTTTAGTATTTTAGGCCCAAGACATGTCTGAGCAGTGCACAGAAGAAGAGGAATGTGCAGGATACAATGCAGTCAAAAGCAGAACATGACTTTGCAAGAGCAACCCTTACATTTTGTGTTCCACAAAAGCTGCCTGTGTATCACAAGGACAGAGGGGTTTGGCTGCAGGGTGAGGTCAAGGGGCTGCACAGAACTTGATATTTCTGCAAGGTCTTTCTGCTACTCCCTGTAGTTTTGGTCTTGCAATGAGGACTCAAGTCTCCCAAGGTCAAACAGGATAAACTACAAAAAATTTGCTAAAGTCTTCCTTTGTGTTTTTTAAAGAGACATTCTAACAGAAGGGAAGTAATCCAAAACCAGACTGTGTCCTAGTATTACTAATAAAGAACAAACTCTTGGGGGGGGGGAGAGAGAAGACAAGCAACATCTTACCAGCATTTGGGCAAAACCCCCATTTTTCATCTTGTTCAAAGTGAGTTGTTGTGGCACACCAGTCAGATTCCTTTCCATCTCTAGTACACTCATAATACCACTTGTTGTTATATTTAAATGGAAAAACACATGGGAAACCAAAAGAATTTCCCAGCAAGGTGTATGTTTCTGGAAAAGATAAAATGCAGATATTTAAAGAATGCAGACCACAAACATTTTTTTGCCCCCATATGTCATTACTCCTGTTTTTAGCAGCAGTGATAAAAATAAAATGTCTAAAGTTACTTTCAAATTTTAGTTTATAATTGATAACACAGCATTACACATGTGAGCAGCATAATTTCAGTAAATAGAATCTGGAAATAATAATTTTATGGAATTTATCACCAGGAGGAACATTCTTGTAACTCACTCCAATGACAAAAAAAACCCACCCAAACAAAACCACAACCCCCAAAATCTGATCAATGAACACAAAGTCTGCATTTACATTTCAGAACAACCACATAAAACAACAGTTAGTTAAATCAGTACACACTCAGATGCAAACTCTACTTATTTATTAGTCTATGACAGACTAGTAATTTAACATCATTCCCCTGCTTCTCCCCATCTTTGTAAAGTGGATTTCTAATGTGTTTTCCATTCTCCTTGTCATTCTTTGGGAAAGGAAATGTACAAGACAAAGGAATATTAAATACACTTTTAAAAATAAGCTTTTATCCCATGGAGAATAATAACACAGCTAAAGAATTGATGCTCCATACATCTGTTGCCACAATCAATGCCTTACAAAATATTTAAATATTTTCCTATTGTACTTTGAGGACCAAAATATTGAGACAATCCAGTGCAACTGAAAGCTGGAAAGGCTTTACCTCAGTGAGTGTCTCCTAAACCTCAGGGCTTCTAAAAAAGGTCAAAGAATCACAACTACTCTTTGAATGAAATTGTTTATCAAAGATTCCACACTGATAGCTTTAAGACCAAAGTCCTTCAACTACAGAATCAATACCTACTGCCAGGTTCCTAGAGGTTTCTAGAGTTAATGGCTGGTTGTGCACATATAAAAGAGCAATTCACACGCTGGAAATTCCCTTCTGATATCAATGAACAGACAATACAAGGAACAGGTCAGAAAACAAAACAGAATTGCTTCTCTGTCTGCCTGCTACCATGCTGCCAGCTATGGAGGTACAAGGGATTATCTCCTGGCAAGGAACCAAATTCAATTGCTACAGACCTCTTACCACAGTTATATATATATATTTTTTTTTTTTTTCTTTGAAGGTAGCTATCCCCCATCCCCCTTGGTTGGTGGACCAACAGGCTGGCTTGCCTTTGCATGTGCATGAGCTGTGGTAGAAGGCTGAAAATAGAACCTGGAAGTAAGAGAGATTTTGCCAACACAATAAAACACTTTGGTCCTGAAACTAGACTAGAAGTGCCTGCCTAAGACTGATCCTCTCCTCACCTCTCTGAGATGTTGCAGTTGTTGCAAACACCCAGTTCAAGCAGGGAAAATCAACAGCTTCAGTCTGAGACACTGTGCAAATATCAGGTCTCACCCTCAACAAAAATGCTGAGGAAGGGCTAAAGGTACAGGCTGTCTGTTGCTGTTTGAAGTTGGTGGGTTTATCTTAGTCCTTAAACCTGGAAAACTCTTCAGGTCTGCAGACCTGGATCTTGATGTGCATTCCTACACTCCACTATCTGTATAGCAGGATTTATCAAAATTCTGATCTCTGTTTCAAGTTCGGCATGTTCAGAGTCCAATGTTACAGACATTGGTCCATGCACACTGCAATTACAGACTGATTTTCAGTGACAGGAACTCCAAATCCTTTCTTATGTCTATTTGGGTTTATCTGATAATGAAAGCTGCAGAACAGGCAAATCCTTAGTAACCCTTTTAATTTTACAGGTGATTTGAAATGAGCATTTCCTGGTTTGCAAGGAGACTGGTGGGTTTGGGGGTCAATTTGACAAAAGAATATTAATTGTGTGGTATGCTCATCTCAATCACTGCACATAAAAAACGCACAAACTTTGAGTCCCAAACTGCAATAGAGACTGGAAGGGATCACAGACCCCTGACCTCCCTTCAGAAGAACTTCAGAAACTTTTCCCATTTACACTTCTGTGACAAAATTTTATCCTTACCTTGAAATGGGTGCTCACAAAGGTCTTCATCAGAGGACATATACTGTTTCCATTGACAGGTAGATTTTTTTTTGGCCACAATATGTTTGCCGTTTTCAACTGCTAACCTATACTCTGATATACCAACCAACGCTTTTCCATCACAGTTCCACCATAAGGAGTACTGAGTTGAGTCACATTCCAGCATAATGAGTGGCTGCTCTGGTTTGCTGATGTCCAGCCCAAGGCAGGTGCTGCTGCCTATGTTGAACAGACGATGGTTGGACACCCATTTCCACAACATCTTTTCTGAGAGCTGCCCACAGTCCTCCAGAACAAGGCCAGCTCTGTCCACTTTAATGCACAAGCTGGAATTTTCACTCTGGATAATAAATATCCCTTTATCTGTAGGGGGGAAAAAACCCAGCAAACTTTCAGTCTGTAGAATACTGCAATTGATCAAATAGCATCAAAAGACAAATGTTTTAATTGCAGGTATTCGGGAAGAAAACTGAAAATATCCATCAGAATAACTGACATTCCAAAAAACTGAGGAGTACTGGTCTAAATTTACTGCCAGCTGATTTTTCTAAACATACGGACTACTTGCAAACTCACAAAAATAAAACCAGGTAATATTTCTCAAGCTGGATAGCAAAAAAAAAACCAGTCAGTCATGTTTAAAGAAAAAAGCACTGGTCACCAAGACGGAGTAAAGGTCACAGTAATGAAGTAAAGGTTTAAGTATTACAAGAACTCATACTGCATACTGCAAAATAATTCTCAATGTAGATTGGAGAGTGCAATTAAAGTAAAAGCTAAATATTTTAAGACTGAAATTGCCATATTCTCTGCCGTATTCATTCTTCCCTCTGCCACTACAGAGACAAAAAGAAAACAAGTTGCATTGTCAATAGGACACAGAAATAGTAGGATTTATCTACACCATGAGAACTGGTGGCCAAGGGTTAAAGTATGCCTTTGCTATCAGATACATATTGATAAACCATCTGTGACTATCCTCCACAAGATCAGATGTTGTGGAGCTAGCCTGACATCCCAGATTTTTTGGACTCACATAGAAATTCACTGAAATATATGATATAATATTATAAGAATGTGAAAAAAAGTCAGCTGTTTCATGTCTTGGGAGCAAAAGTTTAACTGAGCATATAAACTGAAAAAAAGAGGGCAGCTGAGGAACTCAAAATAAGCAAAATGTAAGCCTGTAACAGCTCAGCTACTTGATTCACTCTGAAATCCAATGGTTAATAACCCAGGGAGTTCTGCTCACGTTGCATGTGAGATATTTATTTTATGCCTCAGGAGACCACGTGTTGAGAACCTGAGCAGCACTTCCATTTTGCCTTCAGAGTGATAATTTCTGCCATACACACTTCCAAATTTCTGTAATTCACTACACCTAGCATACTGAAGCACTAACAATGGCAATAAAAACCCCTCTCAAATTGACATAGCCCACAAATAAAGTATGAGAAGCAGAGGTTGACCCAGATGCTGTGTCTGAGTTTAGTGCATAGAGCTTAGGTGTGGCCCTAAAGAAAGAAGATGTTTCAAGCAGCACCGTGACATTGCTGTGTAACAGGCACACTGGAGATCAGCTCAACAACATAATGTGCACATGACCAGCAGAACAGAGAGGATATGGATTATGGAGAGGGTTTAGTTACAGATTCTCCATAGAACACATCATGACTTACAGAGAGGCAGCACTGCAGATCGTGTCACTGGTAGCAGTGGCTGTTTCCCCTCTGGCTATAGAGATTGGCAGTCTGTGACAGAGCAGGAACAAGCCCTTCTGACTGGCAGCAGGTGAAAACCAGACTGATACATGAAATTGTGTCTTTCAAACACTTGGCAGCTGCCCTACATTAAGTCCTTAACCATTTAGGAGTGAGCAACTTTCCTTTGAACCATGGTAACTTGACGGCTCTCAGGTGTTTGAGCTCACTGAAAACCCATCAGACACTGTGACAGAAACCCAGATTGGCCTTTTGCTGTTGAGTTTTCTGAGAAGTCTTGCAGTTTGTACTGGTTTCATCCTTCTTATCCAACCCAGTCCTCCATGGGGAACACAGGGGTCTTTATCTACACAGCCAGAAAGAGTTTCTGCCTCTCATGCCAAGGGTATGTCTTTTCCACAGCAGTCTTGTCCTTTGCTGACCACTGATAAAATACACTGATAATTTTCTAGATAACTAAAAACTGGGATGTTAGCACTAGTAAACACTGATTAATGAGGTTAATTCACCAGGATACTGGGATTCACATGTAGGTTGTGAGTTTATCAATATCCACAGTACATAGCATCTCCCATACAGCACCTTCCTGGGGTGCGGGGAGAAAGACCCAAAGGTGAAGGATCCTCAACCTTTGAAAGCCTTTATCTGTAGGCTCATAAGAGTTGCAATGACTGCTGAGAAAAGATAAGGTACTTTCCAAGCCTACACAAATAACCCATCTGGATGATCTCTGTGAATAACGTCCCTTTTTCATTCTGGGGCAACTCGTGCCAAGAACAGCCAGACCATAATTCTTGAGCCCCCTTCCAAATGTGGTTTCCATTCCCCACACACAAAATGAAATTGGCAAGAGAGAGCTGTGCTGGCCTGAAGACTGCCAGCAAACAGCCAGCTCACTGCAGAAGTAAGACATGAGAGATGGCAGGCTCAGTGACAGTTCCATGAGCTCCAACTCAGCTCTGTCTTCAAGTGGGGCAATGAGACAACTGAAGAAACATCAAGCCTGGGAATGCCTCCAGGCTCACCTCCTTTCAGCTTGCAAAGCTACACCATCCATTCTACAGCTGCTCGCACACGAGTTCCGTTGCAAAGCTCCTGGTGTCAGGGACAGGTCTGTGCCCAGTCCTGCAGATGAAGAGCTGCAACGGAGCTCTGTGAACTTGTAGGACCCAAAGAAGAAAGAAGATAATCTATGCTTTAGAAACTGAATGGGTGAAGGGAGGTCTTTGGAATAGATCCACTTCTTCTACATCCAGGCCCCACACAAGGACCAGGTGAGAAGAAACTCCTCCCAGAAGTGAAGCCTGAAGCTGATGTGCAGCCCCAGATTGCTGACCAGTACCTCCAAGTTCCTGTTTACTTGGGCTCAACACAGCTAATCGGGAATAAACGGCTGTAACAAAACTAGGCGAACAAGATAGCTTCATTTCCTTCCTCCTTACCTCCCATTTCCTTCCCTCCAAAAAAGCAGTGAGAATTCCTTATGTGATAATAATGAAAGTAACTAGGATTTACTGGAAATGAGAAAAAACCTATCCCTGTTCCCTCCGGGTGCACGGGGGACCGTAGGGCAGCGGAATAAGAAGCAGTGAGGGCGCACAGGGCGCGAAGCGGAGCCGGCGGGGCGGCTCTCCAAGGGCTCCGATTCCGCCCCCGGCCCCGTCCCGGAGCGCTCGGAGCCGCCGGGGCTCGGGCAGCCCGGCGGCTCCGCACGGCAGGACGGGCTCGGAACGCCCGGGGAGAAGGGCTGTGCTCGGCCCCCCGCCTGCCGCGCCGCTCCCCACCCCCGGGCCACCCCGAGGCGTCACTCACTCCGCAGGGAAGGCAGCGCGTCCCGGCCGAGCGCGGCAGCGCCGCGGCCGCCCAGCAGCAGCAGCAGCAGGAGGAGGAGGAGGAGGAGGAGGAGGTGGGAGCCCGGCAGGAGCCGCAGCCGCGCCGCCGGCATCGCCCCGGCGCTGCTCCCGGCCGCTGCCGCCCTGCTCCGCTCCGCCGCCGGACTGGAGCCGCCGGCCCTGCCCTGGGGAGGGCAGAGCGGCGATCCCACCCCGGCGGCGAAGGAGGGGCGGCCCTGGGGGGCGCCCGCGGGCTCCCCCCGTGAGGCTGCGGAAGGGGTGCGGGGGAGTCGCCCCGGAGCCGCCGCCGCGCTCTCAGCGTTCCCTGAGTTGGAGAGCGCTCGGCCGGGCCGGGAAATGCCGCTTGTGCAGCTCGGGCCGTCTGGTCACGTCAGGGCTGTGGATTCAAGCGGACGAAATGCTCTGTAATAACCTTATTTTCCGACTGAAAACACCTACTTTCTTTTGCCTGTACTCCAAGTACTTATATCTTACAAAGAACCAGAAAACATATAAGAGACACTGGCGGTGGGAGGCCTCCGTCATCACAGTCCGTGTTCCCAGGTTCGCTGGTCTGTACCTGAACATCCCCACTGTCCCAGACCCCACTTGGACCCTTGTGTTTTTAGCTAGGTCAGCTTTGACCTCGAAGTCATTTTATGTTTCGGCATGGGGAAAAATAATTGCCATCTTCCATTTTGTTCATCTCTGTCTTCAGTCGAATATTTGCAGGGGCTGCCCCCCTTGGGCTGAATTTCGGTCTTGGGGAAATTCAAAAGCAGAACCTCTCGGTTAAAAATAGAGTAACTCTACAGGAATCCACAGGGCAGTTTGTTTTTAATCTGCAAAAGCATGTTTCTGGTGTGTTCTTTATGCATAGCAGACAAGTAAGTACATAAACATGTACATGGATATATAGAAAATAAATGCAGTGTTGGAGCATAACTGAACTGAGATTGTTCTCTCATTTCTACCTCAATCATGACACAAGGATGGAAAACAGAAGCCTTTGGGCTTGGGGAAATTTCTATCTGAAAGTTTGGTAGAAGAAGGACTTGAGAAGCAAGAGAAGTCAGACGCTTAGATAAGTGGAGGAGTTTCTCCCCATTTAACAAATGATAAAAATGTCTTGATAAAACAAACAGCAGGAAATATTGCTGCAGAAGCTAGTCTAGGAGTGATCTGACTTTGCAAGACTGATGGGTTGCAACTCCCATGGAGCTGTGATGTACTTCTCAGGAAAGCTGCAGCCTTCTGAAATGTTCAGATTCTGGGAGAGAAGCTTGTTAATGAGCCACTGATGAAAATCTGGCCATTTAGAACTGTCTACATTTCTTCAGCAGTGTTTGGCCACTGTTCTGAGTAATGAACACCAGAAAAGGGCTTTCTTGCTCCAGAACCTGTTGCTGGGTCTCACTGAGAAATTGTGCTCTGTTCATGATGCAACATTTAAAAATCAGAGAGCAAAATGAGTGCCAGAGAGCAAAAATGGTGCCAGAGAGCAAAAATGAGGCTGCTGTGGGAAGGAGTCCAAGCGGATTTTTCTGCCGATTTCAGCAAGATCAAAGTAATCACATTCTGATTATGTATTTCTAATAATTAACTTACCAATATTTACTTTTGTAAATATTTTACTAAATGCAGAGTAGCAACTTATTAATTCTAAGTGGTTTTCCTTTCTCCCTGGGCTATTTTTTCTTTGCTATTCAGATCTTTCTCTGACTAAACAGTTCTTTACTGTCCTCAATCTATTTTGTTCTGACCAAACTGGTAAATCCTTTCTAGTGTAGCTTTAGTTATACTGACCTGGCTATTTATAGCTAAGGTATACTTATTTATTTACAATAATAAGACATCTTGGCTGGCATAGTGGCTTGTAGAACCTACATGACTGGCAACATTTTCTGAAGTGTGGCAGTTTATAATACCTTGCACATTAAATGGTATAACTTTCCAGTTTTGGGGGGTGAGGGCTTTTGGTTGTTTGAAGCTTTGTCTGTTTATATCTTCTTTAAGGCATTTGCTGTAGAGATTTGGCTCCTTTATTTGATTTTCTGTCTGGAACCCACTTTCTGCAAATATGGCCTGTTCTCTTCCTTTTTTATACTTTTCTTTTTGTATACTTGTACATATATATATACATATACACATACACATATGCACTTGTTTGAGCTGATCTGCCTTTGCTATTTAGGTACTCTACACAAATGTTCAATTCCTTCCCCTGTCTTTTCTTAGACTTCACCTTCTGTGTGAGATCTTCACAGAGATATGAATCCAGTGCATGCTCATTACCTGCATCCACAAATAAAAGCTGTAATTAAATTCACACTAATTCAATTTGCTTGCAAACCCATTGCTTTTGCAAGGCACACACACACATCCAGTGTGTCATGTGTTCATCACCTCCTTACACAGTAACTTCTGTTCATAATCTGAAGTCTGAAGACAGGTCTCGTTTTTTCCCCAACCAGCCAGAATGGAAATAACAAACCAGAGAATACTTAGGAAGACAAAGAAGGCCCAAAATTCTTTGCATTAGCAGTGCCCAGCAAGCAATAATTCCATTTTTTTGGAGGCACTGTCCTACATCGTGTCTGGATCTGAAAAATGACAGTTCCCAGGCATCTCGAGTCAACTCCCCAGTTTGCATTCACCCTCCCTTTCACTTAAAAGCTTTTCTGTTTACTCCAGAGACAGAACCATTCTCATCTATAAGCTCTGCCAGCCGTGTTACATCTGGGTATAGTCACTACAGGCATTGCTCCCACCTTCCCTACCTCCTCTGACACATCCCAGACATGACCAGTGACACCCCCACTAGTGTTTCAGTCACACCACTCCAGTCTCCCATGCTCCCAGGTAATTGCTGCAGCCACCAGGCTCTGCAGTTCTGTCCCTGTCAGCTCACATTGGGTAACACAACCTCACAGAACAGCCTGTACTGGCCAGTTTCAGGTCAAGTCAAATTCCCAGTTGTAAATTGCCAGTTTTATGTTCTTATGTTCCTTAGTCAGAATGTGTTTTTTTCCTAAATGTGACTTCTTAGTTTTATTTGTTAACCAGTTAGCTTTAGGCTAGAAACTTCTTTTTCAAAGTGAAAAACTCCTTTAAAGGATGACAAGAGCATTAACTTCATGACTTCATGCTTCTAAACTCGCCTAAATAGCAGCTATTCTTTCACAGGCCTGAAATGGAGAGAGTTACTACCTTTGTGGCTGTTACTGTGCCACATGAGCCATCCCCAGGTGAATCCTAACCTTTCCAAGCTCTCCATCCCTCCTCCCCCAGTAAATGCTCTCTTGACATGAGTTTAGAATAGTTTGTTATAGTATACGATTTAATAATAGGTAGAAATTTTACTATTACTATAAATCAAGCATGTCAGACTGGCTGCTGATGAGCAGTTATATCAAATTCAATAGCAGGCAGATGTTCGTGTAGTTCATTTGATATGGCATTAAGGGAAAAAATCCAACATTGAAATACTTGCGATAAAACATAAATGGCTAATGGAGCCAGAGCTGCCTCTGGCCCATCCCTGTTTGTTTCTCAAAGCCTTTCTTCACCTTATCCCTTCCATTTGAGATCCTTGGCAAAACCATACCTGCTGTGTCATTCATCCTTCAATGTAACACAGTCATATTTTGCCATTCTTGTTAGTACTGTTGCTGTGAAATCAATAGAAGAATGAAGTAGTTTTTGGAAAGATTTGCCACCAGAAGAATGCCTAATGTGTTCTCAAAATCAATCTATTAATATTACACTGTTAATTTGGTTACTAAACAAGCATATGACTCACTGTACTCAATACCAGAAATTACATATACTGTGATCAACAAATATTATCCTTTGTAAACAAACCAATAAAGCCATCATATAATTGTTCAGTAAAAATTCTAGAATAAATATAAACCCCATAAAACTTCCACAACTTTTTTTTCCTGTTTTAAATGCGTCTGAGAGACTGATAGTTCTTTTCCTGTTTCTTAAGTATATGCAAACAGGTTTGTATGCAATACCACTCCTGATTTTAGGCCAGAGGTGTCCTCTACCCTAACCAATTCCTTAAGCACAAACACTTTATTTTATCAGAAGAAAGCTTCATAAATCAGGGTCATAGAAAATATCCAGGTTCCACTATAAGAAAGGGGAGTGAACATTGATTCTGACATTGAAGCACTGAGGAAACTTTTTACCAGCTCCAGGAAAAATGATGCTTTCCAGAGCATCAGTCAGTGTGTTCCCTCCAGGGTGGAATGCCCACACTGCCCCACCAGCCAGCCCTGGTCTCCTGCAACCATCACCAAACACCTCTTGCTCACTCCCATTGCCTCTCTGCTCATTCTGCTGATTCACCAGTGCACTAAACAGGAGGGTCAGTGAGCTGGGCCTGCCTTTGGTATCGAGTGGCCAGAAATGAAGGTTGGGAAAATTTCAGCTGTGGCATTTACTAGAAGACTGTGAACAACTCAGGAAGAACAGATAACCACTTGCAAAGTACTATCAGTCTAGCTGGAAAAAAACTTGACTGAGTGTAACACTTGGAACAAATATATCTGCTTGCAGAAATTCTAGAGCATAATGTTTGCTCAGTGCTGACAAGATTTCACAGGTTGGGAGAGGGTGTGCCTTTGCACCTTGTGCACTCCTTCCCACAAGAGCTGATCATGTTTTCTCAGCCATTCTTACATGCTCCAAAATTAGACTCCAAAATCCCACAGCTAATACAAAAACACTTTCTGTGTTCATTAGAGAACATGTACATGGGGAAATCCATAGAAATTTTACTTTGCCTCTTTCTTTGACTAATTTTTTCTCAGGTGAAATAATCCTTGCATTAGATATCTTACTTCGTATTCAATACAAATGAGTAGACATAGATATTTTTTGTTATCTTCAATATTTTGCTTTCTGGTAAATCAGATGTAGAGTGAGTCTCATATTTGAGGATTTATGAACCAGCATTTAAGAAAGGACTAAAGAGAAAATATGCACTTTGCTATATATTTCCAAAAATATATTGCTGCTGTTACCCTGACAGAATGGGTGGATCTTCAGCTTTAAGCAACTTGCGCAATTCAGGGATCTGTACGAAAGAATCCTAGAATGGTTTGGGCTGGAAGGGAACTTAAAGATCATCCAGTTCCAAAGAAAGAAGGAATGCCTTATGTCATCAATCAGTGTTCCACAATTAGACTGCTTGCAACATTCGTCCGTTAAGTAATTTCCTTGAAAAGCAAAAGGATCACAAATGAAAAAAATCTAGACGTTAAATTTCATATGCTGCCTTTTAAAAGTGGGGAGGAAAATAATTTCTAGGCTATGCCAAAGCATGAGAAAGTTTCTAAGATTTGTGAAATCATGTGAAAACAGTGATAAAGACACATGCCGAAATGGAAAACAATGAACAAAAAGAAAACATATTATAAAATGATTCAATTTTACAATCTTTATTCAAGGTCAAATAACTCCTTTTTTACACAAACAAATTGAATGATTTACCAGTTTCTTTCAAATAGATGAAGATAAAAATTGTCTCCTCTTTTTATTTCTAGATTGTGTATGATAAGTTTTGGGGGCAATACCTGTTATACACACTACAAAACAAACCTGAACTTCTACATAAAGGCAGATGAGACATGGAGAGTATTGCACTTGACACCCAAATCTTGTATCCCAGACTCATCACCCACTAGTTATGTCACAAAACAAACTTGAATGCAATCTGGACATGTACAATACAAATTAACATGCACCTTTTATAAAGCAAATGAAAAATTATCCATTTAACATACATTACTGAAATTACTATTCTATAGTGTGTATGAGATATACAAATACCATAAAATTGCTAATGATTATTCTTTTATTCAGTTTAACTCATTAGTGAATAGAAGTAGTACTATTAAAAATGTTTTGGCCGCTCTCAAGGTCCAGCCTCAGGTCAAAACAGTTTTTGTGAAAACAGCAGAAAGACATTTTTATCCCACTCACCACACACAGACTCACTTATAGCTTGGTGAAGAAAAAAAAATTTAAAAAGAGAAAAATATGAACTTTGACACAAATTCTGCAAGATGAAAATGACATAGTTAATGAAAAAGGATGAATACCACTCTTGTTTTTAGGGTGAATGCCAAGTGAGATCTTCGAAGTTCTTGAAATCTGGGAGTTTAGTCAAAATTTATGATCTAAATTAACGCTGTTAAAAGGATGGCTCATATGAATGAGTTGACTTATTTTGATATCCCTCAATAATAGAAACCTTTCCTCACCAACTCCTCCTATTTTTTCTCTTCTGGTGAATTCTTAATTGTTTGAGTGATTTCCACCCTGACAACTTGGAAGGTGCACAGAAAATTCATAGTACAGTCAGCCACAGCAGGGAAATTGCAATTCATCCTGCCTGATTCCTGTACATCTTTGATAATTTGGAGAGAGACTGTTAAGAGGAGCAGTTGGACTGTAAACATTCCAAACTGGATCTCTGCTGATGATCAGAAGACACAAGTGATGGGAAGAGAGTAAAACAGTTTAGGAAATGAGATCTCCTGTAGGAACAGGGAATGTAGAGCACCAAGTGTTTAATGTGAAATGTAAAAACCACTTTGTTATTAACATTTGAGGGCTGAGATATGTTGGAATATTGAAATGGGAGGCCTACAGGAGAAAGGCTTTAAACCCTAATATTGAGCAGCAAAATCAGATCTCAGAAACAGAACTTAAACGGAATTTAATAAACAGTATACATTTTTATTACTTAAAAAGTAATAAAAATATTTTAATTTCTTTCAGAGAAAGTTTATAAATTGATGACTTCTACGTGAGAAACAAGAGTAACAGATAACTTACATGGGCTAAATCCAGATTTCCCTAGCCCCTTGGGCAATCCTGACCCAAGTGGAATCTGAGCAGATTCGGGGCCAGCTTTGCATCCCATGAGTTTATCCATGTGCCAGGGCAATGGGATTTGGTCCCACATGTAACTTGCACTGACATCTGTGGGATTCTAGTGGTTGGGAGGGCCACAGATGCGAGCTTTTATCTGTGCAGTTTCCACCATGAGATATGCAGGAATAACAGAGCACAGATGCAAATCTGTTCCAGTTTAATCACAGCCACCATCTCCATCACACTGCTATAACTTCATACTTAATACATGGTTATAGCATCACCTGCTTTCCAAAGGCATCTGATACTATTTATCTTTGCACAGATATATGTACCATAGGTTCTAATTCATTATTAGACAGTATTAACCAGTTTGTTTAAACAAAACAATCTTTGTAAACCAAAAGTAATAGTTTCACTGAAACTAGATCCACATCTGTAGCCATTGACTCCAGGAGGCTTTGGATCAGGCCCTAAAACAGGCATGGGTCAGAGCTAGCTAATATACCAGTCTCAGTTCCAGAAATTGTGGAGGATATGGAGACTGAAGTTGTACAGACTTGGTAAATATTTATTACAAAATGGACGTCAATTTTTTCAGATCAAATACAATTCAGATCAATACTTTTTCAGATCAAATTCCCTATTTACCTTAGGGAATGTATGTGATTGTTTGTAACAGCATCGAAGTACCTTTGATTTCTTAGTCTTCTTTTCTAAGTACCTTCATATGTACATTTTGACCATCTATTTCAGAGTAGCAAAAAATGCAGATGAAAAGTGATATTAAAAACTGAAGTGCATAATCCTTAGCTTAGAATAACTCAATGTTGTAATTTTTCTATGCCAGCATGTTAGCTACCTTTTTGGGGCTTTCTTTACCCAGTGCTATGCATGCTAACAGATTGCAATTTAAAATTTTATGGCAAGTCATTTGTAACTAGCTAAAACTGATTTAAAAATCCTCATTAACATAATGGAAATTAATACGAAGTCAAATCCATAGTTCTTTTTGTTGAGAAAAAAACCAAACCAAACCCAAAACCAAACAACCCAGCCCAAAAGAGCTGAAGATGCTATTTCACACAAGAATAAGCAGTTTGGCTGCTGGGAATTGAAAGAACCTCAAATTTTGGACATATCAACAAAAGAGTACTGTCTTTGTGTGTGATAGTGAGTCTTTTGTGTGAGCACTTCTGTGTGTAAAGGGCTCCTGAGCCACTTTGTGTGATGGTCCATCATGTGAGGTATATTGTGAACATCCAAATCATTTACAGGATGTAAATGGTGAAGTTCTGCTAATCCTCTGGTTGAAAAGTGTGTCTACTGGGATCTCTAATTTACAAATATTTATCTTCTTTGTATACTTTTTTACTACAATTTAAAAGAAATAAAAAAGCAGTCCGTGCCTGGAGTAGAAAAAAACTGCAAGTGAATAAAGTTTGACTGGCTTGGTTTAGCTTTGCCTGAGATGATGCCAGGGACTAGGTCCTTAAAGAACATCAAACAGCATCAAGGAAGAGGGAAACAGGATAAGAAGGAAGAATTAGAGAAGAAATGTTTCCGTCGAACTTATATTTACAGAGGACAGGCAATATCACTACTTTTTTTCTGGTGAGAAACTACTCAGTCACACAGGTGATATGAGAAAGTTCAATCCTCAGTAGTTTAAACTGCATTCATGAAAAAAAAATATTTTCTAAATTTAAACGCTCTCACCAAATATACTGGTACAAATACAATCCTAAACACTAATTTATGGGATTGTGTGTATGAACAAAATAGTATAAATTTGACTGTATAAACCAAATTTAACAAAAAATAAGTTTACATGATAACTTATAATCATCAGTGTTATTGACAAAATTAGAAATATTTGTGATGACACTTTTTTAAGATGGGTTTTTAAACAATAAAGGGTCATTTAAAAATATTTCTACTACCTTTACAACTAATACGTTATCTTTATTTGTCCCTACACAAGACACATATTCTCTAACAGAATGGCTATACCACTGCAACTTGCAAACAAATATCACATAATTGGCTGAGAAAAACAAGTGTTTTAGATTTCCTGCCAGTAAAACCAAGTCTGTAGTGTCAGAGGTGCTAATAGAAATCTGCAGCCATGGCCCTTTTATTCTTATCTTGGTTCTTGTAAGTCACATTTTTAAAAGTGGTTGTTGAGCCTCTGTACAGTGGATTTGTTTCCTAAAAAAACAAAAACAAACAAAAAGAATCAAAACAAAACAAAAACAGATTAAATGGGTGTCACACAATGTTTGTATAGAAGTAAAGTTGTATCTTTGAGGACTTTAGAATAGCTTTCAGCAGCTCACTTGTGTTCCAAGTCACTGGAATTCAGACTGATCTGAATTCAGGCAGCACAAACGAGACTGATGCTTTCCCTCACATCGGCCTCCCAGATTATAGTAATGCACATCATCAAACAATACCTCATCAAATGTGTCTGATACAATTTGTGTATAAAACCTGGCAGTTGGACCATTACAGAAGCACAGTGAATGTCTCTGTGGTGAGATGTGACTTGTCATGGTTCTCTTGTCACACGCACCACCTCCTGCGTGCTGGGAGAAGGGCAAGTCTCACCTGAGCTTTTCATCCTGGCCTCTCATCAATCACTTCCTGTCCTTTCCTCTTGTGACAGAAAAGAAAATTAAAATGCTTCTATCAACTGTATCCTTCCCTTCCCTCTTACCATATGTAGCTCTCCTGAAGGATCAAGAAAACATTCTCAGATGACCTTGCCTGTAAGTCAGTAACTTTTCCCAGCTCAAAAGGGAGCTGACAGTGCCCATTCTTGGAAAAAGTTGCAGTCACAGGACTTTGTAGGAGAACGGAGCCACGTGAACACATTGCCTGTCCTCCTGACACCCACCAGAAATGCTTACTCAACATGCTGCTTTTAAAAAGATCCTCAGAAGTCCTAAAGCTTTTGCAAAAGGGCAAAAAACTCAAGAGCAGAAAAGAAAGAAGAAAAGGGAACATGTGGTGTAAGCTTGCATTAGATGCCCAGGGCTATAGATAGAAAACAAGGCCTGGATTTCTCTGTCCTTTCACCTACATTTGGGACAGTTCCATTCGCTTCTGCTCGGTGGGAGTGGGCTTGGATCATGACAATCTCCCTTTCCTAAAATGCTGTTTCTGGGCAGTGGGGTACACCTCAGATAATCATAGAGGCAGACAACAGCATTGTTAGGGTTAATCAAAGACAGGGTACTAATTAAAAACAACTAATGAAAACCAGTTTTCTACACATTCTTACGTGCGGAAGAAATTAAACCAGGAGAATAAACACTAGATAATTTCAGTCCATTAAAGAATCATAATTTTACTTTATAGAACACTAAATGTGGTGAAAACCTAGCAGCAAAATCTATCCAATGAAAAGAACAAAATCAAGACGCAGAATTTTAAAGGCAGTTGTGCATCATGTAACCAAATTAAGGAACCTTTCATAAAATCAATGCATTTCACATACCGTTTGCCATTTAACTTTTGATTTTTCTGCTTCAAACTTGGCCACCTCTTTTCGGTCTTGAACAGACACCAGCAATTTCCATATGCAAAGTAAAACAATGCCAATGAGAAGGATAGCAAGGGTGACACCCACCACTATCATCGGGATGTTTGGATGCTGTGCACAATCTGTGGAAACAAACCCAGTTACGACTCTGGATAACCAATCAATAAATTTTAGGCAATTAAAAACAGCCAAAAGGTGTGTTGAGATTCACATTTGCCGTGAGCTGGGCATGCCTATTTCTTCAAGTTCATGTTATTTTCCTCCTGCTAGCTTGCTAAAGGGTTTGTGAAATCAGCTGAAAAATATTGCATTAAAATGTTTTAAAAATTAATTGCTGACTTGTTCCACTGCTTTTTTACCATGACAATTAGCATCTGCTGGATACAGACACAGATTCTGAAGAGAAAAGTCAGAAAATTGATTTCAGATCTGTTTCAATATAATTATAAAAAACAGGGCTGAGTTGATAAAGTTATGAATTTTACAATGTTATAGCTGGAGCTCTAGTTCAATTAACTGATATTCAGTGGGTTGCAGAAGAAAAGATTCTAGTGAGATCTATGTGACGGTAAAGTCACCAATGACATTGATAAAATAGAGGAAACTGCATCTCTCTCATGAAAACAATGAGGAAAAAATTCATTCAGACTTGTTGAAAATGTTGGACAGAGCAATTAGAAAGGATTTTGCATTTCAAGTTCTGCAATAAATTTTATTATAAAATATTTCAGAGAGTCAGAATTAAAACTGAAATTTTTTGCTTCACCAAAACCCAAAAATTTTGATTCTTTCAATATTAGAAAGTATTGTCTATGAAAGTTGGTGAACACTACTATTTTACAAAATTTTCTGCTGAACCATGGTTTCAGAACATTAAAAGATTCATTTCAGTCTGGCTTGTCTTACATGATTGCATTTCACATTCTGTTTTTACTTGATGGCCTCAGATAACTAATTCTGAGGGGCTCTGGTTTGAGCAGTGGGCTGGTGTTCTGTGTTCTGGCCACTGGTGCCACACTGACTTCAGTTCCACAAATGTAATTGTATTTCTAGTGAATTTCTTGAGGTCTCATCCCAGTCCACATTTTAAGGCACAGGAGCAGAAAAGCAGTGAAATGACAGTGAAATTGGTTATTGTAGCATTGTGGGAGGGCCATTACACAAAGGTCAATGAACTGTGCTTTCTGTAAGACACTTCTTCTTTTTTTCCCCCAAATCTACTTAAACTCCCTAATAAAGTATTTATTAAAAGGTAAAATCTTACCTTTAAATTCTTAGGGATGTAGGAGCGTAGGCTAAAAGAGGTGCTTCTTTAATACTACCTATGGTACAAGCACCTTTGCTGCACTAGTAACCTATACAAACCCAGACTAATGTTCTTGTGGCAGGAGGTGCTTTTTTTTGTGCATTAAAATCAAATTCATTCTCACATATTTTTTAAAGAAAGGCTACAGTAAGGCTTAACAAAATAAACCCCGTTTGTGGAAATAGAAGGAAGTTACAAGCTGCATGGCCTTGCCTAAAACATAACTAACATTTAGTACGAAGATGTCTTTATTCCCTGGAGGAGAAACTATTTGGCTGCTGAAAAGCAGTGTCTGTGTTCTCTCCTGTCCTACCTCACTAAGAGATTTGATGAAAAATCAGTAATGAAACAGCTGTAAATGAAGAACTCATGTTAAATGGAAGGACATAAAAAGATCTGTTCTATATATGTTAGTTTTGCAAAATATTCAAAACTTAATGGGGGCTGGAACAACTCTCCCATAAGGATGGGCTGAGTGAGTTGGGGTTGTTTTTGTTTGAAAACAAAGCTTCAGGGAGACCTTGGAGCACCTTCCAGTACCTAGACGGGCTACAAGAGAGCTAGGGAGAGTTCTTACAAGGGCAGGTAGTGTCAGGAAAAGGGGCAAAGGCTTTAAGCTGACAGAAGGTAGGTTTAGATTAGAAGGAAATTCTTTGCTGTGAGGGTGGTGAAGCACTGGAACAGGCTGCCCAGAGAATTTATGAATGCCTCAGCCCTGGCAGTGTTCAAGATCAAGTTGGATGAGGCTGTGAGAGTGGCATCCCTGCCTGTGGCAGAGGGCTTGGAACCAGGTGAACTTTATTGCCCCTTCCAACCAAAACCATTCTATGATTCTGTGATACTGCAATATTAAAAAGAATTATAAGTATATTTTATAATTTCATCAGGTGTATCCAATAGATAGTTGTTTGAATATTGTCCATCTATGAAGTATATATCATTTCAAAGTGAATAATAGTTTTATGGTATAATTTAAATGAACTGCACAAAGCTTTGAAAGAATTAACTTATTCTTACAGCATAAGGATCATTCTGCCCATTTTTCATGAGAGGCCATGTATTTATCTTCCCACCACATTAAGTAAGTACTTGAGGAGATGCTCTTGGCTGGGCAGGGAAGAGCTACAGACACAAGGAGGTGCTGTGCTGCTTCAAAGAGCTCTGCATCCAGATTGCTAACTTTGTGGTTTTAAATCAGATTACACCTACAAAAAGCAATATTCACTGCTTACCTTTCCGTTCTATGCTGTGAATGACTGTCCTTCCCTGTTCATCCACAGCCAGTAGAAATGTGGTTATACATTCATTTTCCCCCTGCAAAGAGCAGGAAATGGATTTATCCTCTGAATAATCTGCAGAGGAAAGGAAAAAGTAATTCATCAGATCAAATGAAATTTAACCTTTAATAACCAGAGAGACTGCTGGCATCATGTTTATCACAGCCTTGTCTGCAGATGGTAAAGAGTGAAAGACAAAAGCAGAAATACTCTCAGAATTTCTACTAAATTTAATGGCTTTTCTTCCAATCCCAATTTTGTTTAGTTTCCGATTTTTCACTTATATTTCCAAAGACTTGATCCAGATGTTGCCAATCTGCACTGGTCATCTAGTGCACCTTGTTACTTTGATGAACTGTGAAATTCTATGAATTGGAAGTGCTTCCAAGACTCTTAACTGGCAGCTGTCTAGGAAATGTTATGGCCCTAAATTATGGGACAAAGTAAACAGTGGAACAAGCTATGATCCTTTGGTTTACAGCTACTCCTGCTGCCTCTGGATGGTGTTTCAGAAGCAGATATACATACATCAAGCAGCTATGGATGCTGTTAAAAGGGCTGCCATTCATTTCTTCCACAATAGCCTCCTCAAAGGTCACAGTGCGTCCAGCACTGTCACAAGAGTAAATAAAGATTAATAACAGAAAACTGTCATTCTGGGATTTTTGTAATGGGATTCCAGATGAAGCAAGTGAAGTGACCTGAGATGACAGTCCGATCCCATTTATTCTTCCCTCCACTTACTGGTGATTGCACAAAAATTTAATCCATTTTTTCCTTCCAGGTTATTCTTAACTGGGCTCTGAGAAACATTCATTTAAAGGGAATAGAGAGACAGAAGGAAGCTGACTTTGAGGGATAATAATATAAAGCAAATAAGGCAATCAGAAATTGAGGGTACAAATCCAGAGCAAGAAATATCATAATTTGGAGTGTAACTATAATACAGTATTTTACAGAGAAAAAATATTTTATACCTGTGTGCAATAATACCTCTGGGGCTGAATACTTATGTTTTCATACAGTCCATGATTTGAGTAACAGTGGAAATCTAGGAATGCTTTTCAATATATTTTAGTCAAATTTCTTAGGATTTATTCTTTAGAAGAAAGAAAAACAGTAGGCTTCTCAAATATTTCTTTAAAAATAATAGTTACTGACCATTATTTCCTACCCCTTCAAAACTCCTACTAAAATTTCATAAGCAATTGTGCTAAAAATCTTAAAGTCCACAGAGTAATTGAATGGAGATCAGACAAGAGTGGAGTATTTTAAGGAAACCTACACTACATTAAAAAAAACAGTCTTGCTCTATTTTTTCTTCCCCATCTTGCTTATTATCATAAAATTTGGTCTTATAGAAAATACTATTAAACACCATAGAAAATATGGAAGTATTGACTACCGTCCAGTCCTTTTCTCTGTTTGCTATAAAAAGAGAGCCCTATCTGGTTGGATTTTAATGGAAAACTGCTCTTGATTTGAGCCCTGTATTTAACCTGTTGCTGGTCCTTGGTGGCAGAGCAATGTTTTATCTGCCAAGGGGACAGGCAGCCCAGACCTGCTGATTTAACAAGATTTGGTTTTGCTGGAAGGGCCACAAACTGCAAACTGATGGCTCTCTTTGACACGTCACAGTTCCAGTAACACTGTCAAAAGTTTTGCAATGTTTGTACTTTCCCAACTCTTTCAAGCAAGCAGATTCACAATACTGACTTGCTCACTAAGAGGAAAAAAAAGAGAAAAGGATAGTTGTTAGCTATCCTGAAAATGGAGAAAAACTTGCAAGCATATGCCAAATATCATCCAGAAGGCAGTAACTGCACATATATTAGTTATTTTTACATTGCAATTTTTAAATTAATGTCATAATTTGAAACCAGGCAGAGCAGAATTCTGATTATGTGCAATGATGTAGAAATGAAAGCAAAAATGCCAGTTCAAGCTATTCAGAATCCAACTTATGGTTAGCATTTCTATTTCTCTGATGTTATTTTTAGAATGAGGGAACACTGAAGACAGACCATTGCATATGTTATTTGCAGTTCACCAGCACAAAAATTTGCCTAGGTAGGTAAATTCCTGTAATTTACATCTGTGTAATTTTCTGCACTCTGCAGTGCATCGTCACACTCTTCTGCAGCCTAATTCTGGTAATTTCAATTGTGTTTTGAATAACTGGAGTCACACTGGAGGAGGAATCGGGTAACAGTGGCAAGCAGGAGACTCAAAGAATGAAAGACTGTTTCCTAACAGATACATTTATGAAAGATTCAACAACAAAAAAGTTGACTGTAAATTTAAATGTCATTATGCTCTTTCTTGTTTGCCTTTTGCTCAACAAAATGCTTTTTTTGAGCAGCGTTCACCTCACTGTGACTCAGAGCAGCACTGATACAGAGGTTTATTCAGGCTCCAGTACCCACTTTGGTGCTGCACAGGGAATTTGTGAGGAGTCAGTGCTATGGGGTACAAAAAACTCAATTTCTCCAAGAAAAGTGTCACTGTCCCTGTTGGGCTTGTGGCAGGAGCAGCCTGGTGCCCTGTGGCTGGGGTGGGAGCAGGAGAAGCCCTTTAGGAATTTTGGTTCCTCTTTCATAGTGAGGAGTGCAACAAGAGCTCTTCTTACTTCTGTGTGGCAAAGGGGGATTAGCCTAATTTTCAAGTATTAAAAGTATATGAAAATAAAAGTCCAAAAGTGATGCCTGCTGTGGAGATCAGCCCAGTAAGTGTGGAGCCCTCAGCACCTGCAGAGCTGCTGGACACCCCATGCCCTGGAGGATCCCTGGGTGGAGCAGCTGACCTGACCCTCTCATGGGGGGAGCAGGAGGAGAAACCCCCAGCAAAGCCAGAACCAAAGCAGGGAGGGGAAAGCCACAACTCCGACCCTAAAATGGGCACTCCCAGGAAACAGGAAAATGTAAAGCCCGCACTTTTTTTGTTGCACCACACTTCCAGTCATTGTATTGCAACATGCATGTGCAAAAGTGAAACAAAATTTTTGAAGTGCTAATGTTATATTTAAGCTAGAGCATTTACTTTTTTCTTTCCCAAAAAGCCTTGAAGCATTAAAGAAATTAAAATATAAACCAGAAAGAAGTATACTCCCCCATGATCTGGCTCAATCTGGCTCAATAATCTGTCTTTAATATTATGTGGTGTGCTAGTTATACCACTTTCAGATTGGTGGGTTTTGTTCAGGTAATAGTTTTTATTCTATGATTATTTTTAGCTTTTATTTTAAAGGTTAATTTTCCTTTCAGGACTTCTTAATGAGGCTACACAAGCATTTAAGATTAAACAGTTTGCAACAGCTGCTTCTTTTTTCTTTTTTTTTTTGAGGCATCTGGATGGGAACATGAAGGTTGCAGTAACTGCTGTAAATAAATTTTGAATCTAAAGAAGTAGCTGAGAGTCCCCAGCAGGGAAGCACAGGTCACGAAAAAAGGGAATATGCAGGAATAGGAGATGATATTGTCATGGTCATATTCCTGTGACCTGTGTATGTGAACAGAGCCATATAAAAGGCTGTTTCTACTCTTGATTAGCATTAATTAAATTTGAAAGCATAGTGTTTTATATATTCCTAACAACAAATATCTGCCACCTTACAAAAGCAACCTGAAGACTTTACTAACTGAAGAGATACAATAAAAGTGCTTGTATGTTTTTTAAACCTGTAAAGATATTTTTATATTTATAAACAAATACTGAAAGGCAAAGCATGTTAGCCTATCTAGAAAGGCAAAGCATGATAATAATTTTAACAAAAATACAAAATTAGAATTAATTGTTCTTACAAGGGCAATATTTGCAATGTTTGATGTCTGTATTACAGAGTATTGTCATCAAAAACAAAAGCTGTAACTTTACTGGAAGGATGTACATCAGTGACACTTCTGCATGCACACAGCTCTGGATAAGCTTCCAACAGCTTGCAGGTACAAACCTTAGAAATGCATACAGGATTCTGCATTGTCATCCTCATTTTTACATTTGTCTTGTTTAATGCTTGTGGTCCATCTGTGATGTGGATATAACTAACCTGTGTCCTACCTTACTTAACAATTGCCCATGCCATAGGGTTGGGACTGGAATTGCCACTAGAATAAATATAGGCTGCCTGCTAAGCAGCCACCTTCCTTCACAGGAAGAAAAAAGCACTTTTTTGATTTAAAGGTTTGTTTTGGGTTTTGCTTTTTTTTTTATTGTGGTGGTGGTTGTTGGTTTTGTTTTTCTGATAGTACTATTTTACTCAAGATTAATTCCTATCACAGAAATTTCCATTGATGCAGGCCACTTTTGAATTAAAACAAATAACTGAAAGGTGTGCTTAGCCTTTTAGAGTACAAGAAATGTCTTTGCCACTGGTTAAAGGGCTGTGTTTAGTCGCCAGCTGTGATCAAGAATCTGCCTAAGGACTGGAGTCAGGTTTTGCATTTGTATGGCTAAAAAAGCCCCACTGGAACTCAGGGTACAGGCATAACTCAAATCCAGGAACTTTCATCTATCACTGATTTGCAGAGACTGGTATCTATTAAATTCTGTACTTTCCTGCATAAACTACTTAGAAAATAGGCATGATGCAATGAGTTAATAACCTGGAAGGGTAATACCAGCCCTGTTCTGCATTTCCTACTTGCCTCAGAAGAACCATGGACAGATGGTAATTCCCTTATGACCCATAATATAATTCCACAGCAGAAAAACAAGGCTACTTTCAAATATAAAATTACTGAAAGTGGAACCTCCTGCTAACCACAGACACACAAGAAAGGGAGACTGAGTATACCAACCCTTTGCCATGCTGACAGTTGCATCAACCAATTTGCATTTTTCACTGCAATCTCCCAGTGCCTTGTCGTCGGAAGCCAACTGACATTCCACACAGCTCCTGTGGAAAATAATTCAGCAGCTCATCAATCTCTGCCCATCACAAAGCAACACTACAAAAGCCAGGACATGTGCATCTGCATTTTAAAAAGCAGCTAAATAAAAGGTCCTCTGCTATGGATACAGCAGTTCTCAGGAATATGATAGGTACTGCCACCAAAAAAAATCCTGACAAAACCCAACAAAAAAACCCCCACCTGAATAAAGGTATTGTGGATAAGCTCTGTCTTGTCCTCTATTCTTTCCCAGTTTATTAGCTAACAGACAGAACCCCAGGCAGCATTATTCATGCAGGTCTATCAAAGACATGTGGTTACTCACATGTAACATTCATCTTCAAAAATTAAAAAAAAATATTCTGAACACTAAATATTCTCACACTAAATACCAGCTGAAGGAATTCCTATCAGATGAACAATATCTGAAAATGACTTCAAAGAGATCAAGCTGAGGCACCTACTATGAGTCTGCCTTTGTTGCAAGTCTACTGAATAATGCATTAAAACACTTTTCAGGTGTCTCAACAGTTGTCTCTTGAATATGATTACTTGTCTCAGGAATTACTTAGATCCTAATTATACTAATAAGACCTACAGGAAAATTATTTTTTATTCAATGGTGGAATGATTGAAATACTATTTAAAAACACAGACTCTATACCAATTCCTTTAGAAATCTCTGAAAATCTTCCCATAAATTCAATGAGGATTTTAATAAATCCAGAATTTATTAATGGAAAATAAAATAACAAACAGAATTCATATATGAACATTTCTGATGAAAAATGTGTTTGCTGATTTTTCACAAATAGCTTCAGCCAAATTGAGTGGCTGAGACTCTGAGAAGCAGCCTGAAGAACTGACCTCATAAAAAAAAAACAGAAAGGAAGAAGAGGAGAAGACAGGAGAGGAAAAAGGAAGAAGGAAAAAGCAGGAAGCAAAAAGCAAAAAGGAAAACTGCAACAAAATATAAAAAAAAAAGCCCTGGCTACCTCCTGTTGCATTGAGTTACATATATCCATGGGAATATGCTGAGGCTGCTGAGTTTATCTTCAGGGGATGGAGGTGACCTTACCACTCACTCTGGAAATGGTGAATAGTAAAAGCGAGTGGGTAATGAGATAGCCTCTATCTCATGGAGATAAATTCAGTGTTGGTGGTGGCTTTGTCATATTCACCATGTTTCTCATGCTACACTCTCTTTCTCAGCTGCCTTGCCATTGATCTCCATCCCCTCTGACCTGGTCTTTCAGCTCTCTCAGTTACCCTACCCAGGTATTCCCAGTGTTCTCTCTCTTTTGGCTTTTTGTGCCCTGAGTTTCAGCAAGGGAAGACACTGAAACAGAAAGAAAAGATCCAACACTGCATACAAGATACATGTTTAAATGGGTTAATGTAATGCCTATCATGTAACTTTATATTTCTTATTCTTTGCCAAACTGAGCAGAGCAAAGCAGCAGCATTGTCCTTTTTATTTAGAGCAGTTGCATGCAGAAATTCTCCTTGAACATACTGAGAGGTTCAGTTTTCTTAGGGCAAATTTAGCACTAACAGAAAAAGATCAATGAATTAATCACACCACAGAATAGCTTTTCACTCAGATACACTGCAGACTGCAATGACAGGTATGAAAACACAGTGTTGGAGAGAAATGGGTCTCAACTCTGAATAAGGAGACAGGACATTGTCATTAACCAGACAACCTAAACTGCTTGGCACTCAGAAAGCAAAGCCAGGGTCATTAATATCATGTGTTCTGTGAAGCCTAACTCAACCTCTAGCTTAAATTTCTACTGAAGACTGCTCCATTTGGACTGTAGCCCTACAAGAGCTCATGTAATACAAACATGAACAATGGTGTACTTAGAGTGGTCATCTTCACAACCTGTGCACTTTTGGTAGCTTTTCCTGTCATGCACCATTGCAGACACCTTGCATCACAGCAGGAAAGCTACATAAATTGAGTATGCTCAGTGGACAGAAGACATTTCACCATTTACAATCACTTTATCATCAGCTTATACATGACATACAGCTACCCACTTACTCATTCCCAGACTATTACCTAATTTATTATACTTGCACCTCTTTAATTCAGCCAAGCTTAACTGAATTTGGACTATGAATTTGCACATATGTGAAGCTTGAGTGGACAGCATGACCTTACTCATTCATATGCATGAGAATGGTAATAAAAATGCCAGATTTTCCTGTGAGGCCATAGAAGTGTCAGATAAGGCCACCATTCTCATTAGTTGTACAGCCAGGGACAGCAGTGGGAGTGTAAAGTTTTACCTGTGCTGCTTGAACTTTACTTAATTGTTTCACATAAAGTCCTTTTGTACAAGAGTAATGCTCATGAATGGTTGATATACGGGTTGTGACTACCCATCTCAAAGGACAAAGAAGCTCTTGGGCTCTGGTCTGTAAGTTCAATTTACAGACATGGCAGTGAGCACACTGCTGAGGCAGTACAGGGAATAGATACCTGGGTGATATAAACATCAGAGGTTTAAAGGCAGCACGTTACCGTCTGGAGCTGCAGGGGTCACTGCAGAGAGGGCACTTCTCACACGTTTGGCCCGAAGCCCCTGGATGGGTGCAAGCACATGTCCCACAGATGCATTCACCTCTCCCACTGCACAGCGTCCCATCCTCAGCAATGCAGGCGCTGCTATCAGTCGTGCAATTGCAGTATTCACCAGTCCATCCACTGTGGCACCTGCATTCCCCACAGTCACAGTCACCATTGCCTGGAAAAACATTTATTATACTTCAAATCAGACACTGACAATTCAAAAAGAATCTGAAAGATGATATTTAAAATCATTCTCTTTAACAGAAAATATTTTGCTCTCTCCAACTCTTCTTCCATACAACTTTCTTTCTCTCCCAGAATCTTCAGTTTTAAGCCAGAGGATCAGATATTTGCTTAGACTGGCTGTAAGCCAGTGCAGCTCCAGTTTTACTGGAGCCCTCCGTGCAGATCTTGTCTCCCGGCTGTGCACAAAATGCGTAAATACTTCTGACTTATAACGGTATAGCCAAAACTATTTTAAATCTGAAGACAATTCATAACTAGCAGTTCTTTACACAGAATTGATTACAACTGAATGTAGGATGAAAATACAAATTCCCAAGCTCCCAGCTAAGGGTGAGCCCACGCAGCTCTAAGCGCGGACACCACACCGGGCGCTGGGGCCGTACCTGCGCACTGCAGGCCTCTGTGCCGGCCGCAGGAGAAGTCGTCGCACTCGCAGCGGGGCCCGTACACCTTTCCGTAGGGGGACGGGTGGCACAGGCACTGCCCGCAGTAGCAGTCGCCTCTGCCGCTGCAGGAGCTGTGCTCGGCCGGGCCCCGGCAGGAGCTGGCACCGAGGGAGCTCTCGTGGCACTCGCAGCGAGGCCCCACAAAGCCGGGGCTGCACACGCACACCCCGCACTGCAGCGAGCCCTGCCCTGCGCTGCACTTCGGGCTCTCCAGCTCGGCCTCGGCCTGGCAGCTGCAGCTGCACAGCGGATCGATTTCCATCTCCAGCACGTCGCTGAGCCCCACAGGTTTTATCTTGATAAGCCTTCTGCTTTTTTCACATGAAGAGAGACTTACAGTCACATTGAAGGAGACCTGGAAGAGAGAATGGGGGGTGCTGGGGGCACAGGGAGGTCTGCAGGGTCCTCAGGAAGTGCATGCAGAGCACAGAGCAAGAGGGTCATAGATACTGCCTGCTTTTGGTAACTTGTTTGGACGAAGATCATTTAATAAAGGGCAAACTCTACCTTGGTGTCCTAAATTATATGAACTTCATGTCTTTGGAGAACGCGTTCTTCACTTACTGTATCTCCCACTTTCACATGAGAGCATTTCCTCTGATGTGGAAAAGAGGTCCCATTGTTACAGATGGCCGTGAAGGAGAGATTGAGCCCTTCCGTCTCTCCCAGGATCTCCAATTCAACCTCAGACCTCAGCTCCTTCAGGGGAAAAAGCGTGAGATGAGTGGAGTGATAACACTGCCACGTGCTGCCACTGCTCCGTCTGTAACGCGGACTGTAACTGATCCTGACTTACACAGGAGCTCTCTCGTGCTTTGGCACTTTAGTTACAGGACTCTTCTGTCGCAAGAAAAATGGGGAATAGCAAAACAAAGCAAATGCCGACAGACCCAGCTTTCATTGCATGGAAAGCAATGGTGCTATCACTTTAATATCCGCTATCACAGCGCTTATTTCCTGCCCTTGCAGGAGAACAAACTCAATGTTTTATTAAATCACCTTTCATCACTCTGCTGACTGATGCAGGTTTTCTTTTAGGTCTGGACTTACTGAGGAGTGGATTTGTGTCCCTGATTGCATTGCTAGATCTGGGCTTTTCCTGATTAGCCAAACTGTGTCAATACTGCTCCCTCCCTTCTCACAATGGAAATTCCTGCTTCATGAGCTGTTTGTGCTATTTTAACCTGTATTCAACATCTCCATAATTTAAATCAATTTGTTCAATCAGACTTTAATTTTGCAAGTCACAAACTGTGGTTCCTGAAATCGCTCACACTAGGTAATTATATTTTAAGTCTTTAAAACATTTTATAGCAACTTTGCTTACACAGCCTTAATCCAAAGCCTATCACAGGCCATGGGGAAATTCCCTATGACTTCATTGGCCTGTGGATCCAGTAAGCAGAATTTTTTCAAAAGTACCTCAGCAACTGCTGTGAAAACATCTCACTGACTTGACTTTGTGCTCATGGAAGTTTAATTGCCTGCAAAATACCCCCTGCCCTTCAATCAGAGCACAAGGAACTTGCTGACCTTACTGCAGTGAGTCATTCTACTAAAGGTAGCAGGATGACTCACTGGAGTAAAGGTTTGGTGGGGTAAATCAAAGTAAAAATAGAATAGGTATAAACCTGCATAGACAACTCCCTGTCCTATGTATATGTTCTGGATTCCTTGGAAATTTGTGTTAGGGTTGTAAAATTGTGCCCTGGGCATCAGATTTGTAATGCTGGTAGCTTTGGATATGCCCAGATTTCCATTTCCATTTGATTTGGAGGTAGGTGCTTGTGTTGCTATTGAAACAGTGCAGAGTTGTCAATAATAATTTGTTTGCAATAGCTGGGCTCTCCCAAAGGGACTCAAAACAGCAAATCTCTAGGTAAAGCTGTGACTGTGGGCATGTGATCTGTTACAGGAGATATCACCAGTAGTCCCTCTTCCACCAGCTGCAAAATTACAAGGTGCAAACAGAGTGCAGTTGTGAGAGGAAATTAAATGCTGCTGAGCACCAAGTTGTAGTACTTTGAATTCTGGAGTCTGTATTGGGTCATTTGAATGTGCCTTGCTGTTGTGAGAGATCAAATTATGCATCATACACCACTGAAAACTAACATAAACTGTGTTAAATTCAAAGTTTTTAAATCCCAATATCTGAGAGCACTTCTAATGATGTTTTAAAATATGAAGCTGTTTGAGGACAAATAGCAGACAGTTAATAGCAAATAGCAGCTTTAAGCCATTCACAGAGAAACATCTGTGGTTCAAAAATTTTCTGAATGAAACAACAGACAAAGCAGTGCTACATACTTGTGCCCTTGTGTTACATGTCCTTTCTAATACATTATTTCTTTGGTCTCATTTTTGTGTAAGTGCAAGGATCAAAAACTGAAGAAAAAATGTGTCATTTTTCTGAAATTTTAAATCCTTGGAATGGCTTTAATCAAATGGCCTGCTATCTGTCACAATGCATTTTAGCCTGCAGCTCAGCAACACAAAGTTGTGCAGAATTCAATGCTAAACAAAGCAGGCAGAAATATGCTTACAGAAGAAAATGAACCATACTTGGAAAGAACATGAGAACTCCTTGCAACAAATATTTTGACAGCTCAGACTTTCTTGACTTACTTACTTCCTCTCTGAAGCTTTTAGATGGCAACACATGGTGGATGGCATTAGCAAACCTTGTGTTTGCACAGCAAGTAAACACTCAAAAACACTTTAAAAGTGTTAAAGGATTTAGGCTAACTCTAGTCCCAGGGGGCAAAAAGTTATTTATTCCTTTTCTTGTGAGTAAAGAAGCAGAGACACAGGACACTGAATTACATTTCTGAGAGTATCATGAAAAGTTTCTAACAAAAGTAGCATTAGATCTGTTTTGCATGTAATTTTTAACTGTGGGTCTCTTGTCATTTCCTTCCTCACAGTCAAAAAAAAATTCAGATACCTTTACTTCTGTCAAATAAAGTGGTTGTTAGTGTTTCCAGCTTGGAAGATTTTCAGTCACAAAACAATTAAGATTGTTAACCTTTAAGGTTAAGTGCAATAAAATGAACTTTGGGAAATTTTGAGTGTGACATGTTGCTACTTGCACACTTTCTACATCCTGGAAGAAGTGTGGGATCTTAAGAACGTACGTGCAGCTCTGGTGCACGGTCCAGACATGCTGTGCCTGGATGAGGCTGTGATGAGTTATGGCCCAAAGGCAGGAGCACCCTCCCTGCAGTCACCTCCCTGCCACTCCTGCTTGGAGCAAGCACAGAGCTCAGAGCTCCCTCCAAACCGTGCCCATGGAACAGATGAAAACAGGATCAGCTGAAACAGCTCAGGAGTTGCGTCGTGCTCACCACTGCCAGCTCTGGGAGCTGCTCTTTTCAAAGCATACTCCAGCAGCTAAAAAGCAGCTAAAAGACCAACAGAATCAAGAGGCTGAGGATAGGACAGAGGACATAATTTTGCCTTCATCTAAACCTTAGTGTGCCCTGTATTGCGTACTGCAAGCTCTTGTGGGCTCCACATCTCAGGAGGCACTCATGACACTGAGGGAGGGTAAAGAGATGGCCAGATAAAGTTACCAAGGGGATGGAACAGCAAGGAGACACTTAAAATATTGGAAATGTCTAATTTGGAGAGAAGATTGGGCATGTGGAAGGTGTCTCAGTGACACAATATAATGGAATTATGAAGACAGGAAATAAGGTGAATGCAGAACTGTTATTCATCAAGCCCTACAACTCAGGAACTGAGGTGCACTCAGTGAAACTTTAAAGCACAAGAAGTAGGTTAAGAGAGGAATCAGAAAAATGTACCTTGAAACAGTGCAACTGAACTCCTTCTTTTCACAGAGGACAAAAATATCAGCAGGTTCAAAAAGGAGAGTAGGAAAAAAAATCATAGGCCATAGGAAGGTAAGCAGATGCTAAGAAGAAAAGCAAGGGTTCACTCTTCACATTTTCAGTAGTCCAGTGAGGCATCATTCCACACTTATGTAACAGCAAAGGCACAAGGACACTGCACTGGGACAATTTTTGTGTGTTTTCCCATTAATTACTGACAACAAAATGGTATTTTAGCTGTTAAATGTAGGAACCTGTGTCTATACATTAGACTGCCAGCTTGAAGAAATGCTGATAGGAACCAGATGTGTCTAGCAGCAAGTTGGAAACCAGAAGTGAAATTCTGTTGCCGCTCAAAGTTTAGCAACAGCTTTGCTCATGAGAAGATTTCCTCATCTTCATTTGTTACAATTTTTACACTCCCAAGATTAACCCTGAAGTTATCTCCTTATATAATTTTCCATAAAATAGGGAATCTCCTGGTATTTTGCATTTCATTTTAAAAGTCAATTCAGCAATTGTATTGCCTTCATTGCTTTTATAAGTTAGAAAAATTTGGTTTTCTTCCTATCACCAAGACCAAAGTAATGATGACTATTATTCGGTTGATAGAAGGAAGAACAGAAAAAAGGTAAGGAAATAAACAGAAGCTATTTCCAAAGAGTTATTTGTCATTGTAGACAACTGGTAGAGTAGGTTTTTAGTAAAAATGGACTGAGATGGAACAAAGAAATCTATGGAATATCAGTGCATACCTAAATTATCTGTGCATACCTAAGTATCTAAGCATTATCAGTGTATACCTAAAGTATCTGTGCAAAGACCTGTACAACTGCCTAAAAACATTCCTCTGACAGAAGAGAACCAGGAGCCCAGGATGCATTTTACAAACAAAGCCCTGAAGAGCAGTGCTGTATTTATGTTCCTGACATCATTACAGTATTTATTTGTATTACCCAAACAAACCCATTCAAGCCCTGGCATTACCTAAACAAACCCATGTTGGCTCCTGTGTTTGTCTTTTTAACAACCTCAGAATAACCTCACAGAGGCAGCGTCAAATTGCTAAAGCAGAGAAGAGCACTGAGCACAGAATAGAGGTTCTTTCCGCCCAGATAGTCCTGCAAAGCAATTGTTTGTCTGCTCTGGTGGCAGCTACCAAAAGGGAGAGAGTCGAGAGACCTGAATATTAAAGAAGGTTTAAGACTAGGTGTAAAATACAGGAATATGAAGAAGACAATACAGATGACACACTGATTTAAATTCAGCATTCCAGCAGAACTACGAATTGACAGAAGGTTATAGGAATTTTGTTTGTGTTCTTACTTAATCTCCAGAGTGAACACTTTTCCTGTTAAGGTCAGCACTTAACATAAAAAACGATGTCATCAGTTCATAAAAGGAATCAAAGACGCTTCTTTTTACCAAGCTGCAAACCAATGTTTAACATGTAAACATGAAGGAAGAAAGTGCATTGTAACCATCTTACCTGATATGCAGCAATGATCAACTGGAGAATATTTCCAGAATCCTTCTGTAGTCGTCCAACGGTAGCACCAGGAATAAGCTTTGCATAGTTCTGGAAATATAAAAAATTAGACAACAAAAGTCTAGGTGACAAGGAGCTGCCATTTAAAAAAAAACCCCAAACTTGAACAAAAAAAAAAAAACCAAAACAAACAAAAACCCAAACAACAACTAACAAAAAAACCCAAAAACCCTCACAAACCAACAAAACAAAAAAACCCAAAACAAAAAGGAAAGAGCTGACAACAAAACAAATTACATTTAAGCCAATTGAAATAAATGACAGTAACATTTTCAAGGATTCTTGCAGTCACCATTGCGCATGCTTTAATGAAAAAGTCAGATGGAGAAGAGCTGGTTTCATTTAAAATTAATGGAACATAAATTGTTAAATCACCTCTATGAGATTGGAAGTTTGATATTATAGCATTCTTCAAGCTCTAAGTTTTCAAATTTAGAAGGAAAATATGTTTTATCAACAGCTGTGTTTTTCTCTAATAAGAATATCCAGAAACAGGTTCAGCTGCTCTACTGTTGCTGCAGTGCTCAAGAGTCTTGGACCCTACATTCAGCAACTGCAGTCACATTTTTATCTTTGCACATGTATCTCAGTGCTCTGTGGCTATGTTGGAGTGTATGCTGAATTTCTGTTAATAATATAGTGCCAATTTAGCAATTTATTTCAGTGATAAGTTTTCTTTTCTTTTCCATTAAATTGCATTATGACACTAACATGGTATCTGACAGCTAGATTTTAAATACAGTGAATTAAAATTTGTTTTGCCTGATTGTTAACTACATGAACATCCCTTGCTTTTACCCATGCCTTTGGAAAACAATGTGTTCATAATTTAAAAAACATACTGTAGCACTCTTTTTCCTTTACACATTATCATACTGATGCTGCTATTTTAAATAAAAGAAAAATATCCAGAGAACTATTAATAAACATGGGTAATTTGATACTGTTGTATCCTTCTTATCCTTCGTATCTCCAAAAGCTCTGTGATTACTTTATGTGTTACGTATGGAATAGTTATCATTCATTAGATTTCTAGAGCTATTGTAAATCAGTGGGATTAACTGCATTTTATGTCACAGCTGGCAACTTTGCATTCCTGACTCCTCCTGTGATTAGTGCCCTCTCAAAGATTCTTGAAATATTGAAGCTCTGTGTTTGGTACATGTGGATCTTTTGCAAAAAAAGATGACAAACCTGGAATTTAAAACACAGTCCCCTTTAATCTGTGGTATGCAAAACAAACAGCAGGGTTATGCTGCTCTGAACGCTTTGGTTGATCTCTCCTCTATGAACAAAAATTTTCCGCATGGTGATACAAGGATGGTGTTTCAAGCCCAGGCTGAATGTGCATCTCCAGTCCATTGGTTAAACCTCACCTCTTAGCAAATATTTCTGTTCAACCATTGACAAGGTGAGGCAGGCAGATGCTTTTGGGGTGCTACCATTGCAAAATATCCAGAGGATATCACAGAATTTAGTCCTTTGGCAAATCTTCACTAAGAAGTGAACTTCCATCTTATAGGGACACTCTGATTCATGTAAAGGAAATTTGACGATTATGTATTTGAGCTCAGGGGGGTTGTGTCTACATTTTAACAGTGTAAATGATAGAAGAATTTTCATCATAAATAGTGTGCCACACCAAATACATAAATATAATTTGAAATTCTGCATGAGTGTTGAGACGAGTATTTTTAGATCAATTTTCAGCAGTGCAATGCAGCCTTAAACACTAATTTTCAAGCCATTTATCCTGTGATATAAAAAGAAATAAATCATCCAAAAAAGAGTAATTTTTGTTTCAAAAGAAATGCTGCTTAGTCAGTAGTAAAGACAGAGTCTCTCCCTTATCTAAGTTTGAATACATTTTTAAGGAATTCCACTTGAAAACAAATAAGATCAGTAATAGGAGCAACTACTTCATGAAAGTCTAAAGATTCGTGTTTTCCTTTTATACCAAAGTAGGATTTGTTAAAATGTAATTATTGCTGCCACATTCACAGATGCTTTTTGAGTGAATAGCTTTTATAGAATGAAAACATCCCCTGCTGCTTTGGCAAGACTCAGCTGAGACTAATGATGCTCGAAGTTAGACATGAAAATATTATAAAAGACCTCTTTTTGAAAAAAAAAATCCCTTAAAAATTATCTCAGATTATCAAAGCTCAGTGTAAAGAATTTTCTCTCCTCTCTTGCATTTACTTTTTACTTTTGAGTTGCTGTATGATTGTTTCCACATGATAGCTTCTGAAGTTTTATGGTCAGGGAGAGCATCAGATCTAAATGATCTCTAGGGGTTACTGTGCAGTAGCTTTTTAGGTGCATGGAAGGTTCAAAAGCAACACCAGCTCTTTTAAAAGCATAGGTAATTTGTGTGTTAGGTAATAATACAGATGTAAGTGGATAAACTGAAAATTCAGTTGGAAAGGATCAAGAATATTACATGGCTGAATTATTTTGGGCTAAATTGTTGAGGATTATACAGGGCTAGAAATACAAAATATATATCTGACAGTCTGAACACTGCACTTAAGACTAATGGAATCTATCAAATCTATTTAAAGAGGTGCTTTCTAAGTCCTCACAGTAATTTAAATTTAAGTTTGTCCCTGAGAACTCAATTATAAATAGCAATAGCCAGTATTGGTATCTGATATAATTGGAAGCTGAGTTCAAGTAGATTTGAGATGAGATATTTGGGGAGAGTCTTTCCACCTCAAAGGATAAATGGAAGGGTTTTCTGAGGGAGACTACAAAATCTCCATCACTGAAGCTTTTCAAGAGGAGCAAAGCACCAATATTTTAGGGTTTAGCGTCCTCTGCCACCACTTCCAGGCTACCTGAGCAGGGGCCTTACCACAGAAATAGTTGTAATTGTCTTGCTTTGTTCTTTGTACATTCTTAAACATGTGTACTGGTTATTTACATTTATATTACAAATTTGCATCACAGAGATGAAAACATGGCAATATTTCCCTGTTTGCACATTCTACACAGATCCTTGAAAGTTAATTTTTGTCTGGAAAAACTGCACTGTGACACTTCTAAATTATTTTTGACTTGCTTTGACTGATTTTCCACTGACATAAGACACAGGGATACTGAAATAAAAACACTCTGATAAGAATGCTGGTGGCCAACTCTGAGGGTGACCACAAGCAACATCCAAGGTGAAACACAGTGCCATCAGCAAGAGAAATGTTTCTGTGGACAAAAAAAAAGCTCTGTAAATCAAAGAAGTGTTTCCAGACTGCCTTCCTAGAACAGCCCTTATTCATGAAGCACCTATTAAAAAAAGCACCTATAAGGAAAAATATTTCACCTGTCATTAATTGGATCTCTATTAAGAAATTGTTGAAGCCACTGCATTTGAAACGGATCTACTGTTATTGATCTCAATTTTCGTGATCCAGCTCAGTATTCCAGACTTCAAAAAAGCCAGGCAGTCAGTGCTTCAAGAGGCAGGATGTTCCTTCCCTTGTCAAGGCTGTAATCTGAGAATCAGTTTATGCAATTTGTGACTCTTGTCACTTTTGTCAAACAACTGGAGCATCAGCCTTACCCAAAACAACTCCACCCCTGGAATCAGTTGCAGAATCCTTATTGGCTCCCTCTCAACCAACTTGGATAAATTTGGACAAGCAATTTCTCCCTGCTTGTCCCGTTTCACAGGGTGTAGCCAGGCACCTTAGCTCGGGCTGCAAAACCCCTTCTTAACAATTAACTCCAATCTAGAATCTCTTTTAGCATGTGAAGGTTTTTTCCTAGGATCAGGACTGGACAGAAAATGAAATAAAAATTGAAAGAGTCACAGAAATAAGGAAAAATAATAAAAAATCCAACAAACCCAGATCTCAGAGCTGAGCATGAAGAATACTGCATGTTTCAGGTATATTCTTGTTTTATAGAAGTATGAAAAGGTTTAACTCTCCTCTAGCCTTATAAAATAAAAAAGGTTAATCAATGATTACACTGAATAGTTTAGCAATACATAGTTTGTCAATCCTTGACTTAGTGGATTAGTGGGATTCAATTTGAAATCCCATTTAAAAGTTACCTTAGAACACCAAAATCAATACATGAAGAAGCATTTAAGCAGAAGAGCTTTCCTCTGATATACAATTTCCTAGTTATTTTTATCACGTAAATATCCTGTAGAATTCAGTCCTTACTACTAAAATTACTGCATCAGCTGTGCAAAAAGGTGAACTTCAAAACAAACATTGGCAAACTGAACATTTTAGTTTGCTCACCTCATATATGTGAACTTGCTCATTTGTTACAGCAAAAATTAATAGAACATTGTTTTGCACGAGTTTGTCAATTAATTGTCCAATTGTGGGATACTCCTGCAAACAAACAAAAGAGAGGCACATCAATCTGTTTCTCACATGCTTCCACGTAGTGTCTCCCATGAAAGACACATTCAAGTGATCATAATGAACACTTTGTTCCCTGTGTAGTCTAAACTCTAATTAGGAATACATGTATACAAAATAAAAGATAGCACTTTTAATTTCCTTGTGTTATTTTTAAGGAAATCCCTCTGTGAAAAGTACAGAGCCAGATTCCTTAGTGGGGGCTTTGGCTCAGTAACATCTGTGTTATTTATATATATTTAATCCAACACTGCACCAGAGCAATGGTATTTGTCTTACAATGAGCACCATACTCTATATATTCAATATTTTTGAACACTGAATCTTAAGCTGGTAAGTTCTCCTGCAGGAACAGTGTCCTGCAAATTCCTGAACTGATCCTGAATTCACACCCTTTCAGGGCACATAATTAATGCAAATCTTGCCTTCCCTGCAGAAGGAAATACTGTTTGGCCTAATTCCATGGGCTTTCCTGTTGTAGAAATCGGATCTGTTCTTTCTTTTTTCCTAGTTATAATTTATCCTAATTCCATGCAAACACGCTGTTCTCTCTTTACTGAAATGTGCAGTTACAAATAAAATAGATTACATTAAATATCTGGATTCCCCAGCTTTTACACGTTTCAGCACTAAAAGTATAATTCACTAATATTCTAAGTTGTTTGTGTTAGTCTTTAAATTTCCAGAATGTGAGAGTGTACAAAATTTGTAGTAAATTACCAGAACAGTTGACATGGAATATTCGTTATTGTGGTCCAAATGACAATTCCCATCATTAGGAATAACAATCCCTGCCAGTTTACTGTCCATCCCAAAATGGGAATCAGCGTCACTCACAAACACCAGCAAATGCAGAGAATCATTCCTCCATCCAATTTTTTCCTGTCATTTAAAACACATCAGTTTAGCAGGCTGCATTGTATCACAACATAGAAAAACAGCAAAATATTTGGAGAACAGTGTCTCAAAATAAATGAAGAGCATCATTCTCAAGGAAGTGTCAAAGACAACACGTCTCTTAAGAGATGATGTTCATTCCATTGTCTTTGGCTAACATTTTGTTTCCCTATCCCTGTGTTTAATAACATGGGTTGGCCGTGCTCATGTCAATCTGCTTACTACTCCAAACATAGTAAATAAAAAAATATTTAAACAGAAAAACAGAGCCGGTAATTATACAGATATTTGGGCTTATTTGTCCCTGGCAATCAAAAGAAAACTTAGACTAAAATATTGCAATATGCATGTTTTAGTTGTACAGCCAAAAGTATTTTCCCACAAATTTAATGAGGCTCTTGGTTGGTGTTAAAATTTTTGAAAAATAGTCTGTCACTTTGAAATACCAACATGTAACAACAGAAGAGGTAATATATTGAATAACATACTTAAAAGTTTCAATTACCTTGCAAACAGCTGCCTGCATAATTGCATCAAATCCTCCCTCTGGAGTGTCTATATTAGCAGAAATTCTCTGTCCTTTCACAATTTCATTGAATTTTTCAGCATCATTTGTTAGTGGCAAAACATGTTTATATCCAAAGGTGGGTAAGCACTCGTATGGTACACTTCTGCAAGAAAAGTGAAACAGCTTATGGACAATACAGAGTGAAAAATCACTGCAATGGCTACATCAGAGGCCTGTCTGGATTAGTTTTGGTCAGACACATCTCTTATATGTGTCTGAGAAGATTTGGTGAAAAACCTCAGGTAATTAAAGAGCATTCAGTGACTTGGGCAATGGAAAAAATCTGCATAAAGGCTGGGAAACGCCTCCTAGAGCAGAGTAATTCTCCAGTTACCAATGTGCAGCCCTTGCCATGCCCCCTGCTCTGCCCTGATTTCATATTTGGAAACATTTTGGGGTCTGTAGCTCCTTAATGGCATTCAGAGAGAACCACCAAGGTACTGCAGTCCTGGTCCAGGTTGCAGAGCACAGCTTCTCCCCGGCACAGGTTAGCCAAGGGCTAGGGAGACTGCTTGACCTTAAGGGGGGAAAAAAGGCAGGAAAAGAGCATTGATGGCTAAATGAAATTGGTATTCTGTGTTGGGTTTGAGGTTGCAACTCCTTGTTATAATGTCATAAAATTCTTTTATATATGTGTGTGTGTGTGTGTGTGTGTATTCTAGAAAATTAAAGACAATAAAAAAAAACAAAAAAATGTATGCTGCATACCTTTTTGCTGGCATATTAAGCACATTTGTGTCTAGCAGCAAAAGCTGAAAAGCAGAACCACTCCCATAATTCTTCTATCTGAATAATGTAAGGCTCAACAAAACAATGGTCAGAGGGCGAAACTAAAAGAACCAAATCTTGTTCCACAAACTGACTCATTTACAGCTGGAAGAGGGCAGAGTTTCCAGTGAAGCTGCTGGAATTAATTTTAGTCTAAAGATTAATATTATGACTTTGTATTGGCATGCAAACAGATGTTGGGACTTTCCCTGCCTACCTGCAAGGGTTGTTTATTTCTGCAGCTGTAGTTTTGATAAATGGTGAAACTGGTTTTTCAACAAAAGATCCAAACCCCAGTCTAAAGTTGCTTGTCAGTTTTGACATCTCTTTGGAAAGAGTTGAACCCAATTCTTTGATTGTATTCAGATCATCATCCATGGAAGCGGAAAGATCCATGAGGTAGTAGAGATCAATTGGATAATCTTCACTCTGGCGAACCTTGATCTGTATTGTTTCTTCATGTCCTATTGAGGTCAGGGGGAAGTGGGATACAGATCAGCACTTCCATGCAGAATGCACCAGCAATGCCAATTTCTTCATAAACTTCTATATGGTGACAATTATCTGGTATTTTAAATCACAAGTAGCATTAACAAAAACTTCCAAACTCGTCTATCAACAAAAATATCTCGAATAAGGGTCTGAAACAGTTCTTCAGTAATGCCATAAGCACAGAATTAAAACAGATTGCTGTAATTTGAAAAAATATGAGAACATCCCTTCAGTAGTATGCAGCTTTAGAAAATTTAGATATGAAGCTAATTAAAACTAGAGGTAGCACTTTGGGGTCCTACCATATCCTTTAAAAATTTAAAGGAAGTTGAAGTATACATAGAGATTTTATTCTCAATTCCAACATTATGACCTGACCTAACTGGATGTCTCTTACTTTTTTTTATTCCAAATTTTTTCCAGGAAAAATTCACACCTGAAGGACCCCAAGGTAGGTCTGGAATGCTACCATAAATGTCACTGGTACCTTGTAAATCCTCAAAGCAAGATTTTATGCTGCCTCTGAAATACTCTGTTCACCAGACCAGCAGGGGAGAGGCACAGGAGCTCACCTGGGGAGGAGCCAAGGGCTTTCATTCTCTCCCTGCCACCTCACTGGCAAGAGAAGAGAGGAACTAAAAATATATATCCTTATTTTTATGATGTACCCAGCACTTCTGAAAGTATTCTGAACTCAGTTGAACCTAGTTTTCATGCGGTGAGTCAACAGATAATTTTGGACTCAACACAGGTTTTCATCTTTATTCTGTCAAGATATTTTTTATACTGTTCAATCCAAGAAGCTTCAGTTTATCACACTGTCTGAAACAAAATATCCCACACTGTGACTTACCTGGTCGCAGCCTCAGAGTTAATTTTTGGGGAGAAATCTGTGTGATATCAGAATTGCTCTTCTGGGATGATGCAGTTAGGGGATCATTTCTGTGAATTTCTACTTCTGAAATGGGAAATTCAATCAAATTCAACTGGCATCCTTTGGACAAAAGATTTTCCAAGGTATCGCACCTCCCATGAATTCCAAATGAGTCTGTGTAATTCTAATGCAAACAGGAGAAGGAAGGGATGAGTTAAATATTTTTACTGACTTGCCAGCAGCACCTGCCGGACAAAAGGTGAGTCCAATGCAGGGAATGGAAACAAAGGTGCAAGTTTGTGCAGAACTGGATATAGGTGGCACAGAAACCCAAATTTGCCCTTCATGGGTCATGTCACACAGGTGCATAATTAATGAAACTTACACTGACTTGTTATCCTGGGAGAAACTGCTCTATTGTTGGGGAATGGGAATTGTGCCACTCACTGCATTTGGCTTCTCACAGTACTGGGAATGATAACACAAAGCCCCTCTGAGCCACTGGTTTTTCTATCAAAGGATTATGCCACAAATTCATCAGTCTTTCCTAGTCAGTGTTGAACTGCTGACTGAAGGACGTCATTTAATAAAAGAAGAGGTCTTGTTGATAATAAACTCCTGGACAATTTGTGACAAACTGATTGTGGGCTACTCAGTGTTTTCTGGTTCTTTTTTCCTGACCTGCACTTTCTCCTCAGCTCCCACTTAACCTGTTCACTGAAGCAGGCATTGAGTCTTTGTTCCTCTGCCTGGTGCCCAGCAATGACCACAGACTGTTCCCACAGTTCCTCAGCACCAGTGGTGCTCCCGGCATCCCCACATCTAAATTTGGCCCAGCATCCTCCTTGACCTTCTCCCAGGGAGAGGAAATCACAAGCCTGTTGATATCAGTTGGGTATGTCACAGTTTATTTTTGTTACTCAATTCAAAGCATTGCTATGCATTCCTCTCCACAGCACTGGTGCAGGGTAGGTATGAACCTCACATAGTGGGGAAGTTAATGGTTACTTTTACAAAGAGGCTTCTGTGCCTCATTATCATTTCCCAGAGCTATGTCTAGAGTTAAGATTCTCAGAATCAGTCAGCTGTCTCCTGGAAACTGCTCTGGCCTGCAAGACCTTTTGACCAAAACCTGAGCAATGCCTGGCAGAACCAGCTCTGAAACATTCAATTCCTGGCAGATGGTTGTGGGCCCACACCATGGGGCTGCTCTTTCCTCCTAGGTTTGGGCAAGCAACCCATGGATCAGCCATTAAGCGACAATTGTTCTCTGAATTCAGTCACCGAAAAACTTTCCATGCAAAACAAAACAAATTCACTTTAAACCTATTAAAACCAGAACTATGACCCTTCTTTCCACCAAAATACCACCCTTCATGCCTGAAAATTGTCAGGGATCTTATATATTTTGGTGGAAACAATGTCAAGGCACCTGCAGGGAACAGTGGTTTATTATTCTCCAGACTGAACCGGATACCTTTGCTCAGGCAAAACTCTCACCCACCGCTTCTTGAATGGAGTGCACATAAAATACATGTACCATTACAAACCTTTCACAGGGAGATCCATATCGTCTCCTTTAGTCACACAGTTTGTGACTTTTCAAAATGTGTGAAGAAACAACCTCGTATTTCAAATACAATTACGAATTATCCCACAGAAAACAGGGGTTTTTTTGGAGATGCTTTTGTTTGCTTTGACACTAAAGCTCCTATGTCTTTTGCACTCTTGATGTGCTGTTCTCTAACAAAGAAATGAATGAGCTTATGAACAAAAGAAAAATCATGTTTACTACAGTGAAGTTTTCAATAGTTCCATAGTTTTGCTTGTTTTGGTTTTGGGTTTTTTTGAATCAATAAATTATCTTGGGCTTTTCTTTTCCTGGAAGTACATGGCAGTAGTCAAAATTATGTGATCCAATTTCAATCAAATCCTGTTTTATAGTACAAATATAAAAACTACTCCAAACACACTGATGTGGGGTCTTTTTGACCTCCATGGTAACACACACTAATGTGGGGTCTTTTTGACCTCCATGGTAACATATTCTGCAAATGGCAAAATATGGTTTTTTGTACTTTTTTTTAAACATCCAGTTTTTTCTTTGTGAGCTATTTCATAAAGAGTATGTTAGTCCCATGCTGTCACTTTGCTATACACAGAAACAATGAAAACTTTTAGCAGCAAAGATGCAATCTAGAAACTAAAATGAAAAATACTGATTTTATTTCTCTAGCATTTCTGCCAAGTTTTTAGTTGTGATAGCTGACTATTTTGCTAATGCTAATGAAGTAAGAGCTGGAATATTTACTGTGGAGGGGGAGATATTATTTAGCACCATTTATAGGAGAAAGCTTTAAAAGCAGAGATGTGAAGTCACTTGCCCAGGGTAGCACTGAAAATCTGAAACAAAAGTATAGGAGTCAAATCCAGATATATTTTTTAAGTGCAATGTTTTAGCCAAAACACATCTATATCATACTAACTATAAAGCTGACATTATCACCATATTAAAATCAACCACAGATGAGTAATTTCTATATGGAAGTTTTACATCTGCAAACTTATACCTGCAAACCTTCTGTTTACACTGTCTGGCTTGGCCCATAATCTGTGAGATACAGTCTGGCCTCTGACTTTGTGTCTGGTGCTTCATCACCAGTGCTGGGGGTGAGCCAGCCCTCAGGCTGATGATCTGAGACCCTCCAATAACACTTCTAGTTCTGCCTTAGATTTGGAAGGTTGATGTTGTTGTGGTTTTTTCAAACAAACAAAGAAACAAACAAACAAATAACCATACTATGAATAACAGACCATGTAGAGTAGATTAAATTCCACTTCTGATCCCCAGGAAGGCTTCACTAAGAGCTGCATGCATTGCAAAACCATGGGTGACCCAATTAAGTCAATACTTCATCACTCAGAGTGACTACAAAGACTTCAAGTCTTACTTTGAAATTTTTTTTATCACTCTACCTCTTGCAAACACCAAGCGCAGTGTGGTCCGGAAAGCAAACAATCTTCACAAGTCACTGTGGTTTCCCGAGAGCAGGTCCCTGAATTTAAATCCGAGAAGATAAAAGGCTATTAACAATATGTTTAATCATTCAATTTATGAAGAAACTTGTCATTCAGAGAATGTGGGTGGTGAAAAACGCCCAATTTTAGCCATATTTAGGATTACTGATAAAATTCTTTCTTAGTAGTAGATCTATTGGTAAAAGATTAACTCTCTAATAAAGATTAAAACCTCAGAATTGCTGGCAATTAACATACCTCCTTTTGCGTGCTGTATGGGTGGCACTCACTTAGAACATGTTAACTTGTTCCCTTCAGTGCACCTGATAGAGTGTTACCTGTATTTCTGCTATGGTGTAGGTAAGTAATTTCTGACATAGCCAGGGATATTAAAAGAACAGATTTATGCTCACTCTGTATGCTTTAAATTGCCCAGCTCTGTAGATACTTGATATGATTTTTATCCATAGTGTGAGTACCAGAGAAGCCCTCAGTCACAGGTATAATATGACAGATTCTTAGCAGATCAAACTGTGATTAGTGTAAATGAAATTGCTGGAATGTCTGTCCCTTTCAAACCTGTTGTGCTATGTAACAACCACCAAATTGTAGATGAATAGGCAATGCAGCCCTAAAGCAGTCTGTCAAAAAAAGTCATTAAATAGAAAGGAAAGATTAAACACAGAAGACAGAAAGCTATTTTGTGTCAACTTCAAGCAAGAAGCAATGCAAAATGGTTTTGAAACAGATCTCCCTGCCCCTGAGCCTTACCTTGCACATAGTTATTTCTTTGCAGAAATAGGAAACAGAGGCAAAGCAATTCAATCCCCATTCGTTTTCAGTGCTGGCTGCATGACAAAAAAATATTAGCTCGTTAATTATCGCCTGCATAAAGGTAGAATGTTGTAAAAGCCTGCATTCCCAGGGGGATGTTTCCAGGTGTCACGTACGCCGGAGTGCGAGGAAACTTCAACCCCAGCGGGACGGACCATGAGCAAAAGTGAAAACAAGGGCTACCTGGGCAGGTAAAGAGGACAGACTGTGCACACAGCAACGTGAACATGGTTATCACTTCCTTGTTTTCCTGGACTCCTTATAAGGCATACAGGGAAAATTCATTCAGGTGAAGATTTCTGTCAGTCCCAGTCACTCTGGGTCCTAGAGCAGCCCAGCCAGAGACCGTGTTTGTGCGTGTACAGCAGCCCTTTAAAGGCTCCTTCAAAATAACACCTTTAATTGTGCCCTGAGGGGAGATGGATCATTCAGATTGCCAAGTGAGCATACCTGGAGAGAAGAAAAAATCCCATTTTTTCAGATTTCCTGATGTGGAGGGAAACTCATAAAGACAATTGTGAAAAAACCAAAAAAGCAAAACCAAAAAAGCAATCACAGATAAAAATTGAGAACTTGGCTTCAGTACTTCAAGATACCAAGTACATTGATTTTATTAGCGTTCCAAACTGAAAGGGAAATGCTGCAGTTGTGAATTTTTTTAATATGTAAAAGGAGGAATAATTTCATTCCCAGTACAGCAACTGACTTGAAAAAAAGAAAAATGTCAGCCTTAACTCTGTCTAATAAGTGGCTGAATATTCTACAGCACAGAAACAATTGCATAACAAGTTACTGCTATCTCTCCTCTGCCTTCCCAACTTGAAATGAATGCAAAATATGTATTTCTTACCACCTTATTAAAAGGAAATAAAATTTCTTATTTCTAGATTTCATCTCTTCCCATCTTTTATGCTCTGCTATTGTCTGTTTTGAAAATCATTTGTTCAAGACAAGTCCTGTATTTCATAAGGATTTGCAATAGTGAAAGTAGGGATGGGTCTGTATTAGTTAAATTCAACATGCCTGAAACATTCCTGGGCATTGAGGCCAACTGGCACAGAAAGACCTGAATTTATGATTGCAAAGTGCCTATTGGGACCATTCTAGCAACCAAATTCTGCCCAGAAATTGTTTGCAGTGAGTGCTAATTGGAAGAGGTCAAATCCATGCCAGGGAGTATTTTAATGGTCTAATAGCATAGACAGCCTCATTCTAGTGCTTGGAAATATTCCCAGGCACATCCAATTTTACTAGTATTTACACAGACCATGGGTAGTTTCAATAGCAACTCAGACTGGATTACATCAGGACTACCTTTGCTCTGCCCTTGTGTTCCCAGCCCTTGCTCTCACTAGTCACTGTTCATGTCCAAACACACCATGATTCAAACGCTCCGACTAAACCCCAGTCACCTCCGGCGGGGAAGGTGCAGGGCTGGTTTTCATCCGGGTGGGTCCCTTGAACCCTGTGGCTGCCCAGTCCAGAGTTCAAGGCAGAACTGGCAGGATGTGTGAGAATTTGTTAGGCCAAAACGTAGTCCAGTTTAGGCTGTTGCGGAACCATATCTTAACATTTCTATTTACAACAACATTCCTAAGTCTCCTGCAACTGCTCTCGATGTCTCAGTGTGCCCTTTGTAAGGCACTTGTTCAGCTGTAGCAATTTCCTGTGGCATGAAAAAAGCATTGATTAGATTATGTTCCCTCACTTTGTAAAGACAAAACTCTGTGAGAACACTGTCTGTGTAACTACAAAAGGTCAAAAAGAAGTGGAATCAACCAAAAGTGTTTGCTCTTGCTAAGAAAAACAATCTCCTGTAAGATGCCATTCAAACGTCTGGGTTTGACAGACATTTGTGTGTGTGTCCTTTAACACTGTTACAGTGCCTGCAGCCTTGCAGCCCTCCAGACCCCAGTGCTTTCCCTTTCAGTGCAGGAGGTCACCTTGTAGCTCCTGCTGGTCCCTGGTGACATGGCAACACTTCAAAGCACAGGGCTCAGTGGCAGTCCTGCAGCCACCACAATGCACCAGCCACTGGCAGCGCATCGAATTAGGGAGCAGCCAGCTGAACAGCTGGCAATTAGCAAATGCTTATTCTTACATTCAAGATATCAAACTTAGAAGTGTAGAGAGAATTAGTAATACAGCCTACACAAAACTTACAAATTTTATTTGATATTATCGGTTCCCCATTTGCTTGTGAGGTAATATTTTGTATAGGTCTTGGCAAGAATAGCAGGGCTGGAGGCTAGGCGTCTGCCTCTGAGTGAGGTGGCTGCCAAAGACTACCTGAATTAAGTCTTTCCTGAATAAAATAGCTAAGTTTCTGCAAATTATTAGGAATAGACCCCTCTGCATTGTCTGGAGAGAGCAGAGAAGGAAAAGAAAGTAGCAGAATAAACAACAACAGAAACACACAAGCTAAAAAAATAAAGAGCAGAAGTCTAAGAGAGGATCCTGAAAGAGAGACAGCAGGCACCAAGAGTAAACCTTGGGCAAGGTAAATATACCTAGACAGGAAGCTGACAGATTATTCTTGTTTTGAAACATCACCTGTGATAACTAAAGGTGAGTTGACCAGGAAGTTCCTCTACTAGTTCAGTGCTTTATTGGCTTCAATTATCACTAGAAGAGTTGAATCTCAGTCTGGAGTAGCCATGCTGATGTGGGAAGGATATGCAAAATGCTTTGGAGTCATGGCATTGCTTGATTTGACAGCAGGGTTCCCCTTCTTCATAAGGATTTTAATAGTCTTGCATCATCCACCCAAATTAAAGGCATTGATTCCATGAGATAGAACAAAAAGGTAGTTTCTAGTACAGAGAGAGCACAATTATTATTGTCTCCATCAGCCCCTATATCTTCATTTTGGAGCAAATTCTGGTCTCTATTAGATCAGACATCAGAGTTACAGTTTTTAAATGACACATCAGAACAGAAAGCAGCTGTTTATCCTTCAGTGCAGGCAATGATGAACAATGCAAGTGTTGCCCCCCATTCCTGGCATGAATATAGCCCTGACCTCTCAGCTTCACACACAACCCAACTCTTAATTTGCAGTGATCTTCTCATACACTCTCACACCCTGAAAGCCTGGAAAAATATTTAATAATTTAAACTCTGAATGTCCCCTGGCTGAGATGATTCTCAAATATTTACAAAGGTGCAGGGAGACACCACTTGCACTTGAGACAACCTCTAGTGCTAAATCAATTTAAAATTTCAGTCAAACTTTTTAACATGAAAGGTAGTAATTGAAGTTTATACAGAAGCCTGCAGGTTAAAACACTTCTCTGTCAAAGAAAACGTATGTTCCATAGCTGCACAGACAAGTGCTTCCATACTCTTGGGCCAGCAGAAATGAGAAGCATTTTCTTTGGAAAGTCTGCATAGAAATATATCCCCCAGCAGCCTGATAGACCCAGTTCCAAAGAACAGCAATGGCAGATGTTTCAGAGGATGCCTGTCAGTAAACTCAGCAATGAAGGCTGAAAAAATTTTCCAAGCTTGAGACCTTGATTCATCTCTAAGGAGCTGGAGATGGTGAGAGTATCCACACAGTGGTGTGAGAGTGCTGCAAACAGGCCAGTCCTGCACAGACAGAAACCACACACAAGCACTGCACAGACACTGGAAGGACTGTCCTGTATTTTCCTCTGCTGCAGTACAGATCTGACAATGCTTTAGGGAGAGCTGGAAAAAACATTTCAAGAGGAAGCAAAAATCCCTAACAAACAGTTGTATTTCACGAGGCAATTCACAGTAAAGGTGAATGCAACAAATCAGCAACTTTTGCTTCTTTTTTTTTTTTTTTTTTTAATTGAATACATCTGCTCTCTCTTTCTTTATTAATCATCATGGTGGGAGATGGATATTGGTCCAACAGAAAATGACATCCATCTAAAGAAACTGCTGTAAGCATTCGGGTCCTGTATGAGTCACCTGGAGCCTGCTGTAAGCAAAGATCTGAACCTACAATAGTGGAGCTGCTTCATTTCAGCTCCTGTGTTTTGGGGTGTGCTAATATCACATCCCATTAGGGGCCTATGACCAAAACCCTGCCACAGAGCCCACTGAGACGTGGCCTCTCCCACCCTCCAGGTGCTGTTTGCAAGCAGGGCTGCACACAATGGAGAGCAGCTGTGGAAGAAGAGGAGAGGTGTCTGAAATCTCTTCTAGAGGATCACAGGAGTTGGGGAATCACATAGAGGAAAGGAATTTTCCTCTCCAGCTCTGAGCAAAACAAGGTGTTGGGAATTGGTGATTCAGGCTGTGATTCATCCTCTGGCCTCCTTGTTTCCGGAGCAGTGTGCTGCTGTTAGAGGAGAGCAGGGAATGAAGTCAACAACCTCTGAGCAAACAGAGGGGAAGAGGAGGAAGGAGGAGGAATTGCTCACCAGCTGTACAGTGAGCAGCAGGCAGGAAACTCAGGGTATTTTCAACTTGTATTCACCTTGCCCACAGCTCTGACCTGCCTGGTTCCAGCCAAGGGCGTGAGCAAACCTTTTTTCTTGGTTTTCTTGGCATGGGTGAGCAACGTGAAAGATTTGTTTGCTTTTCAGATTTGAATACACTCTCACACTCAAAGAGAAATAATCAAACCTCTGAACTGCACAAGGGCACAGGTGGAACTGGTAGGAAAATGGAGAGGGACTGCCAACCAGCCCACGACAGTCAAATCATGCCAGAGACTTCCACACAGCCCATCAAATCTCACCTTGGTTTCTGTTTACTTTTCTTGGTTACGTGGTGCCCCTTGCTTTCCCTACACTATAAAAATGTGAGGCAGAGGCAGCAGAGTAAGCTCTTCTCCTCGGTGCTTGTGGCAGATCATGCTGGGGATGGGAACTACACTGAGTGCTGACCCCACAGCTCCTCAGACCTCTGTGCTTTAACTGAAGAGCTTTTCATTACTTACTCTGTTCAGATTAATGCTAAATTCAAACCAGACCTGCAGTCCCCATCACAGAAGGGTCAAGGTTATGGCCGTGCTGTTGCAGCAGCACCAAGGGAAAGGCAACCCTTTATCACAGCCCTGCAGGTTGGGTGAACACAATGTCTTCAGGCCTGGCCACTCATATGTAAATTCTAAACTATGGAGCTGGGGTTAAATCACTTGTAAGAAGTGATTCTGGTTTTAAGCACAGAAAAACATTTTATAGCTGACCTTACTGCACTTAGACCTAGAGAGGTGTGGTGCTTTGCTGAAACACAGGGTTTGAATAAGGTTATTCTAGAATACCCAAAACAGATAAGAATGCTTAGCCCAGCACCCAAGCAGCTGCTAAATACAAAGGAAAATGGGCTCAGACACTGTATGAAAGCAGCTCCGTTTTTGAAGCTCCCCAGAGCTGTGCTGGGCTCTGGCAGTTTGATTCCATTTACAGCCACCCAGAGCTCAGGCCTCTTGTTCTCACCAGTGGCTGCTGTCCCTTTCTGAGAAAAGAGCAGAATTTCTGATTTCAGGAGCCTCTTGTGCGGAGTGCTGCCATCTTATGGCTACTCTGCTTCTCTGGAGAAGAAAAATGAGCATTCTCAAACTCATGTGGGAAAGAGGTGATACTAAGAGTCCTATTACCTTTTAGCAATGTTTTGCTTTGTGACTTATGTAAAAACATTTGGAGATACTCACATGTTTGTAAAAAAAATTATTCACTTATGTTACATGAGAATTGTAATTTTGCTTGCATCCTTTTTTCAAATTCCATCTCTCACATTAAACAGGACATTACTTCCATTGTCTTTGTTATAAGCTCGGTTACAAGCTTGTGAAATGCCAGAAATTGTTTGCAATATCTTTGTCAGTGTAAGTTATAACTGTATTTTATAGATCTTGCCTTACTCCTATGTGTTTCATCTGAAAGCAGGAAGGAAATTTAAAGCAGCAGTGTCTGCTCACATGGAAACAGGAATATTGGGAAAAAAATATTATACAGAACGATTAATGCCTCTACAATTCTTAAGGTACTGGTCAGAGCTATCTATATTATACATCTAATAAACCCATGCAAAACTAGGAATATGTAAATAGAGCCACTTCTCAATAGAAATAAAATTAAACTAAATCAGTTCTAAGTATTTTGCTGAGTAATACCGAAAGGATAAGGCAGAGCAGATTTTCTCTAACAGTGTTTTCCAAGAGTTCAAAATGATTAATCATGTAAATACTGTCAATAATATTAGATACACTGATACCTTATGCTTCTTATCTCATGTGTTAGTTGTGCTTTAGTTTGACACAGCACACAGATTTATCAAAATTTTAAACCAATCTTTAAAAGAAGTTAATTCTTAACATTTTGTAGATAAGACATGGGCCATAGAGTCATGCTTCCTATCTGAACCAATAAATTAACAGACATTTCCAAAAATACTGTTGCCACAGTAATCCAAAGCAGAGGACACAACACTGCAAAGGATCTTACAGATACTGAAGATGTGTCCTTTCACCTTACACAGCTCTCTTAATAAACTTCTGGAAATCCATCGCAAGCCTTGTCAGACTGCTTGACTCTCTGGCAGGGAGGCAAAGAGAAAGTGGCTCTACTCACCCTTATGCAAGAGCTATGTGAATTCCTGTCATCCAATCTGCAAGCAAGTAACTTCCATTTTACTGTGATACCCACACCTACAGTGGTTTGTCCCTGTCACTCTCACTAGAAGACTGTTTCAGAGGCTTCACTCTTCTCATGGCTGGAAACTGCCTCAGCTCCAGCCTGGATGGACGAACTTTCAATATATATCCATTTATTTTAATGACTACATTGTCTGGCAACTTAAATAGCTTCTTTCCTCCCTAGTATTTGCCCTGCCCTTCTTTCCCCTCCCCTTGATGTATTTATAGAGAGCAATTGTAGATCCCTCATTCTTTTTGTCCAGTACCATTTTTCTGCATTTCTTTCAATGCCCTTTCCTAATTATGGCTGACAGACTGTTCTCAGTACCCAGAGGAGCTTTGACCAGAGGGGCCTCCTACAATGGTGTTTGTACTCAGGTGTTCCTTCTTTAAGTCTCCTTCATGATATCTAAGTAGCATCATTTTTACCCTTCCCATGGCTTCACTCCAGTTCTCTCAGGATCCTTCTACTACTGACCAAGACATTTTGGTCTTGCTCTTACCCAACCAACTCACCACAATATACAACAGAAATCATTCCAACCTCAGTCTGGGTGTGATCCAGCAGCTGTGCTATTAAATTCTACCTCACACCTCCAGCTCTCTGTTCCTCCATAATGGATCAGATATTTTTCTCATCTGAGCACACTGCTTTTAGCGACAATGGAAGTGTTGACACTTTGAAGAACCAGATGAAACAGTGATGCTTGGAAACCTCTACTCAACATCAAGGTAGCCCAGTAATTCCCTTTCTAGAACAGATGGCACCACACAAACATTTCCTCAGCCCTAACATATTGTATTAAGCATTTATTGTTTATTTTTTCTATTTTATCTTCACGCTATTTTTATTATTTCTGGCAAAATGTAAACAAAATTTCCAGATTACTAAGGTTAATTAATGAAGCTGTAGATGTGAGGTCACTTTTCTCTCTGCTCGTTCTCTTTTGTTTTGGGAGATCTTTAAAGGAAAACTTGATCCTGTACCTGAAATTTAGTTTTTCTTCTTTGAACAATTTAGGATGGATAACAAACACCATTTCACTATGGGCCTACTGCACCTTGTTTATAAATTTTCAAGTTTGTAAATGTTAGCTTTTATTTCTACAGATTCTTCCATTTTTTTCCATGATCTGTACCATCACCTTTACAGAAGAGAAGAAAGAGAATTTTTTAAGTTTGGGCAGTATCTACACAGTCTTTAATCTCTACCAGAGAGAATACTTCCACCTACAAGACTCCCTTGTATTTGTGTGATAGAAGAAACTTTCAGTTTTTCAAATACTCTTACAGATGGTGTGTCTGTAAACTTGACAGATCTGACTGCACCCTCTGCTTCCAGGTTCCAAAAATACCATTTTCACTGATGATCTGGTATGGTGGGGGCTTTCACTCTCTTTGGTAACTCCTGATATTTTTATTTCTTTTTTAAGGATTTGTATGCTGCTAGCACTCCTCATTGCCTCCTTACAGTATAAATTACAGATTTTAAAATTATTATTATTTAAATTAAATTCTAATAGATCTGGAGCCTTCATCCAATTAATATCACTAACTAATTTCTTTAGATACAATACTTCACAAGGACAAATTTTGAGAAACTAGCAGGCCTATTCTTGTTCATTCTTTAATTTATTTTCAATTTAATCATGTTGGGATAACTTTAGCTAGGTTATTTTCTACAACCAGCTGTTCTATGTCATCACTACCTAACAAAGATCACCTAGAATAGCATCATGGTAGTCCAGTGACTGCTTGCTGATGAAATCTGCCAGCTATTACACCCTGGAATAACTGGCTCTGCCGTTATCAGCAGCATTTGCTTTGTACTCTATTTCTGACTAGTTAAAATCTCCCACAATGAAGCAATGCTTGGAAGCTTCTCTTTCATGCTTGCTTCAGACTTTCATCTGAGTGAGACCTCTCTGTAAAATGCTGTTCCTTAGCGGCCCTTCAGAAGACCTTTATTTTGACAGATCCCATTCTGATCAGACCACCTCTCCCTGCCTCTACAGGCAATGTCACTGCTACTGAGTGGTGTCTCTGTGCCACTGGTTTTATTTCCAGTTTTATTAAAAGCCCACACATTAGTTTAGGAGCATTTCAGTCAGAGACCACCCACCCACCATCCTTCATTATTTTGGAAGATTTGGGGTCATCTTGCATGCTGCAGCTCTAGCCTGTGTTTGCAGCTTTTGTACACAAACATCTCAGCTCATCTTCTGTGACAATGTGCAGGTTTTTTTTGAAGTATCACATCCCTTTTATTCCTAACACCCAGCCACACACACCACATTCCCACACATGTCACTGTTGATTTTGCCTGTCCATTTTTCTCCCATCTGATTTTTCTTTCTCCCTAATACATCCACTACACTCAGCTTTTCAGAACCAGGCATCCAAATTACTTACGAGTGTCCCCCAACATCCTCTCCTATTTCTTAGAATTCTTTTACTCATTATACTGATGTATAAATATATATATATATTGTTATCATTTATTATTTTGTGGCATGCTACATGACCTAACCATCCAGTTTGTGTGAAAAACTGTCCTTCTTCTCAAAAGCTAAATTCCTTACAACACTCCTCATAACACCAATTCTTAAGACATCTGCCGCTCTTTATTATCTTGCATGCTTTAACACACCCTCTTCAGGAATGAAACCCTGCAGTGGGAGCTTTTCCTTCAGGACAAACCTACTCACACAGATTTCCTCTGGTTTTTTCTCTTCCCAGTGCTCATTCCTTCAGTCTTTTATCCTACAATGTGAGCTGGTACAATTATATTTCCTCCCATAAATGATTGCACTGCCAGTGGCACTAAAATGGCTTCTGTTTTATAAATGGGATAAATAATAAACTCTGTGTGTATTTTCCTGGAATACAGTCATTTTAGCTTAAAACTATGCTCTAATAGTACTGTTGATCTTATGAGGCAGTTTTAAGATAGTTTCTGTTAAAATTTGTGTATTTTTGCATGAAAGAGCTGCAGTGAAAGCTTGACTATACTTTTGAACTTCAGCAGCTCTGTGCAATGTCTCATCAGTTCTCCTGGAGATATTTTAGTCATTGGGAGTTAATCATTACCTGAAATTATGGGGAAAAACCTATTCAAAACCAGTCTACCATGTAGTGTTGTGTTAGGGAAGAAATGCAGACACTGACTCATAGCTGTCAGTTATTTATTCAGGCAGTTATGATGTGATTCTTTCCAACATTATTTTTCTTTTGACCTACAGTAAGATACTGATCTGGTGGATGAGACTTTCTCAGTTAGAGCAAGGCCCTGCCCACCCTAATCAATAGAGACATTGAATGTCAAACTACCAGAAGAACACTACAGAATTTTAAACTGTACGAAAAATATATATAAAGGCAAGGAGGTTAATGAGTCAACATTAAACTGGAAGAGGCATCTGGATGCCCTCTTAAATCAGAAAAATCGTGCTCAGCAATGCCTGAGAGCAACAGGAAAAAACAAGAAAAAATTCAAACAGGTGAAATGCTGGTGCTGTGGTTGCTCCCAGGACTGTGCCAAGTCATGGATGTGGGAATAATCAAACCTCCAGGGAGCAGCAGACACAGGGCTTGGGCTGACACACAGGAGCTGCCTCACTCTGCACTTTCCATAGTCACAGTCAAGGGCAAACTGGTTCCTGACTTGGGCATATCAGATGCTACAGAGCACATTTTCTTTCTGCACTACAAAGCCAAGAAGGTTCCTCTCTAGCTCTGTAGTGTGTCAACTTTCTTGCATGTAGGGGAAACAGAAACACCTTCCTCTGCCTATGTCATGTTAACATGAAGAGCAGAGAGGATGGGTACATGATGTAACAGTCAAAAATCATGGTAAAAATTTGAATTTAGATTATCTAACTAATAGTGTCAGCACTTGTGGGAGGTGCCTATTTGTCACGTTCTCATGATGTCACAATTTTCTAATTTTGTGAAATGTAATAAATATTCACAGTTTTAAGCAAACAGAGAAATAAACAAAACCACTGCAGTTATTTATTCACACTGTGCTGAGACACAGCTACTACCGATGTCTGTGCATCACAATGCTGATAAAAACACTCATTTTTGCTAGGTCTTCTTCATCATCAGTTTGCCCAAGGGGAGTAATAAAGCCTATTTTTCCTACATCTGAACTGATGTTTATATTCTCATGCATTACCATCTGATTTGTCCTGACCACTTTAAAAGGAGTATTTTTTCTCTTTTTTCTCTGCTGCTTCAAAATCCCCTCTTAAGTTTATTTGCTGTGCTTGTGGGTGGAGCAATGACAGTTTGATTTAGCTCAGGCTTCTGAACTTGCATATTAATTAATCTTTCAAGTCTTGGCCTTTTGCTTGCATTCTTCTAAGTTCATGGTTTTTATGGTGTATCATTCTCTTCATGAACCTGGCTGCTTCTGTTGTTATAGTAAAGCTTGAGGAGGGTTGTTCCTCAAAAGTAATTTCTCCCCTCTTACAACCAGAACCACTCCAGGCTCAGGGTCAGACAAAACATCACAAGCTCCAACCTGGGCAGCCTTCCTGGCTGAGGAAATTCCTCAGTGCAGTTCTTGTGGCAGAAATCTGACAGTCTCTATCTGCTTACAATGTCTATTAATACCCAGAATAACAGCACAGGCACCACAGAGGCCTTGACTCTATTCCACAAGGATGGCAGGTAAATGTTGCCAGAAAAATAACAGTCCACTGTCAGGAGCAGGGGATTTCCAAATCTGAAAGCCTGGGTGGAGGACAGCCAAGCACAAGAGATGTGGAAGCCAGGAAAGGGTCAGACAGGGAGCAAAGCTTGCTGAAGCTGATTTTAAACAACCATTTGAGGTATTGGCTGTGGCTTTAATACCCACTGCTGTTGGATGGGATTAATTGCTGCTAGCATGGTTCTTAAGGAGGGAAGAAGCATCTTTTAGGGGTGCCAAGGTTCATCAGTCCAAGTAGGTTTTCTGCCCTGGGGAGAAATGGCAGCATTTGCTTTTTCTACCCCCAGACAGTTCCACTAAGTGAAGAAAAACCAATCTCTCCACGACCCTCATAAGACACCTCTGCAGACACAGCCAGAAGGCTTTGTCATACCAGTGCCATGCCTTAGTCTGGCAGAGCCTCGTTTCAGGTGCAGCTAATGCTAAAAGAAACCTCATTTGGACCAGGCTCTACCTCCCACACAAGTGGCCTGCAGAAGGCTGAGCATCGCCTTACCAGCCTTCAGGCTCTCTGGGTGCCAGCAATAGGAAATAAACCCTGAGGAGGAGCCTATCCCTGGGTTCACAACTCTGTACCCCAGGAAAAGGATGAGATCCTCTGCCAGAGCACCACCACTCCAGTTCTGCTCTGCTAAACCCACCTGCTTTGGGTGCTACTGGAAAAAAGTGCTGAGTCCAGAAAATCAGATAGATTTGTGTTCTCCTATGTACAGGATACCAGAGAGCAAGACAGATCAGAGTTTTGAATGCCATTGAGATGTTAACCAGGTCACAGATGTCTGATTTAAGAAGCATATTCCTATCTTCCTAAACTTTCAAAAAGAAATATTGTTAATGACAGCACTGGCATCTCATGCCTTTCCCCAAGCTCCTTCTCTCTTAACTGATAGCATGAATGTTTAATTAAAGCTTTGGCAGAGAAGTGGATCAGGACTCCTGTATCATTTTCCCTTCAAGGCATGCTCCAGCAAGCTGATGCAGGTTGCTTGGTCGAGGAGATATATCAATATTATAAGGCTGAACACATTAAAGGCTGTGTTAAATTTTAACATAGGTCATGAGTTACTTAAACTACTTCAGCCAACCAGAATTAATATGAAAAGTATGAGTAACAAGGGGCTGGTTTTTGTTTTGGTTTTATATAAGCAGGAAGATGAGGCACCCTGAGCAAAGGTTTATACGTGACAACAACTGTAACTCTGCTCATGTAAGAATGATTCAGATATGTGGATCACAGTGCAGAAATATCTACATTTGCATTTTGTTGAAAACCTTATTATTGCTTTCTGAGAATTAAAATTCTGACAGCTTGATTTGGGGGAGCCTTTTAAGACCATCAACTCTCATATAAAATGGTAAACAGTGCATATGAAACAAAACCTTTTTAAAATAAGTTTTCCCTGAGATCTCCTGAAGAGAGAATAGGAAATGTTCAAAGTGAATGCTAGCTTAATTAGATTTTCTCTTTGTCACCATTTATTGGCATTGTTAGCTATATTTTCTTACAAAGGTGTTCAGTTGTAAAGTTATTTTGGGTTAAATTGCAAACATAGTCACTAAAGTGCATTGAAGAGTCTTTGACTTTACTTGCACTAATAATGATTATATGTCTTACACAGCATGATAAGTATTTACATGATCTTACATACTTTGAGCAGTATGTCATCATGATTCATCCTTCTTTATCTCCCTTTATTTTTGTTGATTTTTCTTCTGTTACAGCTCACCTCTGTCTAGACCAACACACAACTCCTTTGAAACACAAGCTTAATCATACCTAGACACGCAAGCTCAGCTGGACAAAGATGTGATGTTTTCATCAGATTAACAGTTTGCCTTTCTCTTTCAGTAGCATGGAAATACTTTTTTCTCTGAAAAAAAACCTTTCTTTTTCTCCTCCTTGTTGTAGGATGCGCATTGATGAAGCATCTGACAATGACGTTCACTGAGGACTATTATTAAAAGCACTTGCTGCAATAAGGTTACTCATTAACTTTCTGCACATTTTGGTAAGCGTGTGGTATCTCAGAACCCGTGCCTGTCACTGGGGACAGCACAGAAGCACTCATTGAGCTCCACAGCTCTGCCAGAAGGAAAAGCACCACTTTTGGCACGGGGAATGGCAGCAGCTCCAGAGTGAAAGACCATTGTTCAGGAGCGGCACAATCACCAGAGATGGTGGCACAGCACAAGCAGAGCTGAGAGCCTCACAAGTAACAGGTCTGTTCATAGCCCTGCTTTTCCCCAGGGGATGGCGTCTTGCGAGTGCCTTCATTAACTGCTGACAGCAGACAGACTGCGAGAGGGAAACACTCATCAGATGGCCCCAGCCACAACTGAGGAAACGCACACAAGAGATAACTGGCAAGCGTGGTGCTTTCCTCACTGTTCAGAAGTTACTCACATCCCTGAATGGAGTGCTCTGTTTCTTTTCTTTCAGCAGGGCTCTCTTCTTGTGTACAGAGTTGCTCTGCACAAAGGGGGCTGCTGTCGATTCAACGCACCCTTGGAATCTGCCCAGGCTGTGGGAGATCAAACTTTGAGTAGAGGCTTCAAAAGGTAGTTGTACTCCTCAAGCCTTGTGCAGATGGATTGTGCCAGATAGAAACAAGAAAATTCTTAATACTCTCTCTGCTAGGAGAAAAATTACAGCATGGATTTCCATACTAGACACTGGCTAATTCCAGTGGAAGGAAGGTACTGCAACTATTTTAACACCTGGAAAAGCATCAGTCACACTTGCATCCTGTTTAATAACAGGAAATGTAATTTTAAGACCCTAAATTCTAAGAAATTAGGTTTAATTATTTCACCTTATCAGAAAAACTGTTTTTCTGTTCTGTTGAATGGTGTTACTCTTTGAAGAATTGGCTTTCTTGGTGTAGTTTTTAGATTGCTCTATGGTTTTTGGGTATCAGTTCCATCACTCAAATGAGATTTTGGAGGATGCTGGGTAATGAGATGAGATGAAAAGGATTGTTTTTAAACTTACTGTTTCATTTCTGTACAAGTGTAGAGTTTTTTGACTTGTATGAGTAATCAAATTTGATTTTCCTTAAGTAGGTAGAAGTAGGGGTACGCTGAAGGAATTTGGAAGGATTTTTTCTGTCTTTTAAATACTGAATTTTTTTGGTGTTGAATAAAATTCTAGAAACTATTAAAATCCATGTTGATAGATATTATGTGTCCTGCTTATAACATTAAAAAAGATGCACAGCTTGTGAGTTCCTAGTATTCATATGCATAATACAAAATAATGAATCAATACAGGAAAATACTGCATCAGATCCTAACTTGTGTAAATCTCTCTGCTGAGATAGGTGTACTGAGTTCTGGGATTAATGAATTTTGCTGTGAATTGATGGATTTCTTTCTAGGCAAGCATGTTTTCCAGTATTGCTTGCCTGTCATTTGTGTATATATATTTAAACTTCATTGAGAAACAATACACATTTTTTGAATGACCACAAGACAAGATTTATACTTACTCCACTTACTCCATTTTTTAAATGGTAAAAGGCAAATAGATACTTCCAAAATTAGTCTTAATACTTCTGAATAAGCTAGTGGATTTTTTTTTAAGACACAGAAAGAGAAGTGGTTATTCAAAGCAAAACTGGATACAGGCTTTATTCTACAAGGTTGTCTACAGCAGAAATATTAGATAACTTGTTTGTATCCAGTTTTCCAAAGTGATGGAAGTATGTACACCATTCTTTCCAATGGTCACCTTTTTTTTAATTCAACCCTATTTCTGCATGTATAGGTGGTTGCTGAACATCCAGATGCTTCAAGTGAGGAGATTGAAGAGCTGCTCGAATCGCAGTGGAACATGCTTAGTGAAAAACAGAAAGCTCGCTATAACACAAAGTTTGCCATAGTGACCTCTCCCAAATCTGAAGAAGACTCTGGTAAACGTAAAACTGTGCTAGTGTACTCTAACTAAATTTGATATACATAGTGGCGTTAAACTAAGCACATATTTGAGACCCTGTAGGGAAAACAGCTTTCGCTGTTTTCCGGTTTTAATTCTTGGTGTTTGTGCCAATAGCAAAGGAATGCCAATGGTTACAATAAACGCAACCCATGAAGTCTACATTTCTTGCTCATTGTTCCGGAAAGTTGTTCTATGTAAACCTTCTGCTGTTTAGACATTGCTGATTTCTCATTCTTCTTCTGCCCATAAGCAGCTGCCATTGCATCCACTGCTTGTTACAAGTGGATGGTGGGAAGATGAAGTGTTCCTGCTAGTAAAATTTGAGGTGTTGTTTTTATAGAACAGTTAGAAATGGTTTAAAACATTTAATCAGTACTACACCTTTTCTTCATATATACCTAAAGCGTATTACTTCACATCATCATCAACTCAGGAAGAACTATTCCAAACTTTATTCTGAAACCTGCACCCATTTGGCATTTTATTGTGCTACTCAAAGTTTTTAGGACTTTGTGCAAGATTGCAAGTACTTTATTTTTTTCTCCTTTTATTTTTTGTTGCTGTTTTCTGGTGTTTGTTTTTTATGAACAGTCTCAATTGTTTTGCAAAATATTTGAGGGGGTTTGGAGTCACTTATTTGAGAAGGGCGGAGGAAGAAGATAGTTTGCGATTTGCATGAAGTTTATCAAATTTAACTAGCTATAATTTTTCAAATTTAAATAGCTTTACAGCACTATAAGAAGACTTACTATGGAAGTATTAGAAGCCAACAGGTGCTGCTTTGGGCAATGACAAGAATGAGAGGGAGTGTTTGAAAGTTTGTGAGACTTGGTAAAACTTGTATAAAAATGGCAGTCAGTTTTGTTAACTATCTGTGTGTGTGTGAAATAACATCATTTTGTGGAAAATTGAAAAGTTTTTAACTTTAAATTTTAAGTGTTAAATATTTGGATATCAGTTTAAAAAAAAAACACGTTCTGTATCTCTCAAGGTTCATCATTGAAGAATATTGGAGAGGCCAAACGTAAAGTGTTTCAAGACTCACCTAAAAGGAGATCAAGATCCAGAAGTAATTGAAATTTGTGTTGTGTGCAAATAGCTCATCATTATAAGTAGCTATTGAGTGTATTTTTTTATGTAATCACCCACGTATCATAATCTCTTTATTTTATCTCAGATGTTGTCTTCCTTGACGTTAGAACTTTAATGGATCCCAAATTAAATATCTTAACACTGTAGTGCTGAATTTTGTTCACCTTCCTCAGTGTCATATTGCAAGAAATGTAATTGAAATTGTACCTGTACCAGGTGTTTCTAGTACATATATTGTGTACATTTATAGCTACCTACAGATGAAAATATGTCAGTTCAATTGCTCCCCATCTCAAATCCTCTTATCTTAAACTTGGAAGAATGTTGTGGGATTTCTTTTGCTGGCTTTTTGTAAGTAGCAGGTTCTCCTGGAGCCATTTCAGTCTACTTTGTGGAATCAGTTTGATCATAGAATATGTCCTAGATTGTTTAGATAAGAACATTAATTTGAAAATGATCTGTATTTTCAAGTTGCTATATTTTTAATATTTACAGATACTTGTTCCCACTGGAATAGAATGCTTGTAGATGTAGGACAATTTTCAGTTAATGTATCTGTGCCCCTGGAGCTTGCAATTTTCATACTAATAATACTTCGTAGCTTCATAAACTAGAGAGTACTGGAGAGTGTAATTATGTTGTCATTTCATCTTGATGAAACAGACCAATTCCCAAACCCTCATCTATCTTTTTGAGGTGCAAACAATAGTGGAACCTGTGGCAGGGCTATGAAGATTACTTGCTGACCCTTTGTATTTAGCAGCTGCTTGAACTTTACAGTGAACAGCCATCTAAATACATGAACAACTTCGTGGTCTAAAATGACCAATGTGGTTTTGTTCGTAGGATTCTGGTTCATAAAGGCAAGGGATCTTACGGTCTCCTGTAAAATACAGTCAGTTTGTTAGAGTCTGGAATTGCCATACCAGAAAGAGAATTAATCTGTACAGTTGGTGATATCTTGTCTTTTTCAGAGGCCCCTTTATAGATGTCACCAGTATCTTCATCTGTATCATTTGTAGAACTTAAAGCAGGCTTAAGGAGGAGACTCAGAAATTAATTGTAGTGGTAAGACACCGTTACAAAGTGGCAGGAGAGTTCAAAGCTGTATAGATGAATCACATGCAGTCTGACTATATGAAATAAATGTTGGGCAGTAACATTCAGGTCTTAGACTAGTGCTTGTATAGGTGAACTCATCTTTGTAAAATAACTGGAGTATGAAGCAGTTGATTTGGATGTGTTCTAGAGTTAGTCTTCAGTACCAGAAACCAGACCCTATGCCTTAAGAGCTCATCAAACTGTGTTAATGTTTAACCATGTTTTAAAAATAATGACTGAAAGAAAAGTACCTTAAATAACTAGATCAGTTCAAATAATTTCAAAGTGGGTTTTAGATTATTTTTCATGTAAGTTTCCCCCATCCCCCATCCCAAGGTAATTTACATGGAAATAAAAGAAACCAAAAAAAGAGGACAAAGGAGCCTACAGAAGATTTTGAAGTTCAGGAAGCACCTAGGAAAAGACTCAGGATGGATAAACAGAATAATCGGAAGGTAATTATGTCATTGGTTTGTTGGGGTTGATTTATAGCAGCACCAGTCACATTGCTGTAGTTAAGTTTGTCAGCATTTCCATTTTCAGGATTAAAATAGAAATGTCCATGTATTATACCAAACTGTTGTCAATATTCAGAGATACATGTGAGCTTACTGCTGTGGGATTTTTTCCTTTGGTTTTGAGGATGGAGTTATGACAAGTTGCTCTCGCTGCTTAAACTGTTTCCCAAAGGAATGTGCAGAGGGAGGCATGACCTCTTTGTGTTGTTATGCTTTGTAGTTCTTTTTCTTTCCTCCTCGTTTGGAGTTAGTTTTACCAGAACGTAAAAAAAGATACCTTCAGTTAACAGTTACTTTAGACAAAAGTCAGAAGAGGAAAAAGCAAATAAAGCAAAACAGAAAAACTACTTTTCACAAACTAGAGGGCTATAGGGCATTTTAGAGTTGCATGCTGGCCCATTTCTTAGGTTAGGAGACTGCAGTAAATTTATGTTGATGCAGTAAAATTATATTTATCACACAAATGACAGGCTCCTTTTCTGGTTAGCTTGCTTGTGAAAATGAGAATTTTCCTTATATAGGTCACAATGTATGTGGACACAGAACAAATCTTGTGGAGACTTAGGCACAGGTTTATTTAGTCAAGCATGTAAAACAGTGAACTTCATGGGTTTTACTTGTGTGGGAAGCTTAGCTCACACATGTTCAGATGTGTTATTGAGTACCATAGACCCAAGCTCAGAACTTCAGTGGTACAGCAGTCAAATGAAACAACCTCATAGAAGGAAAGGTAGCAGATTTATTTTTTTTAAATGAGTTGTGGAGGTGTTATTTGTAGATGTCAGTTTGTTTGGTAGGCTGGTTATTTTGCTGCTTCTGTTATATTGGAGATGTTAGGACAACTTCTCGTCTTAGAGTTTGATATAAAAAAATAAATAAAATTTCAGATAGGCTTAATGAGCTGATTAGCAAGGGACAGAGATAATTCTTAATGTTGTTACCTTTGCAGAAAGAAGGGCCAAAACTGGTTAAATGTTGCATATCCATGTGATTTTCTAGGAGCAGTTTTTCAGACTTTTTTAAACTTGTCTAATTGATTGGAATACATTGTAATACACTAAATCCATGGAATAGTGAAGTTTACTTATTGTAATTAATTCCTGCTATACAGTCCTTGTTTTGACTGTTCTAAAGGAACTTTCCTGTCCCACCAGCAGTTGTACACTAAATTCTCAGAAGCAGGATGAAAGGTGGTTGCAGTATAGTTCATGCACGGGAGGTTCTGGTATCTTTGGTGCTGTGACACACAGGTGAATATACCAGCAGGAAAATAAATAACTAAATGGGGTGAATGATTCCCATGAGATGCATAGCACTAATGACACTGACTTTGTATTGTGCATTTTAAAAGTGTTATTCTCTCTCTGGTCACTTTATCAGAACTGCTTACAAGGGGTCTGATGTGTGTAAATATTAGGTGATTTGGAAATTCTAAATGCATATAGCAGGGTTTGTGCTCCACAGAAGGGTCAGATATGGTTTGCAGTTTGTTTTAGAAATTCTCTTAGTCTTTCCTGCTTCCAGAAGCCCATGGCACTTCCAGCTGTATGTGCTGCTGCTTAGTAGAACATTCAGTGAATGCAGTGGAAATAGCAATGTAATGGTCCAAAAAAGCAAACACTAACCATACACCTTCTTTCTGCTATTCCCAGTTTACCTGCCGGCTTTAGTTACAATCATTTTGGATAGGAGGAGCTTTAATTTCATGACATTTTACTTCTTGCACAAGAGTTGTGGGCTATACTCTCCCTTTGTCCTTAATTCTTATTTACAAAATCAGAACGTTTTCACATAAAATAACCAAGTCATAAGTACCAATATAGAAGTTTTGAAAAAAACTAATTTGTTCATTGCTGTTTTGATGATGTGTACAAAATGCACATTAACAGTATGGGGGTTCTGTAAAGTGTGCTTTAAATTTAAGAATGAACTATCCTGTACATTTTCACAGAATCACAGAATCCTTAGGATTGGAAGGAAATCATCCAGTCCAACCCCCCTGCCAAGACAGGGTCATCTAGAGCAGGTTACACAGGAACATGTCCAGGTGGGTTTGGAATGTCTCCAGAGATGGAGACTCCATGACCTCTGTGGGCAGATGTTCCAGTGCTCTGCCACCTCCAAGTAAAGAAATCCTCCTTGTGTTGAGGTGGAACTTCGTGAATCTTAGTTTATGGCCACTACTCCTTGTCTTGTCACTGGGCACCACAGAAAAGAGTCTGGCACCTTCTTCTTGACACCCTCTTTTCTTTCATTTTTGCCCAGAAGTGTAACAGTAATTTTAGAAAGCCATTACTGGGAGCCTCTGGTGGCCTTGGTGGTAGGGCAGCTTAGTCTGCTTAGAGCTCAGTGAAAGCACAGCGTGGCACATCTGTTCTACAGTAGCCATTCATGTTTATTTTTCCAAAGGAAATCAGTTCTCTGGCCTTTGAAGTGTGCACCTGCACATTTTTCTTTGGTAAAACTGATTGTCAGATGAAGACTGTGAAAAAGCATGTAAAGCATTGGGAATATGTGTAGAGCTTTCTGTTCAATAGAGTTGTTCTTAATAATCAGGTGAGCTTGTGTCAGGGCTAAGCATTCTAGGCTGCAGTTTTAGTGACTTGAATGAATTTGTAACATAAGAAATGGAAAAAAATAGTGGCATGTGTAAGGAACGTCTTAATTTTGACAAAGATTTGACAAAAACTTCCCCAGGTTTTGGCCTATTCTTTTATTCATGAATTCTCAATCTGGAGCAAATTTAGGTGCTGTTTATTCTCCCTTGAAAATAGTGGTTTTATTTTGGAAATGCTGAAACAATCTTAACCATAGTAATTTTAAAAATGGCACTGCTATAAGTCGTGGAGTTGAAGGCAAGCCTCTCTGAGACAGAGTTCTGCACAGGGTTTACTCTCAAATTTTTTTACTAATTCTGCAGTTTATCTTTAATAATTAAAGGTGTTTTGATTGGACCAGTTTCTACAAAGAGTAGTAAGGATAATTTACAAGTTTTG